>OV656872.1:6788495-7210346 GCA_927399465.1 Sarcophaga caerulescens
CAACTTTTTCTATACAAATGCATCGAAATTTAATTTATTGGGACCAAGAATTCATAGGAAAGCAAAATGAATGAATAAAGAAAACATTTTTCATTATTTTATTTAGTTCAACAAATGTTTTTTATTATTATAAAGAAATAACAAAACAATAAACAGAAGTTGCAAGAATTTTAAAATACAAATAAAATTCTAAATATGTTCCACAATACAAATACTAAAATGGTAGTACTCAATGCTGCAAGAAAAAAATTAAACGTATGTAGCGTCACAAATCGAAATTTAAGCGACGCAAGTTGGTATTCAAACGACGCAAATCGAATCGACGCCAATCGGGGACGAAACGACGCAAATTTAATCGACGTGAGTTGAAATTGCAACAACGCAAGCTGAGTTTTGTCAATTTTTAAAAAGCGACGCAAATCGAAACGACGCAAATCGGATCGACGCAAGTCGGGGCTCTAGTGTACTTATGTCTTGTGATCGATTTGTTGGATAGAATAGAAAAGTATGAGCATCGATCAGTAAAATTTTCATGATTTACTTTCATTATTTGAATAGGCATTAGGATAATGTGTTTCTACTGTTTATGTTTATACTAGAAAAAGTCTTCAATTATCTTAAACTACTTCTTAAACAAATTTCTATCGTCTGACTTGTGAAAAGAGGGAATAAATAAGATAACCGCCTTATAAACTTTTTAGTTTGTAAGATGTTACCAAAGTATGATTAAACTGCCAATCATACCGACGCCTCTAATTAAAAATTTCTAATAACATGAATAATTACGAGAAGATAACACTTTCAAATATTTTGACTTCCTTTCGCCTCTTGTAGTAACTAAACTGATGGCAAAAGAGTTCGGCTTCATGAACTTCATACTGGAAGATCGATATACTATGTATTTCCAAAACTGAAGATCAGATAAGCAGATTATTAACTTTATACAGATCTAAATATAAGTTTAAAATTGGAAGTAGACAATGCTGAACATGTAAGCCGAAGTATTTGTTATTTATGGAAGAGCAGAACGACTACTGTATAACTGAGTATACAGTACGGATATTCAGATCCTTATAGATAGACAAGCAGTTATAAAGATTTTAGTGAATCTATCGATAAGACGGCGTGATTCATGATTAAAAATGGACATACATATTAAAGGTAATCCAGACACCGATGTATCGAGTCCGCCATCTAACGTTTTTTTTTCAACTAGTGCTTATTTCGTGAATGGTAACACTTAGCTCATGTCTGATTTGACGGATAATTAGTTTTATCCTTCCGCTGAACTAATATGGTTATGTACATGCGTTTTCGCTTCGCTAAGTGGGCCTGCGATCTACTTACAGAAGATGCCGATTTTGGCAAAAAAAAAATCATCTTTTCAGATGAAGCTAATTTTGATCTTGGCGGGTATGTAAACAAGCATTTGCGGCACAGAAAACTCGCACGCATACATTGAAAAGCCGACGCACCCAAAACGAGTCACTGTTTGGTGCGGATTTTGGTCCAGAGGCATAATTGGGCCATTTTTCTTCGAAAATGAGCAAGGAGTGGCCATTACAGTCAATGGCGATCGTTATCGGGCCATGTTGAACGAATTTTTGTTCACAAAAATTGAAGAGGAGGATATGTATTGGCAACATTTGGTTTCAACAGGACGGCGCTACGTGCCACACAGCCGAAGCTACACTCAATGTTTAGCGCCCTGTTTTTGAAGATCGCATTATCAGGCGCAGAGCTGATGGCGTTTGGCCACCTCGGAGCTGCGATTTGACACCGTTGGATTATTATTTGTGGGGTGCCGTCAAAGATAAGTGTTACGCCGACAAGCCAGAGACAATTGACGCTTTAAAGGACAATATTCGTGAAGCCATTGGTGAAATACAGCTGCACACAATCGATAATGTGCTTAAAAATTGGCCAATCGTGTAGGCTACTTTATGGCCAGCCGAGGCAGCCATTTGAATGAAATTAAATAAAAAAAGAAATTTGAGAAAATATTCAGTAGTTTTTTTAAAGCATTTTCAAAAAAAAAAGTTATTTGGCAGACCCTTTAGTAAAGTGTTCGTTCGCATTGAGTCATACTAATAAATTAGCTGTCTCTACAGTGTCCTGGCGAATAGAAATTGAGCTATTAATTTTTCAGCGGTTTAGAAATTGTTTTCTTCAACGCTTAGTTTTCCTTGTACGAATTTCAAAGTGGAACTAATACTTGCGTCCAGGTAAAGAAGCTCCTCCCTTCATTTCTATCTCTCCTGACTTACTTCATTTATAACTGTATGTAGATAATCTTGATTTCCATATGATCAACTATCGGCCAAACATGTAAGAGACTATTGAACACATACTCTGAAGTTGTCTAGTCCTTAGTAGGATGATAATGTACATATGTAGGGGTTTCTATAAGTGGTTAAATTCTCTTTCGAAAGTCGATATTCGGGTTCTCAGGTTTGTTTGTCTTCCTTTCACTTTCCCTATTTATTCCTTCTTTTTCTTTCACCCATTATTCTTTCAGGACAATTACAATGGGTTTAGTGACCTCTGGGTAATGTACTTGTCTTAATGACAAGCATCCACTTTGGGCTGGAATATTGTACATTCTATTGGACTATATAGATTCTATAGAATCAGATTGCTATTTTTGTTTAAAAGGTGATGAATGGAGGTAATTATTGCTTGTGATTATTAATTTGTGTCTCTACAGTTTCGAGTTTCTTTCCCATATTCTTCAAAAGGTTGAATAATAATGTCACGAAAAGAAATGATTATTTTACTTTACTGTATGCTTCTAAACATAACAATTGTAAAATACAAATGGAAATATTTTCTATTTCCAATACCTATAACAGATGATCTTTTACCCATGTGACACAAGGGTTTAGAAGGCAAACATTTCAGGGATTTTAAGTGTTCCATACAATCAAGTAGAGCCCGGCCTTTTATACGGTATTTTTCGCTTTCTATTCTCCCTCAAACCCACACACTTACTTTATTTTATCTTGGCAACGAATACCATTTTTACCACTCCAATCCGGTGTTTTTATTTAGAAATGTCGTCAATACTAGACATTTATCGCTTCACACATATGGAATGTATAGAACGTTCCGCAACGGATTTACGACTTATTTTTTTTTTTTAACCAATTGTGATGAACTCACCTTTATTTTATTGATGTTTCAACTTGAAAAACGAGTCCTTTCCTATATGATGTCCTTTGTTCACGGCTAACGGGAATGAATTTAATTTATTGGTTAAATTTCTTCTTCTATTCCTTTCGTTTTGATTTCTGGTTCGTGCTGGTTTTTATTCGCTCAATGGAGGTGACGATGAGATAATTTCTTTTTCTTCTTTTTGATGCCTGCCTGCCTGTCTGGCTGTGTTTCAATGTGGTATTGAAATGCTTGAAAATGTTGTTGTTGTTTTCCTGCAATAAATAATTTTCTACACATTACAAATTTTTTTCTCGCCTTATGAAAATGTTTTAATTATTTAAACGAATGATAACAATAACAAACTGTATTTTGAAAAACAAAAAAATATTCAATTTTTTTCAAACGGTAAATTTGTCGGAATTTTTGTAAAACTCACAGCTGCAGAGCTTAAAGTAAAATAAAGATTTTGTATTTCACTTCTAAATTATTGTTTTACTTTTTGTCTTTGCTCTTCTCTTTGCACTAATTAGTGCGCACAAGCAATAACTTTCCAAGGTCAGTGGAGCACGGAAAATAAAATGCAAAAAAGAAAAATTCAGTTCCCGAAAAGAAATGCAAATCAAAGAAAATCTGCGATAAGCAAATATTGCAAAATTTACACGTTTTGTTGTTGTTGTTGTTGTTGCGTTTCTCTTAAAACGTCGTTTGTTTATAATTGAGAACGGATTTGCAAAGTTTTTCTTGTTTACATAGCATTCACTGTAAAATGACAACACTGACGCCGTTCTCATTTGTTTTCAAACCGTAAAAAAGCCGGTAAAAAAAAATTAGAAAAGAAAAGTAAAATTCAAAGTGATATTAAGTGTGTTGTAAGTAATTTATAATAAAAAAATGTTATTAAAATAAACTATACTTTCCTGTTAATTATCACACAATATTGAAAACGTACATCTTATTGATGAAATTATATATGGAGTATAAGGACCAATTGTGTGAAAAAGTGAGGTTATTTTGAATTGGATATTGAAATTTATATAGGATTCATAACGTTTCTGTGCTTTAGTTCAAATGGGTATTGTTAGGAATTCTTAGAATAGATAAATGCAACGGGTCACAATGGTTTTTTCCTGTTTAACCCAGCTTGAATTTCACAATTGTGGCCCGTGGGTATTGTAAGCTATGTACATTTCGATTGGAACATTGTGAAGACTAACCAGTGGTGTTGTCGTGCCGGAACGCTCCGGAACGTCGTTCCGGTATTTCCCTTTTGGACAGGATCGCGTTCCGGAACTAAAGATGATTTCTGATAACGAGAATTGGCTGACGTTTTGAAAAAAAAAAATAAAAAAGAATTGCTAATTTTTTTTTTTAATTTTTGACGAATTTTTATATGTATTTTTATAAACAAGGGTTTGAACCGAACCCGAACCGGAACAAAAACCGGAACGAACCGGCTGTTTTTCCGAACCGTGAACCTGAGTCCGGAACGTTTTTTCTGCTGAACCGGAACTCGACCCGAACCGAAACAAATACGTGAACCCGAACCCGAACTAATTACTGCTTAAGAATTTGAGTATTTAAAACCATTTTTTTAACCCTTTCGGCCGCATTTAAATTTAACTGATGCTACCAAGAGTATTACTTATTTTTTCCATACAAAAATGAAGAGCGGGTATTTCCGCCTTTTTATCCCTTATTTTATCTCCCTCCCCCGTCGTCAAATTTGGGACATGAGACCTAAAAAAAAACGCCGCCGCCAGGATTATAATGGAAAATCACACCCGTCGTTAAATTTGGGACATGAGACCGCACAGAGCGGCCGCCTACCCAGGATTGGCCCTGTCTATATAATTATACATACGCGTTCTGGTAAAAAAAATTAGCTCAACACCACTGAGACTAACACTATAAAATATGCCCTAATAGATAACAACTGTCTCGTTGAACCATGGAGTGAGAATTGAAGACATCAAATGCAATTCCTTAACAGCGCATCAGCATTATATACATAAATGACTTGAATTTCCAAGCTTACGGCAGCCAAGCGTTGTTTTGTAGTACTTTGTACAAAATTTTAGGATTCCCATCCCAAATCACAATAAGCGAACAAGACCATTTCTACTTATGTAAAGAAGGTCTATTGTTACCCCATTTCGGTGAAAAAGAGCTTAGCCCCTATTTTGTTTGGCCTCACAGGTCTTATATCAAAAAAGTAACCGTTCGCAAGGCTCTGGCAACGAAGGAGATTTTGAAATCGTAAACAAACAATAAAATGAAATCATATGTGATATTAACTGTCGGATTAAGTCGTTCATAAGGTTTATGCAGTTGTGGTCTTGCCGCAGAGGGTTCGGTAACTTTCGTATGGCAGTTGGATGTGCCTTGCTCGAAAGTGAATTCTAAGAAAAATAAACATACTTTTGACATATAAAACAAAGAATAAGAAAATAAGAAATTTATTATCAAAACAAAACACTAAAAAAAAACAACAAAATTGACATTTAAAAGCGCGTCAGCTGTTGACATGAGTTTACCTATTGGATGTGCCTTGGAAATAACATAAGCTGCACTTCCAAGGCACATCTAACAGGTAACCGCAAGTGTACAACAAGTACAACAATGCAAAAACAACAGGCATTTTGTTTTTGTTAAAGCGTACGCGTAATGTCAAAAAAATTAACCCTCAAACCTCTATAGGAAATTAATAAAAGCAATTAAAAAAAACTAAATACATTTTATATATTGAAATTTCTTTTGATTTTTATGTCATGCTTAATTACGCAATAGTGGGGCACCTATAAATTAAAAAAAAATTATTCCATGCAGTCAATAACATTTCCACTTTATCTAAAGAACATGTTTTTATATGGCCATCGATAAAAATGGCAGATGCTAACGTTATTTGTTATTGGTCATAGTTTTGGCACTTAGTTGGAGAGACCGAAATCTTTTTTTGGGTAATTCATCAGCCTCGTCTAAATAAATATAAATATAGTAAATCTAGGTTGTAGTTTAAAAGATATATGGATTTAGTGTTAAAAGCTTAAATATTATTAATCATCTTGCAAAAATTTTAATAAAATTGGCTTTGAAATAGTAATCCTGAAGAATTTCTAGAGTGCGTATCGTTAAGGATACATCCGGTACATATGAGGGTTTATAAATGCGAAAATGATTATCGAAACAAAACAAACAAAAAAACAACAAAATTTTGACATTTAAAAACGCGTCAGCTGTTGACATAGTTTTACCTGTTAGATTTGCCTTGTGCACTTCTTTCGCAGAAATTAATACAAACAGCTGATCACATTTTATTTGTTTTTCCCACACTTCTCTCTACACACTTGTGGCGTACGGTTGGTTTTTTTTAGCAAAATAGATTTATCGCGAAGCTTTTTTACAGTTACTTTTTACAGTTAATTTTGTTGTGGAATTTTCCTACATATAATTTTGAAACTAAACAAGTTTGTAAATTACGACTTAGTTTTGGTTTTTTTTTATATACTTTTTTTTTCTTCCTTTTTATTTCACTGCTGAGAAATTAAATTCTTTGTTGCGTGTTGGAAAAATCTAGAGGATGGGGGACGAAGGCTCGTCCCCTTTTGCTCACACATCATCGCAGCCGGACTTTGAGAAATTTTTTCAGGCCAATTTAAAGGCTGATTCGAGTAAATCGCGTAATGTGAAGAGGACTAATTCCGATCCGGATATTTCTGGCCCTTTGGCTAAGAATAATAATATTAATACAGGTGTATCCGAGCTCAGCTCGTCCTTACTGGATTTGAATAACTCTGTACCCGAACTTTTGGAGAATGTGAAATTGAGAATGGCAGCTTCCAGGGCTACGTCTATGGTTGTAGTGCCTGAGGTTTCTAATGAGGTTAATGTTGTGACAAGTGGACCGCCAGGGGAACCTGCAGCTGTCTCCAGTGCACAGTCCATAAATTTGTATCCTGAAAATCATGAAGGTGAGTTTTTAGTCTTGGTTGATTCATCCAACGCTGATCCCAACAATGGGAAAATTCGTAATTCCCTTTTTTTGTATCAGGGGATACGGAAAGTTAAGGTTGATGGTATTCGACTGATTACCCCTATAGGAAGGATACTTTATCGTATCAAGTTTGACTCGGCTTTTAGTGCCAATGAATTTGTTGGTAAGGACCTGACTTTTATGGGCCTTAGGGCTTTCATTCCGGACACTTTTATTTACTCGTATGGAGTAATTCACGGCATTCCACTAGACTTATCGGATAAGTACATTAGGAATACTTCAACTTCGGATGTTGAAATTGTTTCGGTTAGGCGTTTTTTTAGAAAGGATAAAGAGAGTGGTGTTGAGACTCCTACCTTTTCGGTCAAGATAGGTTTTCGATCTGGTAATATTCCGGAACATATTGTTTTGGATTTTTCCCAGGTCAGGGTTAATATTTACTACCCACCTCTTAGACAATGTCATAATTGTGGCCGCCTTGGCCATACAGTAAAGGGCTGCCGGTCGAAGAAAAGATGTTTGAACTGTTCGAATGAGATTTGTGATGGGAATTGTATCAAGAAGTGTTTGTTATGTGGTAGTTTATCGCACTCCAGTAGTGATAGAAAGTTATGCCCCAAATAGTGTGAGGAGGATGACATTTTGAAGATAATGCCTATTAAACATCTCTCAAGGACTGAAGTTATGAAATCGTATTCTACGAACCGTTTTGATATTTTCAACGAGTATGACGACAATTTCCCGGCTCTTCCAGTGGCCAAGCCCACTTCTGTGAAGGATAGGGACAACGAGGTTAATAAGATTCTTACCAAGCGCAGATACAATCGTGTGATTTATGCGAAGCCCCCTCCCCCCAGGCCTGTTCCTAACTTTGTTCCCCTTCAGCCGACCATTACTGAACCCACAATCCCTACGATATATAGGGAGAATAATGTCAAGGTTTCGGAATTTGAGAGAATCTTTGCCGAGTTCTCCTCCTTTATCAAGGATTTCTTTACCAAGGAGGGAACTGGTTCTCACCTTCGCGTATTGAATGATTTCAACAACAAAATATCTAATGCTCTTTCTGAATTACGTGTTCCTGGTGATCCTTCGTCATCTCTTTCCCTTAGATAATGAAGATTATACAGCACAATGTCCAGAGTTTAAGATCAAATAAGTCTTCAATTGAGTTTTACATCAACAATTATAATGTTGATGTTTGTTTATTTTCTGAAATTTTTAACGTTGACGATACAGATCCTGACTGCAAATTACTTAATTTTAATATGTTTTCCAGAACTCGTCCTGATAAATATGGTGGCTGTGCCATATGTGTCAGGAAATCTATTCGTGCTAAAATAATTGGTTTTGCCACCAGTCTCGATGTGATCATTGTCAAAACTCTCAATTTGGACCCTAATTTTTTAATTTGTTTTTGTTTCAGTTTATTTTCCACCTAGTCTATCGACTACAGTGTGTGCCAATGAATTGTCACGTTTATTGTCTTTTCTGGAGAATATGAGTAATGTTATTTTGGGTGGAGATTTCAACGCGCGTCACTCCCTTTGGGGTGACAGTGTTGATACTCCTCGGGGAAATGGGTTAAGCGATATCTTCAGTCGATCGGATTTTGTCTGCCTCAACGATGGTTCCGTTACTTTTCTTCCTCATCTCGATAGCAACATAGGGTCTGTTTTGGATCTGTCTTTTGCTAAAATATCTTCTTTATCTGTGAAATATCGAACAGGTCCCATGTGGTCCGGAGGCTCGCATCATTTTCCTATAATTATTGAGATCGGAGCAGTTGCTGTGGCCCCTACTAAATTCCTTTCTAAGCGCAGACTAATGGAGAATTTGTCTTCTTTAAAACTGCAACCTGATGTCGGATGCATTATGGACTCTTTCGGTAGGGAGATTTCTGGTGCAACCTTTAAATCTAGTAATTTTGTTCCCAAGTCCTGGTGGAATGATGGTCTGCTTAGTCTTTTTAGGAAACACGTTGCTGCGAGGAGGAAAGCTACGAAATATCCAACTCAGATTAATTTGGAGGATTCTGTAAATGCTTCTGAAGCCTGGAAAATGGCTGCGCGGAAGGCGAGAAGTGAGGACTACAAGAGGAAAATAGGGGAAATTGATGATCTACCGAACACGGCGGTGGCATGGCGTTTTGTTAATGGTCTAAAGGATGGTAATATTAATGGACCTTCGAACTGGGATTCTGACAACAATGGTTCCTTTTTGGACCACTTGGCTGATCAGGTTCCCGCTAATATCCAAATAGTTTTTCCCAGATTGGCAAATGGCAACATTACGCCCTTCTCCTTTAGGGAGTTTTGTGATGTTCTCAACTCAAGAAAACGGGCCTCTGCTGGAGGTCTGGATAGTGTAACCTATGATATGGTTAGGGCGTTGCCTGTTTCATCTAAGGAATCTCTTTTACTCTTCCATTCCCATGGATTGGAGGAGAATTAGGATTGTTCCTATTCCCAAAAGGAATATTTTACTTGATGATTTTAGGAACTTCAGACCTATTGCTCTTATTTCTGTCTTTTTAAAGTTGCTGAATATGATGGTTAAAAGTAGGCTGACTGCGGAGGTGGATAATTTTGGAATCTTACCTGCACGTTCCTTTGCTTATAGGGGAAGAATGTCAACGACCACCTGTTTGAATGAGTTTCTTTTTAGGGTCTCATATCTCAAATCCTTGGGTTTGAGAGTTGTCGTGGCAGCTATTGATATAAGTAGTGCCTACGACTGTTTGAATGTTTCCACTCTGAGAAACGTTCTGGTCAGTCAGGGTATTTCGTTGGATTTGATTGACTGGATTACATGCTTTCTCTCTGATAGGGAGCTGTGCATGGGAAATTTGTCCGTCCGTGTTTTTAATGGTCTTCCTCAGGGAAGTTGTCTCAGTCCGATACTGTTTAATTTATATACCGCTAGTATACATTCTCTTGAGGATGAAAGAACGCTGATTTTTCAGTATGCTGATGATTTTATGGTTCTCTCCTTTGACAATTTTTTTGATCCGGCGGTAGATAATCTTAATAATAAGATTATTCAGTTTCGTTCCATATGCTCTTCTCTAAATTTGCGATTCAATCCATCCAAAACCAAATGTATGTTCTTTGGTAGGCGTGCTAAATTTGACATGCATCTTGCCTTGGACGGCTGCCCTATTACCCAAGTTGACTCTCTCAAGTTCCTTGGCCTGACTATTAAAAATACCTTGTCTGTTGATGAGCACTATACTCGTATTTTGAGGGAGTCCTCATCTGCTACGAATCTCTAGCTTTCTCTCTCTTTGTGAATTTATGTTCATTTTTTACTTAATTTATATTACTTTTGTTTTATGAATTAATGTTGTGAATTTTTTAATCAAATCAAATTAATTTCTAATGTTATCAAACAACTAATTTTTCTTTAAAATCTAATAAGCAAACATAATCAAAGAAAATAAAATCAATAAAAAAAAAAATAAAAAAAAAAAAGAAAACACACAAACAACAATCTCAGAAATATAATCGATCAAAACAACTTACAGTGTACAACAACAATTTAAAATTCTTAAATTTTAAATGCTACCAAAAATCTACCTAAAGTTAAACAGTTAAAATACACTAACAAGTTCTACACCCAACAAGGAATTATTCTTTCGAAAAAAGAATACATACATATTTCAAATAAACGAAAATTATAAACTGTAAACAAACAACAACAATATACAAACTTTCTTGTGAGATAAATATACACTAAAATAAACACAAATAAGCTATACTTCGGTGACCTTGCTTATCTTATAAATACGATGAACAACATTATACCATACAAAACAATAAACAACAAAACATAAAACGAAAGTAAACAAATTAAGACTTATCAGCTGTTTTGATTACAAGTACAGCTATTAAAAGTGCTGCCAAGTTTTTCAATTTATTAATTGAGTGTTGGCAGTTAATTTTGAACTTAATTTTAAACACGAAATTACTATTCCGATGTACAACTTGCGAAAAGATAAAAAAATCGGCAAAAACAATACTAACAAATCAAAAACTAAAAATAACAATAATAAAATTAAAATGCAAGCAGTTGATAATACCGAAAACCGATCATCAACCCGAGCTGAAATGAATAATACCCCTGTCAATAGACGCCTAACAGACATTAACCTGATGCAGGGGGCAAGCTCGGTCTCTCGGTCTTCACTACTGGACTCACCTTTCAAACTTCTGAACTGTATGGACAGTAGGTTTGAAAAATTTACAGAGCAAATTCTACGCTCTATTGATCTTAAATTTAATGAGTTTAAAGAGGAGTTAATCAGTGATCTGCGCGAAAAATACAACATAATTGATAATAAACTGTCAAATATTGCGGAAAGAGTAACCACTCTTGAGAACAAAGTTGCGGAATTTGATAAGATGCGGGAGGATATAAGTGACCTCAAAATGAAATTACGGCAACAGGAGAATCACCCGGTTTCATCTGAGCTCAGGATTAATGAAATCCCGTACTCACAGGATGAAAACATGCAGGAAATATTCAATAAAATCTGCAATACCATCAATACACCGGTACCGAACATCCAATCAATCTATCACCTAATTAATTACAACAACAAACGTAGGGAGAACTCTAAAGATGCCGCCATTATTGTGAAACTGTGGTCTGCATATGATAGGAACTTTTTCTTCAAATCTATGGCAAACTACAGGAAACTACACAATGGTTTTGTCTTCCGCCTTAGGAATATTGGTCTAACCTCTGAAGAAAAGTTCTATGTTAATGAGAACTTAACTCAGACCAATTTTAAATTACTGAGTGCGGCAATTCGTCTAAAAAAGAAGAAAATGTTATCTTTCGCGTTCACCATGCGGGGTTCTGTATTCGTAAAAAAGGATACGAACGATGACCTCTTACTCATAGATGATATGGACTGCCTTAATGAGTTATTTCCTGGCCATGTTGCTTGAACACCTAAGTTATTTCCTGACTCTTATAAACCTCACCATTTTCAACATCAAGTTAAATGATATGTACTCCAACTATACTTCTCAGAAACGTATATATAACTTCTATTTATTTGAACGCTTAATTATTATAACCTCTGATTTACACCTAATTCTTGAAAGCATTGCCAAAACTTTCTTACCATCTAATGACTTCTAGTGGTTATAATTCCAGAGACAGTGTGTATAACATGGTGAGAATTCTTGCTAGGCAAAGAGTAGGTCTTAACATTGTCCACATAAATGCTCAGAGCTTGAATAATAAGATTGATGGATTTAGGTATTTATTTACGTTCTCGGGTATTGATGTTATTTGTGTCTCCGAAACTTGGTTTCCCTTAGATATTCCATATTCCAAAATTCAGTTTTTAATTTACAGGGCTTTAAGCTTTTCAGGTCGGATAGGAGAATTATAGTTAATGGAATTGTGACCAGAGCTAGGGGTGGTGGAGTTGCGATTTATGTTCGTAACGGTGTGCTATGCAAGGAGAAATTGTTAACTCACATTGGCAGTGAAATTGAATATTTATTTCTGGATATTTCAATTGGCGATGGACGGAAGCTTCTTCTAGGTAGTGTATATAGACCGAATTGTAGTTTGAATTTTGAACCCTTTATTTCCATTCTTGAGGATATTACCATCCAATATGATGACATAGTTCTCGTAGGTGATTTCAATAACAACCTTTTGCATGATAATCCGCTAATAGGACCAATGCTATCGCTTCATCTGAATCCTGTGAATGTCTCGACTCCTACTCACTTCCATTCAACGTCAAGTAGCTTAATTGACCTGGTATTTGTGAATCATAATGAAAGAGTTCTGTTATATGACCAAATTTCTGCCTCGGGTTTCTCTAACCATGATCTTCTCTTCCTGAATTATAATATGTCTGTAACTTGTACTGTCGACAGATATGTCACTTATCGTGACATTAGGAATATTGATTATATGACTTTGAATACTGAATTGGGTAACATATATTGGGACCAGGTATATACACTGGGTAATGCTAATGACCAATTATCGTTTATTCAAGAAAATGTACGTCTGCTTTATGACAGATGCGTTCCTGTCAAAACCAGGCTTATCAAACCCAAACAGAATCCATGGTTTACTCCTGAGATAAAAGCACTAATGGAGAAGAGGGATAGTGCCTACAGGCGGTGGAAGAAGTTCAGGACTGATGACTTGAAGGCTCTTCATAAATCCGCACGGTCGGAAGTTACTAGGCACATACGGATTGCAAAAACATTGTATTATGGTTGAAAGTTTTCCAATGCGATGGACAATAAATCGAAATGGAATGTGATTCGCGAAATAGGAATCGGTGGAAAATGTACTAAAACCGATTTTGATGTAGATGTGAATAGACTTAATGACCAGTTTGTACATTCAGGTGTTCCGACGGCAATCGGTGATATGTATGATGACCTCTGTTGTGTCCCTCCACAATACTCCTTTAGTTTTCGTTGCGTGGTTTAGTTCGAAGTTTTGGAATGTATTTCAGCGGTGAAATCGAACGCAATCGGTTCTGATGATATAGATCCTTTGTTTTTGAAAGTTTTGACACCTAGACTTTTGCCGTATTATACCCACTTATTCAATACAGTGCTGACTAAGTCTACTTTTCCTGATGAGTGGAAATTAGCTAAAATCCTTCCCATTCCAAAATCGAACAATGAGTTTAGGCCAATTGCTATTCTTCCTTTTTTTGTCGAAGGTAATGGAGAACATTATAGCTAGACAGATTAATGGTTATCTGGAATGTCACAATTATTTAACAGTTAATCAGTCGGGTTTCATGAAAGGTAGGAGTTGTACTACCGCTCTATTAAATGTAGTTGAGGACCTTAGGTTGGAGCTAGATGTAAATAGTGTAGCGTTTTTAGTTCTTCTCGATCACACCAAAGCTTTCGATACAGTCAATCATAAAATATTACTGAATAAGCTCCGGAAACTGTTTAATTTTTCTAATTCTGCCGCTAGTCTAATTTTTTCTTACTTGTTGGACAGATGTCAGAAGGTTCATCTGAATGGTAATATTTCAGATTCGCGTAATATTAGTAGAGGTGTTCACCAGGGATCAATTCTGGGGCCTCTGTTGTTCTGTATGTATATTAATGATCTACCGGATGTTTTGGTTGACTGCCGTGTTCATATGTATGCTGATGATGTGCAGATTTATACCAGTACTCGTAAGGAGAATATTGTTTCTTGTTTACACTCTGTTAACCGTGATTTGGATAGGATTGACAGTTGGGCTTCGGCAAATGGACTATGCATTAATCCCTCAAAGTCCAAATGTATAGTGCTTTCGAAAGCCAATATTTCGGTTGCCAAACCGGGCTTGAGTATCAGGGGAAATAAAATTGACTATGTCAAGTCTGCTACCAATCTGGGTATTGTATTTAATGACAGATTATCGTGGTCTGGCCATATAAGCGTTGTTGTTGGCAGAATATACAGCATGCTTCGGAACTTATGGGCGGCCATTGATTCAACTACTTTTGCAATTCGTATGCAACTTACTAAAACTTATTTAATTCCTGTGCTATTGTATGGGTGCGAAATCTTCGCAAATTGCGATAGTAATGACAACCGCAAACTAAACTTGGCATACAACAATATAGCAAGATACGTGTTTCTTAAAGGTCGCCGTGATCATATTTCTCATTTAGCGTACCAGATATCTGGTGTGAAATTTGATAATCTTCTGAAAATTAAATGCCTCATTCTATTCCATAAGATTATTAATACGGGACAGCCGGAATATTTATTGGGCCGAGTCAAGTTTGCTAGGTCATTCCGGGGCATGAAGATTATTCAACAACGGTACAGGACTCTTCTGTCACAGCGTCAGTTTTTTATACACACCACAAGTCTCTGGAATTCCCTACCGAATTACATACAAAAGTTAGGCAATGCAAATGCGTTCAAAAAGGAGTTATTTAAATTATTCTCTTAATGAAAAGTATGTTACTTCCTTAGTATGGTTACTACTCGTATATCGGTTAAATATTTATCCTTACTTTCTTACTCTGATTTTTGTAAATATTTCTTTTTTATATTTTTATAATTCTTAATTTTTTCTTTTTTTTTAACTTTTTTAGTTATTTCTGTTTGTTTTCTAAATTGCTTGAAATTATATTTCTACTTAAATTTAATATTTTTATTAATTTGTTTCTTATATTAATTTGCTATTTTTTTTTTTTGCTTAATTTCTTATACATTACAAGTATTTTTATTTTTTTTTTTTATGTTTTATATCTTATTGATCCTAAGCATAGCACTATAACTTATAAGATTAAAATCTTGTTGTGTTATGTTAATTATAATAAATAAATAAATAAATAAATAAAAAAAAAATAAATAAATAAATCTCCTCAAACGACTGTCCAGTATCCGGGGTGGTCTAAGACCACAGAATGGACTGAAATTTTATCGTTCTTTCATTAGGAGTAAGATAGAATATGCAAGATCTACCTCAGCCCATGCTCCAATGTATGTGGATAGGAAGATTCAGACCTTTCAAAATTCTAGTCTAAGACGCTGTCTCGGTTTATGTCCCTCCACTCCTGTCCAGGCTATTTATGTTTTGGCAAATGAAATGCCACCTCACCTCAGGTCTATTTATCTGGCATCCAAGGAGCTTCTTAAAATTGCGTGTTATAATCGGTCTCTTATGGATTTAATCAGGTCTGCACCCTCTCATATTATTAGTAGTTACTCCTTCGTATATCGTAAGTTCAAGGAAATATTTGATTCAGTTCCGTCTCTCAGAGAATGTGAGCCCACTGATAGGATTAGAGTCGTTATTGAGTCTTCTTTCAACAAAAATGGTGGTTTGTCTAAGGATGTTGTTGCTTCGGTCGATTTTTACAGGTCGAGAAATTTTACTTTGGTGGCTACTGATGCCTCGGTCATGGATTCTGGTACTGGGTGTGCTGTTCTTAATATTATTACTGGTCGTTTCTTTTTATTCAGGTTACCTCGCAGGGTTTCGTCGTTGTCTGGAGAGTTGATTGCCATTAAAAAGGCTGTCACGACGGCCATTGAGGACAATCTTTCTCGTCTTGTGATTTATACTGATAGCAGGAATGCTTGTGTCCTTCTGAAACATGTTGGTTCTAAAAATTTTCTAGTTTCTGATATTGTGAACTCTATAGTCAATTCTCAAATCCTTGAGGTACATATAGTCTGGGTTCCGTCCCATGTTGGAGTTAACTTTAATGAAAGAGTGGATTATTTGGCCAAACGAGCTGTGTCGCTGGGAGCCCCTTTGGAGGTTAAACTTCCGTATGGGGATGCACTTGGCGAAATAGGAAATTCTCTCCGACGAGAATGGTTGCATTTCTACTGTACTAGATCGCAGGTGTCTGGTAGATTTTTCTTCTCTCTTTTTCCTGGAATACCTACGAAACTTTGGTTCACGAACTGTAGCTTGGATCCAACTGGTATCAAAATTATCAACAGACTTTTATGCGGCCACTGTTACAGTGGTGTATGTCTTCACATGGTACGAAGGAGACCATCAGATGTTTGTGATTTTTGCAACATGATCGACAATTCGGAACATCTTATTTTTCACTGTTCAGAATTTGATAGTATTAGAATTAAACACCAATTATTTCGTGATTTTACAAACTTGTTTGATTTATTGAATTCGCATGATATCGGTATATACTCTCAACTAATTAGTTTCATTAACGAAGCTGATATTCGGAATCGTTTTTAATTTATTTATGACCAACCGTTAACCACTTTAGCGTGTATCTCAGAGGAAGTAGGCATTTCTGAATGCCCATCTTATCCCATTTTTATACTTTTGTGTGGGAAACCCTGGCCTTTTGCGCATTGCTTGGCCATTTGCAGCTGTGTTTATTAAACCAGCTGTTGTCAAAATCCAAAAAAAAAAAAAAAAAAAAAAAATAAAATTGTTTTTCCTAAATTCATAAATTATTATTTGTTGAGCCGGAAAAATGGAAAAAATTTGAAAATTATGAAAAAATGAAAAATTTAACGGCACAGATAAGCGGTTACTGATAGTAGCTGTAAAAAACAAAAACTTATTTGGGATAAGTGCCATAGAAATAGTTTATATTATTAAAATTTGTTATTGAATTTTTATTTTATTTTCAGCTTTCAAAAATATATGGTTTTTGTTTACGCATTTATAGCAATGATGCATACTTTCAAGCAATAAAACCGACAAATTTTCCAAAATCGCGAGATAGACTACATTTGTTGCAAATCAAAATTTTCGTATGAAAAAACCATAATTTTTCGCAAATATGAACAGAGTACCTCCTTTATGTGTTTTGTATTATATTTTTCTCGTTAATATATGAGATATTATAGTTTTGTAGTAAATATATTCCTAAAATCGCGTTTTTTAGGCTGTAGCAATGGTAACACTATGTGTAGTATTTATTGCACTGTGAACCAGAGATGGCATTAAACATTTTATAATTGTACAATTCAGCATCAGAAATTGTACTTTTCTCAATTAAATTGTACTTAAATTATTTTTTTTTTATTTTGTAATAAAATTGAAAATTGATTAACCCGTATGTGCCCAACTTTTTATTTCGTAAAAACATGGATTTTTTGTATTTACTGGAATCTATATGGTATAAAATATATGTTTTTTTCAAAATAAAATACTAACAATTTTACCATTTTGGAAATATTCAGCGTCCCAATTTTAAAGCACTGAGCACCGCCAGCCACGAAATACCAATCAATATTTTACCGTTTTAAAAATGGGGCGATAAGCACAAACGGGTTAAATTTCTGAAAATAGTCTTATTCATTAAAAAGAGAATAAAAATTCATTTCTAACTAAAATATGACAAAAAATAATAGTAACTACTGTAAAAATACAAAATATTTATAACCAAAAACTATTTTCATGTTATACGCTTTCTCTATTTTTGACCGTTAAAATTACTAACCAATAGTTAGTTTAAATAAAGACGCAAGTAAATGGACAGAGCAAAGAAAACTTATGTACAAATAACTCTAAAATACCTACAATTATGAGTAGCCATATAAAAATTTCTTAGACTGGAAATTTTCGTTAATTATACTAATATTTGTGTAGCAAAGTACATTTCGATTTAGAATTATAACAAAAATGGTACAATTCTACTAAATTTACCATCCCTGTTGTGTTCAATAAGGTGTACCCTATGCATAAAACGAAAAGTGGATTGTGCAACTAGTGGTTATTTTGTTGAATAAAATGTTTAGAACGAGCAAAGTTAGAGAATTAATTTCTACCGGTGTTAAGCACACTTTTGCAACAGTAATAAAATTGAAAATCGATTAAATTTCTGAAATTTGTTTTATAATCTTTACAATTATTTACAGCAGGCCAAAGTTGTTCCACGCCAGGTACGCATCGTTGAAGTAGGTCCGAGAGATGGTTTGCAAAACGAACCAAAACTATTGCCGGCGCAAGTAAAAATTGAATTAATTGATCGACTATCTGAGACGGGTTTACAAACAAATGAAACGACAAGGTATAAAAAAAGTACCTGGCATTTCATATCCAGTCTTAACACCTAATCTCAAGGGATTTGAAAGTGCTTTAAAGGCTGGAGCTAAGGAAGTGGCAGTTTTTGGAGCTGCTTCTGATGCCTTCTCACTAAAGAATATAAATTGTACAGCTAGTGAAAGCATTGAACGTTTCCGGCCGTTGTAGATGCTGCCAAAAAGAATAATATCAAAGTACGTGGCTATGTTTCGACCGTTGTGGGGTGTCCTTATCAAGGTGCTGTCAAGCCTAAAGATGTTGTGAACATTGTAGAAGCTCTTTACAGTATGGGTTGCTATGAAATTTCGCTGGGAGACACAATTGGTGTCGGCACACCAGGCACTATGCGAAAAATGTTAGATGAAGTTGTTCGCGCAATTCCAGTAGAATAGTTAGCAGTACATTGTCATGATACTTATGGTCAAGCTTTGCCGAATATTCTGACATCTTTAGAATACGGTATAACAGTTGTTGATGCATCCGTTTCCGGTTTGGGTGGTTGCCCATATGCACGCTTCTGGAAATGCAGCTACCGAAGATGTCGTTTACATGCTTCATGGTATGGGTATAGAAACTGGAGTGAATATGGAAAAACTTATTTCCGTTGGTAGATATATTTGTCAACAATTAGATAGACAATCAGAGTCCAAAGTTAACCGTGCTTGGAAAGGTACTGAACCCACTAAAAAATAACGATAATCAACTAATAACGGCTTTAAGAATTTGTGATATTTCAGAAAACGATGACATTTAAATTTTACTTTTAATAAAGAATAATATATGCAATATATTGAAACATTTTTAATTATTCTACAAAAGCAAATAAAAACCATACGTTCCAATCATTTATTTATTTTCATACTATTATTAAGCGTACGAATATTGAAAATTTATTTAAAATTTATTTATTGAAAAATTAAATTTAAAATTCATAAATAATGATAAAAGTAGAACACATTTTGTAAAAGATCAAAAATAAAAAGTATGTGAAAATTAGAAATAAATTTATTTTATAATTTTTGAGCATCCATTATCGTATACATGGATACGTCGCCGGACATTAATGACAAATCTGCCAAGCTATCATTATTTCGACGTGGAATATGAGAAATTTTTGTAGCGCCAGTTGTATTGGTATCCGATGCTTTTAAAGATTGTTTTAGCGAAACAGCAGGTGCGGTTGACGTTGCTGTGTTCAATTTGTTTCCTGTTCCAGGAATTTTAAACTTACCATCGTGACGTAATACTGCAGGCATTATGGCATTTTCGAGATATTTTTGGATCTTCTTACCACCAGGAATAGTAACAGGAGTTCGTTCATCAACAATCTGTTAACACAGTAAATATTTAATACAATTTATCTTTTAAGTTAAAGTTAAGAAGTTACAAAACTTACATGCTTCAAATCCGATGATTTATATGCTTTTTTGGGAAGTAGCGTTTTCTTACTGCTTATTAGACCAGGCAATTTGGGAGGCAATCCTGCCGCTTCTCCACTGCTTATAGCGAATTGATGCGGAGTTCTTGCTGTCTTCTTCATATACAGTTACGGACAAAAAAATAGGGTCAGTATAATTACATATAAAATTGAAATGTGATGATTCCATACTCGTAAAAAAATGGAGAAACGTGTTATGGTCGGACGAAAGTAAGATTAATTTAATTGGTAGTGATGGAAAAACGTGGGTAAGACGTCCCAAAAATAAAGAACTTTGTTCCCGTTATACAACAAAAACTTTTAAGCATGGAGGAGGTAGTATTATGGTTTGGGGATGTTTCTCCTGGCATGGCGTGGGACCACTGCACTTGATTAAAGAAAACATGGACAAAAACTTATAATGTAACATATTAAACGAAGTGATGCTACCATATGCCGAATGGGAAATGCCATTCAAATGGATATTCCAGCAGGACAATGATCCGAAACACACTTTGTATCTTGTGAAAAAGTGGTTTCTGGATAACGGTGTGAACGTAATGCAATGGCCAGCACAATCCCCGGACTTAAATCAGATAGAAAATTTATGGAAAATCGTAAAACAAAAAATTGGACCACTGAAATCAAAAAATAAGGAGTTGTGGGAGAAAATTAAATACGCTTGGTATTCTATTCCAAATAAGACTTGTCAAGATTTGGTGGAATCAATGCCAAAAAGGTGCAAAGCTGTTTTTAGAAATAAAGGTTACAGTACAAAATACAAGCTTTAGAACCAAGATTTTAAATCTAGTTTAAGTTTTTTAATCGTTTTCGTTAATGACCCTATATTTTTGTCCATTAAAAATCAATGAAATTTACAAAATTTAATTTTATTTTTTTCATAAGTCAATTATTTTGAGTTTTTAATATAAATGGTAAAAACATATAAACATAGCTGTGCAACGTTTACATCAGGAAGGAACACCCTGTAAATTAGTTAGCGGTTCTTTTTTTCTCTCTTTTATTTTTTTTCATATCTCTGCTTTGTCTTGAATTCTTCTTAACATTTTTTTCTTCCATTACAACTTAACATTAAAATAATTTTTGCATAGACACTCATTCTTGTTTCGATAGTCAAATAAAACAAACATAAAATTGTGACCCAATAAAAAAAAAAGTGAAACAAACTGGAAAATAAACAAAAGTGTGAACAAATAAAGACAAATACATATAAATTGAAATAAATAAAATTGTGAACAAAAAACATTGTACAAAAAAAAAAGAAAAAACTGAACAGAATAAAATTACAAAACAAACAAAAATTGAATTTAAACAAAACCAAAGGCATTTTTATTTTAACACAAACAAAATTAAAAGAACCATAAAAACAATAAAAATCAAAAGACGAACCAGCGCAACACACAACATCAAACATTAAACAATAGCAATAATATGAAATAAATAAACACACAATTACATTTTAATTTTTTGTTTGTTTCCGCATTATTCTTAATAATTTTGAGTGACCCTATTTATTTGTCCGTCCTATTTATTTGTCCTATCTATTTGTCCTTACTGCTTATTAGACCAGGCAATTTGGGAGGCAATCCTGCCGCTTCTCCACTGCTTATAGCGAATTGATGCGGAGTTCTGACAATATGAGAAAATTCTTCCTGTGTACTTGCTAGTTTCATATGACGAGCATGTACAGGTACCTTAGAAAATATGTCTAATTTTGGAATAGCTTTATTGTCGATATTGAATGGTTTTCTTGGGAAATTTAAATTTTTTTCTGGTGTCGCTTTTTTTCCTGGTGTACAATAAATAGATGATTTTACTGAAAGAATGTAAAATGATATTTACAAATTTAGAGAAATCATTATTAAAATATTTACCCTTTGACCCTGAAGTCGACACGTATTTGGGTTGTTGTAGTGCAGTCATTGCCGAGCTAGATTGCATTTCTTTTCTACGAGATGTATTAATATCCTTATCTTGCAGATAATTCAATTACAGATTGCATTTCTTTCCTACGAGATGTATTAATATCCTTATCTTGCTGTTCTTCTTCATCATCGTCAGATAATTCAATTACAGATTGCATTTCTTTCCTACGAGATGTATTAATATCCTTATCTTGCTGTTCTTCTTCATCATCGTCAGATAATTCAATTACAGATTGCATTTCTTTCCTACGAGATGTATTAATATCCTTATCTTGCTGTTCTTCTTCATCATCGTCAGATAATTCAATTACAGATTGCATTTCTTTCCTACGAGATGTATTAATATCCTTATCTTGCTGTTCTTCTTCATCATCGTCAGATAATTCAATTACAGATTGCATTTCTTTCCTACGAGATGTATTGATATCCTTATCTTGCTGTTCTTCTTCATCATCGTCAGATAATTCAATTACAGATTGCATTTCTTTCCTACGAGATGTATTAATATCCTTATCTTGCTGTTCTTCTTCATCATCGTCAGATAATTCAATTACAGAATGCATTTCTTTCCTACGAGATGTATTAATATCCTTATCTTGCTGTTCTTCTTCATCATCGTCAGATAATTCAATTACAGATTGCATTTCTTTTCTACGAGTTGTATTAATATCCTTATCTTGCAGATAATTCAATTACAGAATGCATTTCTTTCCTACGAGATGTATTAATATCCTTATCTTGCTGTTCTTCTTCATCATCGTCAGATAATTCAATTACAGTTTGCATTTCTTTTCTACGAGTTGTATTAATATCCTTATCTTGCAGATAATTCAATTACAGAATGCATTTCTTTCCTACGAGATGTATTAATATCCTTATCTTGCTGTTCTTCTTCATCATCGTCAGATAATTCAATTACAGATTGCATTTCTTTTCTACGAGATGTATTAATATCCTTATCTTGCTGTTCTTCTTCATCATCGTCAGATAATTCAATTACAGTTTGCATTTCTTTTCTACGAGTTGTATTAATATCCTTATCTTGCAGATAATTCAATTACAGAATGCATTTCTTTCCTACGAGATGTATTAATATCCTTATCTTGCTGTTCTTCTTCATCATCGTCAGATAATTCAATTACAGATTGCATTTCTTTTCTACGAGATGTATTAATATCCTTATCTTGCTGTTCTTCTTCATCATCGTCAGATAATTCAATTACAGATTGCATTTCTTTTCTACGAGATGTATTAATATCCTTATCTTGCTGTTCTTCTTCATCATCGTCAGATAATTCAATTACAGATTGCATTTCTTTCCTACGAGATGTATTAATATCCTTATCTTGCTGTTCTTCTTCATCATCGTCAGGTAATTCAATTACAGATTGCATTTCTTTTCTACGAGATGTATTAATATCCTTATCTTGCTGTTCTTCTTCATCATCGTCAGATAATTCAATTACAGATTGCATTTCTTTTCTACGAGATGTATTAATATCCTTATCTTGCTGTTCTTCTTCATCATCGTCAGATAATTCAATTACAGATTGCATTTCTTTTCTACGAGTTGTATTAATATCCTTATCTTGCAGATAATTCAATTACAGATTGCATTTCTTTCCTACGAGATGTATTAATATCCTTATCTTGCTGTTCTTCTTCATCATCGTCAGATAATTCAATTACAGATTGCATTTCTTTTCTACGAGTTGTATTAATATCCTTATCTTGCAGATAATTCAATTACAGATTGCATTTCTTTCCTACGAGATGTATTAATATCCTTATCTTGCTGTTCTTCTTCATCATCGTCAGGTAATTCAATTACAGATTGCATTTCTTTTCTACGAGATGTATTAATATCCTTATCTTGCTGTTCTTCTTCATCATCGTCAGATAATTCAATTACAGATTGCATTTCTTTTCTACGAGATGTATTAATATCCTTATCTTGCTGTTCTTCTTCATCATCGTCAGATAATTCAATTACAGATTGCATTTCTTTTCTACGAGATGTATTAATATCCTTATCTTGCTGTTCTTCTTCATCATCGTCAGATAATTCAATTACAGATTGCATTTCTTTTCTACGAGATGTATTAATATCCTTATCTTGCTGTTCTTCTTCATCATCGTCAGATAATTCAATTACAGATTGCATTTCTTTTCTACGAGATGTATTAATATCCTTATCTTGCTGTTCTTCTTCATCATCGTCAGATAATTCAATTACAGATTGCATTTCTTTCCTACGAGATGTATTAATATCCTTATCTTGCTGTTCTTCTTCATCATCGTCAGATAATTCAATTACAGATTGCATTTCTTTTCTACGAGTTGTATTAATATCCTTATCTTGCAGATAATTCAATTACAGATTGCATTTCTTTCCTACGAGATGTATTAATATCCTTATCTTGCTGTTCTTCTTCATCATCGTCAGGTAATTCAATTACAGATTGCATTTCTTTTCTACGAGATGTATTAATATCCTTATCTTGCTGTTCTTCTTCATCATCGTCAGATAATTCAATTACAGATTGCATTTCTTTTCTACGAGATGTATTAATATCCTTATCTTGCTGTTCTTCTTCATCATCGTCAGATAATTCAATTACAGATTGCATTTCTTTTCTACGAGATGTATTAATATCCTTATCTTGCTGTTCTTCTTCATCATCGTCAGATAATTCAATTACAGATTGCATTTCTTTTCTACGAGATGTATTAATATCCTTATCTTGCTGTTCTTCTTCATCATCGTCAGATAATTCAATTACAGATTGCATTTCTTTCCTACGAGATGTATTAATATCCTTATCTTGCTGTTCTTCTTCATCATCGTCAGATAATTCAATTACAGATTGCATTTCTTTTCTACGAGATGTATTAATATCCTTATCTTGCTGTTCTTCTTCATCATCGTCAGATAATTCAATTACAGATTGCATTTCTTTCCTACGAGATGTATTAATATCCTTATCTTGCTGTTCTTCTTCATCATCGTCAGATAATTCAATTACAGATTGCATTTCTTTTCTACGAGATGTATTAATATCCTTATCTTGCTGTTCTTCTTCATCATCGTCAGATAATTCAATTACAGATTGCATTTCTTTCCTACGAGATGTATTAATATCCTTATCTTGCTGTTCTTCTTCATCATCGTCAGATAATTCAATTACAGATTGCATTTCTTTTCTACGAGATGTATTAATATCCTTATCTTGCAGATAATTCAATTACAGATAGCATTTCTTTCCTACGAGATGTATTAATATCCTTATCTTGCTGTTCTTCTTCATCATCGTCAGATAATTCAATTACAGATTGCATTTCTTTCCTACGAGATGTATTAATATCCTTATCTTGCTGTTCTTCTTCATCATCGTCAGATAATTCAATTACAGATTGCATTTCTTTTCTACGAGATGTATTAATATCCTTATCTTGCTGTTCTTCTTCATCATCGTCAGATAATTCAATTACAGATTGCATTTCTTTTCTACGAGATGTATTAATATCCTTATCTTGCAGATAATTCAATTACAGATAGCATTTCTTTCCTACGAGATGTATTAATATCCTTATCTTGCTGTTCTTCTTCATCATCGTCAGATAATTCAATTACAGATAGCATTTCTTTTCTACGAGATGTATTAATATCCTTATCTTGCTGTTCTTCTTCATCATCGTCAGATAATTCAATTACAGATTGCATTTCTTTCCTACGAGATGTATTAATATCCTTATCTTGCTGTTCTTCTTCATCATCGTCAGATAATTCAATTACAGATTGCATTTCTTTTCTACGAGATGTATTAATATCCTTATCTTGCTGTTCTTCTTCATCATCGTCAGATAATTCAATTACAGATTGCATTTCTTTCCTACGAGATGTATTAATATCCTTATCTTGCTGTTCTTCTTCATCATCGTCAGATAATTCAATTACAGATTGCATTTCTTTCCTACGAGATGTATTAATATCCTTATCTTGCTGTTCTTCTTCATCATCGTCAGATAATTCAATTACAGATTGCATTTCTTTTCTACGAGATGTATTAATATCCTTATCTTGCTGTTCTTCTTCATCATCGTCAGATAATTCAATTACAGATTGCATTTCTTTCCTACGAGATGTATTAATATCCTTATCTTGCTGTTCTTCTTCATCATCGTCAGATAATTCAATTACAGATTGCATTTCTTTTCTACGAGATGTATTAATATCCTTATCTTGCAGATAATTCAATTACAGATAGCATTTCTTTCCTACGAGATGTATTAATATCCTTATCTTGCTGTTCTTCTTCATCATCGTCAGATAATTCAATTACAGATTGCATTTCTTTCCTACGAGATGTATTAATATCCTTATCTTGCTGTTCTTCTTCATCATCGTCAGATAATTCAATTACAGATTGCATTTCTTTTCTACGAGATGTATTAATATCCTTATCTTGCTGTTCTTCTTCATCATCGTCAGATAATTCAATTACAGATTGCATTTCTTTTCTACGAGATGTATTAATATCCTTATCTTGCTGTTCTTCTTCATCATCGTCAGATAATTCAATTACAGATAGCATTTCTTTTCTACGAGATGTATTAATATCCTTATCTTGCTGTTCTTCTTCATCATCGTCAGATAATTCAATTACAGATTGCATTTCTTTCCTACGAGATGTATTAATATCCTTATCTTGCTGTTCTTCTTCATCATCGTCAGATAATTCAATTACAGATTGCATTTCTTTCCTACGAGATGTATTAATATCCTTATCTTGCTGTTCTTCTTCATCATCGTCAGATAATTCAATTACAGATTGCATTTCTTTCCTACGAGATGTATTAATATCCTTATCTTGCTGTTCTTCTTCATCATCGTCAGATAATTCAATTACAGATAGCATTTCTTTTCTACGAGATGTATTAATATCCTTATCTTGCTGTTCTTCTTCATCATCGTCAGATAATTCAATTACAGATTGCATTTCTTTTCTACGAGATGTATTAATATCCTTATCTTGCTGTTCTTCTTCATCATCGTCAGATAATTCAATTACAGATTGCATTTCTTTTCTACGAGATGTATTAATATCCTTATCTTGCTGTTCTTCTTCATCATCGTCAGATAATTCAATTACAGATTGCATTTCTTTTCTACGAGATGTATTAATATTATCTTGCAGATAATTCAATTACAGATTGCATTTCTTTCCTACGAGATGTATTAATATCCTTATCTTGCTGTTCTTCTTCATCATCGTCAGATAATTCAATTACAGATTGCATTTCTTTTCTACGAGATGTATTAATATCCTTATCTTGCTGTTCTTCTTCATCATCGTCAGATAATTCAATTACAGAATCATGTTTTCGATCTGGAATAGAGTTATCTGTCTGATTACTAGTAGCAGTAGAATCATTAGCAGTGTCGTATGTGCTAGATGACACGTCACTTTGAACAGGCTTAGTAGCAGTTTTAAAACTTAATTGAGACGATATATCAGAATTATTAATGTCATCCGCAGCTTCTTCAATTATTGTCGAAGGTCTTAGTAATCCTACCATTTTAATAGGCGAGGTTTGGGGTGCTGTATCATCACATATAGTATTTTCCCACATTCGAGACGGTACTTCGACATATAGTTCTTCTTTTCTACGAGATGTAATAATATCCTTATCTTGCTGTTCGTCTTCATCATCGTCAGATAATTCAATTACAGAATCATGTTTTCGATCTGGAATAGAGTTATCTGTCTGATTACTAGTAGCAGTAGAATCATTAGCAGTGTCGTATGTGCTAGATGACACGTCACTTTGAACAGGATTAGTAGCAGTTTTAAAACTTAATTGAGACGATATATCAGAATTATTAATGTCATCCGCAGCTTCTTCAGTTATTGTCGAAGGTCTTAGTAATCCTACCATTGTAATAGGCGAGGTTTGGGGTGCTGTATCATCACATATAGTATTTTCCCACATTCGAGACGGTACTTCGACATATAGTTCTTCTTTTCTACGAGATGTAATAATATCCTTATCTTGCTGTTCGTCTTCATCATCGTCAGATAATTCAATTACAGAATCATCTTCAGTATTTTCCGATTTATCTCGTACTAATGATGAACTTGACGATTTACACACATTGCCAACGATTTGTTCTAAACCTATTATAATTGTGGAATCATTATTACTCGTATTATTAATGTTTTCCTTATCGGTAGCATCTATTATATTAAGAGTTTGAATAATTAAATTCTCATTTTCATTTTGCTTTTGAGCGTTTTGTAAAGTTGCTTCATCATTATCTAAGTCAATATTGTAGTGGTGAGCGGGGAAAGAATAAAATAAAATATTTGGCGGGAATGCGGGGAAATAAAATACAAAATTATTAGTATAAATAATCAAATTATTATTTATTTTGTACATAGAACGTACCTTCGGGTTGGGGGTTTACGATGTACTGATTGCCAAAAAGTGCACCGACAAGGTGAACCACAGAGTTGCGGCAAGCAGACCTCAAGTGTACGTCGTGTGGGATCATACGATCAGTTATTTACGCGAAGAATAGTGCTAAATGGCATGGTGTTGTCCGCTTTTATTGATACGGGGAACCAATGCAATATGATACGTCGGACTGTAGTGGATAATATTTCCTGCAATTTGGAGCCATGTTCAATGAGCATTAAAGGGATTTGTGGCGGCGTACGAACTTTAAGATCGTGTTTTAAAGCGGAGGTTAAAGCTGATGATGTGAAATTCGATACCCTTTTTTATGTAACAGATGACGATTTATTAAATGAAGACGTTTTGATTGGCAAAGATATTTCTGCGGAGAAAAAGTTTAGAGGTTTGATTGAAAACGGACAATTTAAGTTTGAAAAAGTTAACATCGGGAATGCAGTTCAGAGAGAAATTAGTCTAGAATGCGGTGACGTAAATGATTCAACGAAATCTGTGCTGATTACGTCAGTAACTAACTTCGGTGATGTGTTTGCGAATGACTTAGGTCAAATTGGAAAAACTGACATGATCGAATCGAATATCGAACTGGATACTGATAAACCAATTGCACAGGCACCGTATATTATGCCTACGGTGACCATTATTTCCATGAGAAAAAAGCGGACAAATATATAAAATTGAAAAATGAAAAATAATTTATTATAATTAATATTTTATATAAAGATTTTTAAAATACAGACATAAATAGGTACAAATAATATACACAAACTTAAATTTATACATATATGTACATACATATGGATATACTTATGTGTATAAATTTACTTCTAATATTTCTCTACGGAATGTATTTTTTTTTTAAGTATTGGGCCTGTTAGCTAAAAATGTTTTAAATTCTGAACAGTCCATTTCAAAATTGCATTTTATGGTCAAAAGAGATTCTGAAGTTTCTAGTCATATTTTCGATTTTTCGGAAAACCAAATATTGTTAGATATAGAAAAAACTCTTTCTGTTCGTGCGTTGGACGCTGCAAAGATTGTTTCCATATTTAATTTGCATAATTTTTTACATAAGTGAATTCATCAAAAATTTCGTTATTATTTATATTTAAATCATTTCTGATTTCTGTTACCTTTATTAACGACTGTTCAACTGAAGACCAAGATGGAGTTGCATCTACAACATAGACAAAATATAGTTTCTAACTCAATTTCCTATGTAATCTTTACCGAATTAGTGAAAAAAGTGGACAAAAGCGGACATTTTGGAAAATAAATACTTTTTAGAAGTTACGTGTGGTAAAATAGTGGAGAAATAGCGGACGCAAAAAAAATAGCGGACAGGAGGTTAAAATAGCGGACTGTCCGCTATAATAGTGGACGGATGGTCACCGTAATTATGCCGGAACCGAAGAAAAAACTTGTGAATGAAATTGCACCAATGGCTTTTCAACGTTTAATGGCGAAAGTTAAGATGAAAAACTCGACAACGAAATACTCCCCACATGATCTCCTGTATAGTTTTCAACCCCGCGGCATATTGGAAAACCGGCTAGTACTACTTCTACATGATGATAACGCACATTCGAAGCCGAAGAAATACGATGTAAGCGATTTGGTTCTCGTCAGCAACGAAGCTCAAAGTATGGGTTGCTCGAAAAAACTAGAACCTCGTTTTAAGGGTCCCTTCCAAGTGACTAAAATCCTCGCGAACGATAGGTACGTTGTTGAGGACCTACCATGCTCCAGTCGAAAACAACGTTATTATTGTTTCGTGTATTCCTCCGATGGTCTAAAACCGTGGTGCTGTCTTCCGCCTTTTGATGATGAAGATGACGTCTCCTACAGCGAGGACGCTGAGTAAGCAGGAATGGCCAAATGTAAACATTACTATGAATTTTTTTGAGTGTATCCTATTTTTACAATGAATTACTTTATTTACTTTTATTTGCTTTTCTACCTATTTTATATTACTTAAGTTTAGTTTCTTTTCAACCCTTGAAGCATCAACATCTCAATAAACTTGTTAAACTTAAATCGTTTCATGTTTTGTTATTCGTCTTTCATATGCAATATATTGAAACATTTTTAATTATTCTACAAAAGCAAATAAAAACCATACGTTCCAATCATTTATTTATTTTCATGCTATTATTAAGCGTACGAATCTTTCAAACCGCGAAATTTTATTGAAAAATTAAATTTAAAATTCATAAATAATGATAAAAGTAGAACACATTTTGTAAAAGATCAAACATAAAAAGTATGTGAATACTGGACAAAAAAAAAATTAGAAATAAATTTATTTTATAATTTTTGAGCATCCATTATCGTATACATGGATACGTCGCCGGACATTAATTACAAATCTGCCAAGCTATCATTATTTCGACGTGGAATATGAGAAATTTTTGTAGCGCCAGTTGTATTGGTATCCGATGCTTTTAAAGATTGTTTTAGCGAAACAGCAGGTGCGGTTGACGTTGCTGTGTTCAATTTGTTTCCTTTCATATGACGAGCATGTACAGGTACCTTAGAAAATATGTCTAATTTTGGAATAGCTTTATTGTCGATATTGAATGGTTTTCTTGGGAAATTTAGACTTTTTTCTGGTGTCGCTTTTTTTGCTGGTGTACAATAAATAGATGATTTTACTGAAAGAATGTAAAATGATATTTACAAATTTAGAGAAATCATTATTAAAATATTTACCCTTTGACCCTGAAGTCGACACGTATTTGGGTTGTTGTAGTGCAGTCATTGCCGAGCTAGATTGCATTTCTTTTCTACGAGATGTATTAATATCCTTATCTTGCTGTTCTTCTTCATCATCGTCAGATAATTCAATTACAGATTGCATTTCTTTCCTACGAGATGTATTAATATCCTTATCTTGCTGTTCTTCTTCATCATCGTCAGATAATTCAATTACAGATTGCATTTCTTTTCTACGAGATGTATTAATATCCTTATCTTGCTGTTCTTCTTCATCATCGTCAGATAATTCAGTTACAGATTGCATTTCTTTTCTACGAGATGTATTAATATCCTTATCTTGCTGTTCTTCTTCATCATCGTCAGATAATTCAATTACAGATTGCATTTCTTTTCTACGAGATGTATTAATATCCTTATCTTGCTGTTCTTCTTCATCATCGTCAGATAATTCAATTACAGATTGCATTTCTTTTCTACGAGATGTATTAATATCCTTATCTTGCTGTTCTTCTTCATCATCGTCAGATAATTCAGTTACAGATTGCATTTCTTTCCTACGAGATGTATTAATATCCTTATCTTGCTGTTCTTCTTCATCATCGTCAGATAATTCAATTACAGATTGCATTTCTTTTCTACGAGATGTATTAATATCCTTATCTTGCTGTTCTTCTTCATCATCGTCAGATAATTCAATTACAGATTGCATTTCTTTTCTACGAGATGTATTAATATCCTTATCTTGCTGTTCTTCTTCATCATCGTCAGATAATTCAATTACAGATTGCATTTCTTTCCTACGAGATGTATTAATATCCTTATCTTGCTGTTCTTCTTCATCATCGTCAGATAATTCAATTACAGATTGCATTTCTTTTCTACGAGATGTATTAATATCCTTATCTTGCTGTTCTTCTTCATCATCGTCAGATAATTCAATTACAGATTGCATTTCTTTCCTACGAGATGTATTAATATCCTTATCTTGCTGTTCTTCTTCATCATCGTCAGATAATTCAATTACAGATAGCATTTCTTTTCTACGAGATGTATTAATATCCTTATCTTGCTGTTCTTCTTCATCATCGTCAGATAATTCAATTACAGATTGCATTTCTTTTCTACGAGATGTATTAATATCCTTATCTTGCTGTTCTTCTTCATCATCGTCAGATAATTCAATTACAGATTGCATTTCTTTCCTACGAGATGTATTAATATCCTTATCTTGCTGTTCTTCTTCATCATCGTCAGATAATTCAATTACAGATTGCATTTCTTTTCTACGAGATGTATTAATATCCTTATCTTGCTGTTCTTCTTCATCATCGTCAGATAATTCAATTACAGATTGCATTTCTTTTCTACGAGATGTATTAATATCCTTATCTTGCTGTTCTTCTTCATCATCGTCAGATAATTCAGTTACAGATTGCATTTCTTTTCTACGAGATGTATTAATATCCTTATCTTGCTGTTCTTCTTCATCATCGTCAGATAATTCAATTACAGATTGCATTTCTTTCCTACGAGATGTATTAATATCCTTATCTTGCTGTTCTTCTTCATCATCGTCAGATAATTCAATTACAGATTGCATTTCTTTCCTACGAGATGTATTAATATCCTTATCTTGCTGTTCTTCTTCATCATCGTCAGATAATTCAATTACAGATTGCATTTCTTTTCTACGAGATGTATTAATATCCTTATCTTGCTGTTCTTCTTCATCATCGTCAGATAATTCAATTACAGATAGCATTTCTTTTCTACGAGATGTATTAATATCCTTATCTTGCTGTTCTTCTTCATCATCGTCAGATAATTCAATTACAGATTGCATTTCTTTCCTACGAGATGTATTAATATCCTTATCTTGCTGTTCTTCTTCATCATCGTCAGATAATTCAATTAAAGATTGCATTTCTTTTCTACGAGATGTATTAATATCCTTATCTTGCTGTTCTTCTTCATCATCGTCAGATAATTCAATTACAGATAGCATTTCTTTTCTACGAGATGTATTAATATCCTTATCTTGCTGTTCTTCTTCATCATCGTCAGATAATTCAATTACAGATTGCATTTCTTTCCTACGAGATGTATTAATATCCTTATCTTGCTGTTCTTCTTCATCATCGTCAGATAATTCAATTACAGATTGCATTTCTTTTCTACGAGATGTATTAATATCCTTATCTTGCTGTTCTTCTTCATCATCGTCAGATAATTCAATTACAGATAGCATTTCTTTTCTACGAGATGTATTAATATCCTTATCTTGCTGTTCTTCTTCATCATCGTCAGATAATTCAATTACAGATAGCATTTCTTTTCTACGAGATGTATTAATATCCTTATCTTGCTGTTCGTCTTCATCATCGTCAGATAATTCAATTACAGAATCATCTTCAGTATTTTCCGATTTATCTCGTACTAATGATGAACTTGACGATTTACACACATTGCCAAAGATTTGTTCTAAACCTATTATAATTGTGGAATCATTATTACTCGTATTATTAATGTTTTCCTTATCGGTAGCATCTATTATATTAAGAGTTTGAATAATTAAATTCTCATTTTCATTTTGCTTTTGAGCGATAATTCAATTACAGAATCATCTTCAGTATTTTCCGATTTATCTCGTACTAATGATGAACTTGACGATTTACACACATTGCCAAAGATTTGTTCTAAACCTATTATAATTGTGGAATCATTATTACTCGTATTATTAATGTTTTCCTTATCGGTAGCATCTATTATATTAAGAGTTTGAATAATTAAATTCTCATTTTCATTTTGCTTTTGAGCGTTTTGTAAAGTTGCTTCATCATTATCTAAGTCAATATTGTAGGGGTGAGCGGGGAAAGAATAAAATAAAATATTTGGCGAGAATGCGGGGAAATAAAATACAAAATTATTAGTATAAATAATCAAATTATTATTTATTTTGTATATAGAACGTACCTTCGGGTTGGGGGGTTGATCGGGTAATAATTATCTCTTTTCTTTTATCGTTATAATAATTCATAATTAACAAACAGGGTTGTAAAAGTACTTAAAACTAAACTTAACATTAGGGTGGCCAGCGTGAACATCCCGCCCCCTTGCAACATTGCAACAAGCGGACCGAGACGTCACCTGGCCAGAGATCAATAAGTTTACATTTCAGGGTAATTCATAGTAGGTTGTAAGTTCAAATAAAAAGAGTAGAAAAGAGAATTAAAAGGTAGATAAAAACAATTCAAAGAAATATAATAATATAATAAAGAGAAAAAGAACTATTTGCTTAGCACGTTTATGACGATGGTACGCCCCGATGCCGCTTTAGAAGCAGCCACGATGTAGGGAGGTTGATCTGCACACGCGCACGTTCTCTTGAGAGCCTGGTTGTGGGTTGTGCTCTTCTTCTTTGGCTGGAGTCAACACTAATCATTTCGAGGTTGTCGTTAGCAGGGCGTTCGACAGATAGCCTACGGGGTATTAAATGATCTGTAAATGAAAACGACAAACACACAACAGAAAAATCATCATCGTCAGATAATTCAATTACAGATTGCATTTCTTTTCTACGAGATGTATTAATATCCTTATCTTGCAGATAATTCAATTACAGATTGCATTTCTTTTCTACGAGATGTATTAATATCCTTATCTTGCTGTTCTTCTTCATCATCGTCAGATAATTCAATTACAGATTGCATTTCTTTCCTACGAGATGTATTAATATCCTTATCTTGCTGTTCTTCTTCATCATCGTCAGATAATTCAATTACAGATTGCATTTCTTTTCTACGAGATGTATTAATATCCTTATCTTGCTGTTCTTCTTCATCATCGTCAGATAATTCAGTTACAGATTGCATTTCTTTTCTACGAGATGTATTAATATCCTTATCTTGCTGTTCTTCTTCATCATCGTCAGATAATTCAATTACAGATTGCATTTCTTTCCTACGAGATGTATTAATATCCTTATCTTGCTGTTCTTCTTCATCATCGTCAGATAATTCAATTACAGATTGCATTTCTTTTCTACGAGATGTATTAATATCCTTATCTTGCTGTTCTTCTTCATCATCGTCAGATAATTCAGTTACAGATTGCATTTCTTTTCTACGAGATGTATTAATATCCTTATCTTGCTGTTCTTCTTCATCATCGTCAGATAATTCAATTACAGATTGCATTTCTTTCCTACGAGATGTATTAATATCCTTATCTTGCTGTTCTTCTTCATCATCGTCAGATAATTCAATTACAGATTGCATTTCTTTTCTACGAGATGTATTAATATCCTTATCTTGCTGTTCTTCTTCATCATCGTCAGATAGTTCAATTACAGATTGCATTTCTTTTCTACGAGATGTATTAATATCCTTATCTTGCTGTTCTTCTTCATCATCGTCAGATAATTCAATTACAGATTGCATTTCTTTTCTACGAGATGTATTAATATCCTTATCTTGCTGTTCTTCTTCATCATCGTCAGATAATTCAATTACAGATTGCATTTCTTTCCTACGAGATGTATTAATATCCTTATCTTGCTGTTCTTCTTCATCATCGTCAGATAATTCAATTACAGATTGCATTTCTTTTCTACGAGATGTATTAATATCCTTATCTTGCTGTTCTTCTTCATCATCGTCAGATAATTCAATTACAGATTGCATTTCTTTTCTACGAGATGTATTAATATCCTTATCTTGCTGTTCTTCTTCATCATCGTCAGATAATTCAATTACAGATTGCATTTCTTTTCTACGAGATGTATTAATATCCTTATCTTGCTGTTCTTCTTCATCATCGTCAGATAATTCAGTTACAGATTGCATTTCTTTTCTACGAGATGTATTAATATCCTTATCTTGCTGTTCTTCTTCATCATCGTCAGATAATTCAATTACAGATAGCATTTCTTTTCTACGAGATGTATTAATATCCTTATCTTGCTGTTCTTCTTCATCATCGTCAGATAATTCAATTACAGATTGCATTTCTTTTCTACGAGATGTATTAATATCCTTATCTTGCTGTTCTTCTTCATCATCGTCAGATAATTCAGTTACAGATTGCATTTCTTTTCTACGAGATGTATTAATATCCTTATCTTGCTGTTCTTCTTCATCATCGTCAGATAATTCAATTACAGATTGCATTTCTTTTCTACGAGATGTATTAATATCCTTATCTTGCTGTTCTTCTTCATCATCGTCAGATAATTCAATTACAGATTGCATTTCTTTTCTACGAGATGTATTAATATCCTTATCTTGCTGTTCTTCTTCATCATCGTCAGATAATTCAATTACAGATTGCATTTCTTTTCTACGAGATGTATTAATATCCTTATCTTGCTGTTCTTCTTCATCATCGTCAGATAGTTCAATTACAGATTGCATTTCTTTCCTACGAGATGTATTAATATCCTTATCTTGCTGTTCTTCTTCATCATCGTCAGATAATTCAATTACAGATTGCATTTCTTTTCTACGAGATGTATTAATATCCTTATCTTGCTGTTCTTCTTCATCATCGTCAGATAGTTCAATTACAGATTGCATTTCTTTCCTACGAGATGTATTAATATCCTTATCTTGCAGATAATTCAATTACAGATTGCATTTCTTTTCTACGAGATGTATTAATATCCTTATCTTGCTGTTCTTCTTCATCATCGTCAGATAATTCAATTACAGATTGCATTTCTTTTCTACGAGATGTATTAATATCCTTATCTTGCTGTTCTTCTTCATCATCGTCAGATAATTCAATTACAGATTGCATTTCTTTTCTACGAGATGTATTAATATCCTTATCTTGCTGTTCTTCTTCATCATCGTCAGATAATTCAATTACAGAATCATGTTTTCGATCTGGAATAGAGTTATCTGTCTGATTACTAGTAGCAGTAGAATCATTAGCAGTGTCGTATGTGCTAGATGACACGTCACTTTGAACAGGCTTAGTAGCAGTTTTAAAACTTAATTGAGACGATATATCAGAATTATTAATGTCATCCGCAGCTTCTTCAATTATTGCCGAAGGTCTTAGTAATCCTACCATTTTAATAGGCGAGGTTTGGGGTGCTGTATCATCACATATAGTATTTTCCCACATTCGAGACGGTGCTTGGACATCATCCAACAATGTGCAATTATTTAATTTTACGAACAAATTATCTACAAGCATTTTCTTTAGTTAACTTCTAAACATGGAACGCTTAGAACATAGAACAATTTAGACTTACCTTGTTTTTCACGAATATTGTCGGAATTATCGTCAGCACTAAGTTTTTTAGCTTTGGCTAAAACTTTGTTCTTGTCGGTACCATGTAAATATTGGAAAAGTGTGTTATTTGGATCGGATGCAGTTTTATCGCACATTCTCTCTAAGGCTTCAAAGCTTTCATCTGAAGTCATTTCCCATACAAGAAAATTATTCGTTTTATGTTCTTCTTCTCTATTGAGATATTTGTATAATGTGATATTCGGATCAGAAACTGTTTTTTCGCACATCTTTTCTAAGGCTTCAAAACTATCATCTGGTGTTTTGCGACGCGTATCATTTTCCTCGTAGATAATTTTATCTTCCTTAAATGTAACACGAATCATTTTTTCTTTTTTTTCCAAGTCTGATTCCATTGTTGACTTTGTATTTTCCGTCACAATATCAAGATTGTTTACTGGAGCCCTTTTCTTCTTCTTCTTTTCTTCAATTATTTTTTTTTAATTCTTCGTCTATATCCAAACTATAGCGTTGACTTTCAGTTACTGTTCTTTTAAATGCTTCTGGCTTTCTATTCGAATGTTAAAATTAATATTATTACTATTATTATTAGTATTTATTAGACTTATAAATTAATTACAAATCTAATATAAAATTTTGGGAGCATTGGCAACTAGGCCAATATAAAATAATTATATTATAATTATTAAAACAATTAATATAAAAACATATTTTATTTGACAAAAAAAATCGAACAAAAAATTTTCAGGTGCATAGTTGGAAAATGTGCAAATTTGACAATCCGATTGTAAATGTAAACAGAGCTTATGATTCTGATTGAGTAACTAACAAACCACCAGGAACGATTAAGTTTCCCCGAATTTTGATATCAAAGATGCCGTTTGACACACTGTGCTATGCAAAAAATCTAATGAGCTATGCACACTGTGTATTCTATTGATTAAATTAAGAAAGAACTAAAAATTCATCACTGGAAGTCATTCACCGCTCATACGACAATAAAGTCTTTAGAAAATTTGTAAGTTTGTTCAGCGATCGGTAAAAGTCGATACACATTTTTTCTGTTTGGCTAAATTCAAAAAATCTGCAAACTCTAAATTTTATACATAATTATTTTTAATTACAGTCTTCGACTACTTGGCAAAGCGTACGGTCACAGAATAACAGTACGGTTGTTTTTGATTTTCGTCTCTCACTTATTATTCGTTGAGCTTTTATTGCAAACAAATTACCGGTTTACCGTTTTATTTTTTCCTCTTCTTGCTCTTTTCCACTGTTTGAAAGTATTTAATTTATACCTTAATTAATCCAATTTTCTAAGGAAAAGAAATTTACCAAATCGAAACGCGTTAATATAATATTAGAGATGGCTCCAGGGCCACCGGATAAATTTCTAAACAATAGATTCCATCTGTTAGGTGAGAATTCAAATAACCCCCCAAAAAAACAAAGGCTAAATGATTTCCCCGACTTACCTACTCCAAGAAATAGTATTCCTGATCACCCAAAAAAAATATATTTTAATCTCCTCAAGTGAACCTAATAAACCATTATCTAAATTCAGCCCTTTTGCTATTAAGAAAGGCGTTGAGTGCATCACTACAGAATATTCTTCAATTTCCCAACTGAGAGACGGCAATCTGCTAATTCTAGCACGCAACACACGTGCTGCTGATAAATTTATAAAAACAAACACTTTGGCAAACCTTTGCAAAATATCCTGTAAACTGCACCACTCCTTAAATTCGATCAAAGGTGTTATATTCGCACCCTGTTTAAAAGATGTACCCGAATCTGAGATCGTACAGGAAATGAAAGCGCAAGGTGTAACAGACATGTACAAGTTCACAAGACTAGCTGAAGATGGACAAACCAGGAAACCAACAGGAAAAATTGTTCTAACTTTTGACCTGTATCGTTTGCCAGCTACAGTTGATGTAGCTTGGTACAAATGTAAGGTCGACTTCTATTACCCAAACCCGATGTTCTGCAAAAATTGCCAGCGTTTAGGCCATACCAAGAAACATTGCAAGGGTAGCACTACATGCCCACAATGCAGCATGCCACCTCACGATGCTACGGAATGTAAACGCACTTTATGCTCAAATTGCTCTGATAATCACTCCTCAGACGATAAAAACTGTCCACGATTCCTCCAAATGAAGGAAATCCTGAAAATAAAAACTGAAAATTACTGTAGCATTGGTGAAGCCCGTCGCAGATACAGAGAGAACAATCCCGTTGCTTCACTCAACCAAACCGAGTCATATTCCTCTACCGTAAAAAATAACAAAGCCGTCAATTCCAAACATAAATTTGAAGCATCTTCTTCAATATCAGACAATCAACCATCAACCTCAAAAAAATTACCGAACTTAATCAATTCTAAAACCTCACACGAAAAACAATCACTAGCTGAAACTAACAATACAACTTCCTCAAAAAATATGTTACCTCCATGGAACCGACAAAAACTCCTTCTGTCAAAGATCAATCATCCTTAGACACACTGAAACACTCCGTAAATAGCTCTAAAACATCATATGAAAATCAACCATCAACTGAATCTAACATCACAACATCTCTAAAAAAATACACTTCCTCCATAGAAACACCAAAAACTCCTTCAGTAAAGGATTCACTCTCAGAAAGATTAAAACACTCTTCAACCAATATCCAAAAACCATACACCTCACCATTATCTGAAATAACCCTAAAATTATTAAGAGAAAACCAATACTACCTACCACCAGATTCTCCTGACGTGACAACTATGGACTTAGAAAACTAACTCCATAAGAAATCCATCTACATCTCATTTACCCCCACACGTTCATCCTAATTTTTTTTTTTTTTCTTAATATGAACTTTACAACACTACAATGGAATATCAACGGCTTTAAAAATAATTACTGCAACCTTCAAATATTAATGAGGGAAATGGATCCCTGTTTAATATCTCTTCAAGAAACACACTGCGCTTTGAATTTTACACCTATCCCTCCCAAAAACTATAGCTATTATTTCACGAATAACACGCAGGACACCACATCGAAACAGGGTATAGGAGTCCTTGTTAAATCTAACATTCCACATAGACAACTCTAGGTCAACTCCCAGTACCAAGTAATTGCCATGGAAATTTCCCTCAATATAAAATTTATTGTGCTATCATTTTACATACCTCCGACTGAAGACATTTCTGAACAAGAATTAACCTCAATTATCACATCTTTTAATAGCCCAATTCTGGTTGTCGGTGATTTTAACAGCTGAAACACTGTCTGGGGGTCCTCCTCCAGTAATCACAGAGGACTACTGCTTGAGAAAGTAATAAACAACGCTAACCTTTGCATTCTGAATGACGGCAGTCCAACACACTTTTCTACCCATAGTTCATTCACTCACATTGATCACTCATTCTGTTCCCTTTCTCTCTTTCCAATAACTCATTGGACCTTACTAAAAGACTTAAACAATAGTGATCACTTCCCGATAAGAACCTCCATAAAATTAAGTAACGAAAAACCAGAATCTATTACCATAAGCAAATTTTTTTTTTTTTTTTTTTTTTTTGTAAAACTAGCACTCAGGGGATGGCCCCTACTCATGCAGTGCATTGTGCGGGTTTAAGAAAATAGTTTATAGGAAGGTGGAAAGAGGGAGTAGTGTTTGTGGACATTGGATTTAAATTTACCAATATCGTAACTGACGGGAAAAACTTTCGCAGGAAGATCATTCATTCCACAAGCGAGCAGTGCGGGCAAAAAATGAATTTTCTCTGTAATGCATTGTGCGGTTCACTGGACAATCAACCACAAAAGGATGTGCTCGGCGAGAGGTACGAGTACCACGTAAAAATATGTGATTATCGGGAACCAAGCCCCTTATCTCTCGAGAACACCTCCCATTATAGTACCGATAGAACAATGAAACACACGCCACATTGCGACGATGCTCCAACAAATCAATAGAGTTGGATACCCTACTGTCATTAATAAGCGCCTTCGCCCTCTCCTGTACGCGGTCGAGAAGCTTCAAAATAGACTTTGAAGCATCGGCCCATACATGAGAGTTGTACTCCATCCTAGGTCGGATAAAGGTCCTGTAAATAGTAAGAAGGTCAGATGGAGTGAAGTATTTTCTGCACCGTTTTAAAAAACCAAGGCACTTGAATGCTTCTTTCGACACTCGAAAAATGTGATCGTTCCAACGAGCATCACAACTAATTCTCATGCCCAGAACATCAAGAGCATCCGCCTCCTCAATATTTACATTACCCATAGATACAGATGACAGAACACCAGCACCAGCATCACGCCGGTGTGTCAAAAAACAACATTGGGTCTTGCGCGCATTAAAATCGACCCTGTTCGCGCGGCCCCACTCAGAGATTGTTATCAGGTCATTTGTGAGTGCGTCATTCATGTTCGACCTCCTTGCCCCAATCTCCAAAAGGCTCGGCCTCCGATCAAATGAATATGAATGACAAATGTTGCTGTCATCCGCAAAAGAGTAAATAGGATTTGAAGTAATAGATAGAAGATCATTAAGAAAAATGAGAAAAAGAGTAGGAGAAAGAACAGAGCCCTGCGGTACCCCTGAATTTATCCTGAACTCGTCGTCACTCTAATAGTGCGATCTTTGAGAAAGCTCGATATAAATCGAGAGAAGTGACTACCGACACCAAAAGCAATTAACTTCGCCACCAGAGCCTCATGCCAGACCCTATCAAACGCCTTTGAGATATCCAGAGCTACAACCTTGGCCTGACCAAAGCGGTGAATGGAACCATTCCACCTTTCGGAGAGTAACGGCAAAAGGTCGCCAGTAGAGCGCCCTTTACGGAAACCGTACTGACGATCATTTAGCAAACCGTTGGACTCTAAATACCTCACAAGGTGGTGATTAATCATGCTCTCCATCACTTTCGAAAGAGCAGAACAAACAGCAATTGGGCGGTAGTTTTCAGCTTCATCCTTTTTGGGGATTGGCGTGACTTCATCCTTTTTGGGGATTGGCGTGACATTAGCAAGCTTCCAGCATGAAGGAAAAATACCAGCACGATACGACAAACAGAAAAGCTTTGCTAATGGACGGGCCAGCGTCGAAGAGCACTGTTTCAAGACCAGTGCTGGTATACCATCCGGCCCAGAAGACTTGTTCACGTTGAGATCCGCAAGAACCCTCTTAACCGCCCTGGCTCGAAAGAATATACTAGGCATAGTCACTGATACTCTTTCAAGTTCGGGTAGTGGTTGAGTGCTCGCCGGCAGGTGAGAGTTACCTGCAAACAATCCAGCTAAAAGGTTCGCCTTCTCAACCGGGTCCGTAAATGTTTTGTCATTCGTTATAAGAGTTGGAACCGAACTAGCATTATTCCGTAAACTTTTAACAAATGACCAAAAGCTCTTACCCCCCCCCGAGCAAATCAGTATGCGCACACTTGTCATTACGCCAATTACTGAATGCTTCCTCTCTGGATCTGACTGCTTGTCTGCAAGTCTGATTAAACCAAGATTTATCTCTTGATTTGATCGAAATCTTTTTGGAAGGAATAAAAGTATTCATCCCAGTTTTAATTATATTCACAACCATCTCTGCTGCGGCATCGACGTTTGAGTCAAGGAAACAAAGTTTCCAATTAAAGTGCCGGAAAAAATTGTTGAGTTCATCCCAACGTGCTTTCCCGTAGTTAAATACAGAGCGTTTCGTAGCCGTAGGTGAAACCTCACGAAGTCCGGAGAACGGAAAAGAGGCAGAGATGGTACAATGATCAGAATTACCGAGAGGTGCTAAAACCTTAACTTCATACTTATCTGGATGTGAAGTAAGAAAAAGGTCGAGTGTATTATTTTGGTGCCCATCAACACACGATATATGTGTTGGTTCATTCACTAGTTGTGCAAGGTGATTATGCGCGGCAAACATCTCAACGTATTGGCCTTCAGGAGTCGTGCGGCTCAAATGGTGGAGCCAGGATGAATTATGAACATTGAAATCACCAGCAACAACAATTTCACTGTTCGGATAATCCTCCAGGATCCTAGTTATGGAGTCAGAAAGAGAGTCGAAGCCAGATATAGTAACCTCTCTTTCCGCGTTTGGACTCCTATAAAGAAACCCGAAGTGCAAAAGATGTGCCCTGATTTTGAACTTAACCCAAAGACAGTTAAATTCTGCATCATACATGCCAATTGATTGCTGGCACTGGTACACAACTTCATTGCGAATGTACATAGCAAGACCCCGATGAAAATTAAAAAGGGATAGTAAGTGATACCCAGGGATATGAAAATCCTGTGGATCAGCATCCCCAGATACCTGGGTTTCACATAAGGCGAAAACATCCGGCCTATGGACACAAATGTGAGCATAGACAGAGAAAAAATTTGCCCTCAGCCCCCGCACGTTACAAAAATCGATGCGAAAGCGACCCGCCATTACGATAAGGAACAATTGAAAATCAAACGCCCTACCTCAAGATGCGAACGACAAGGAAACGAGTTGCTGCTAGGTGACTATAAAATGGCCAGTGCCATACCTTCACCATTAGACAGTCTACAGCAATCGTCCCCAAGAAGCCCGCATTATAAGGTTATTTGAGTTCAAGGGTGAAGGATAGAAATGAAAAGGAAAATGCACCGCTTATGGGTGCCATAAAAGCCCCAAATGTGGCCCATAAATGTCCCTTCAAATCCACGGAACACTAAACAACGGCGCGATAGCCAATTCACTTTGTCCAAAAACTGTAGTTTGTTGCTATTGTCTTATTAATATTTAAGTTATTGCGGTTAAGTGTTTGTAATAGGTTTGTATGTAATAGGTTATTTTTAATAGGTTATTTTCAATAAATATTCCGTTTGATGGTGTTGTTGTTTAAAAACTGTAATTCCTGAACGCGAAATTGTTATTGTTTTGATTTTGTTTTATTTTAATTTTGTTTTATCTTTTTAATTTTAGCACTTTTAGTTTGTTGTTATTGTCTTATTTATATTTAAATTATTGCGTTTGGTGGTGTTGTTGTTTAAATTGTAATTGAGTAAAAATAGACGGACGACACAAAATAGACGGACATTGCGAATATGACTGTACACGACGGATGACAAATTACTACTCTTGCCGACCTATCAAAATTCTCTCTTAAAGTAGAACATGAACTTTCTACCAGAACACTCTGTAAGTCCAGCAACCAGCGTTGCCAGAATGATGATTTTATCATATTTTAGATGATTTTTTAACTAAAATATGATTTGATGATTTTTCTCCAAAAAATATGATTTTTTTTTCCAAAAATATGATTTTTTTTTTCCAAAAATATGATTTTTTTTTTCCAAAAATATGATTTTTTTGTATAGTTGATACTTCACGTTATAAACAGTGTAAACAAAATGTTTCAAAGTACAAACTCCCAAATTCAAAAAATGTATTCTGAAATGGAACGTTTATACTTAAAAATATTAGACAATTTTGTAAAAGCACATACATTGGCTACACTGATTTTAATATTGAGAAAAATATTGAAAATAAAGACGTTTTTTTAAACGCCGAAGATGTATATTTAGGAGTACAGTACAACTTCGACGGTGCGGACATGCGCCAGTCCGAACACTCCAATAATTCGGACACTTCTACATTTCGGACAACTTAAAATTTTTACCTCTGCAATCCGGACAAATTTTTTTATGCAAGAAAAAAATTTAAATTCCCGTTTCTAACTCCCATGTTTTGTTATTCATACTTTTATTTACATTTTGCACTATCATTACTTCAGTTTCGGTACATTCTTTCGCAAGCGTGTTTGCCCAACTTCATACCAAGTGTCATTCATGTCTTTAAATAATAAACGCAAACATAAAACACTAACTTGAAAGGAAAAGTATGATATTTTACAAAGCCTTGATGAAGGAAAAACTATTAGGCAGGTTGCCGAAAAATTCCATGTTCCTAAATCAACAATTTGCGACATAAAAAAAATAAAGAGAAGATAAAACAATTTATTTCGAATACCTATAATGGACCCGGTAATGACCCGGTCATCTGAAGACGACTTTGTAGAAATGGATGCAAAAACAAAGATATCATTTTCAGTTTGTATTCAGTGGGCTGAAGTCGCCTTAGTCTAATAGGTAGTATGTTGGCTTATTAGACGGGAAGATCGGGTTCGTATCCCAGGTCAGACATCAAAACGAAATATGAAAAAAAAATTAATATTCGGCGATTTCCTCTCAGCAGATTTCTGGCAAAAAAGGTCCCGCCACTCACGTATAAAATTAACGCACACAACATAAGTGGTGTGAGAAGCTTGGCCGTAATCCTGATCTAAGGGTTGTAATGGCCAATTATGTATGTATGTATGTATTCAGTGGGCTGAGGAGAATAATATAGATATGCAGGATATTCTATTGTTGAAGAGGTTAGAGCAAAAAGCACAAATCAACCACCTTAACAAAGTTAAAAAAGATTTCTGAAACAAAATTTACCAATAGTGAATTAACTGAATTCACTAATTACTGCGTTTAATTTTACATTGAGTTTTGTAAACAATAAACCAAACGTTTTAATTTTAAAGATACTTCCTTAAAAGAAATGTCATCTATTGATCCACATAATATTATTAATAAGAAAGTTTCTTCATTGTCTCCACTAATAGAAAGATTTCCAAATTTAATTAATGAAAATGATTCTCAAAAGCTAGACGATGAATTTAGAGAGCTTCGTCACATAGATTTCAAACAATATTTTCAAACTTTAGAAAATATTAATTGTGAAGATTTTTGAGCCAGAGTTTCTAAAATAACTCGTGTTGATAACGATTTCGTTTTTCCAACATTGACGAAATTTGTGTCCAGTATACTTTGTCTTCCCAGTTCATCTGCAAACGTTGAACGAATTGTTTCTAAAGTTAATTTAAATAAAACTAAGTACAGGAACAGGCTTGAAAATGCAACATTAGAAGGTATTTTGTTTATACAGGATTATTTACTAGTTAAATGGTGTTCCTGTTATAATCTTAAAATTGATGAAGAAATTGTAAAAAATATGAAACCTTCCCAGTATTATAATTAAATTATGATAGGAAACTACTAAAAGTTTTATAAAACTCTACTTTTCTATTTAGATCTCATTTTTGTACCTTATAAAATTACTACTTACATATCGTCGGTTGGCCTGCAAAATGGCCTATGTGCCTTTGGGAAATTTATTTTATTCGCCCACTTTTAAGTCTTATTTGTGGTCCATCTCTATAGCAAAAATTTGTCCAACGTCTCCGCTGGTTCCAAAATTATTGCAAAAATATTTAAGTAGTTTTGTATGACTTTCATATAAAAATTATGTTGTTTTTTAGGTCTTCTGAAAAGTTGTTGAAAATTACATAGGCCAATTTGAAGGCCAGACGACAATATGTATGTATGCATGGATTTTTTAAAATTAATTTTAATTAAATTGAATTGTCTTTTATGTATAACATACATATTTATTTTTTGTTTTGTTTGTATATAATATTTTTGGTAAAACATGTAATTAATTTAAAATTGTTTGATTATCGGGTTATATCATATCCTCAAGAATAAAGTTAGTATATGATAACAAAACCCGATAACCAATCAATGTAATACACTTTTATTTTGAATTGTTATTTATTTTTTAATGTTTTACAAATAAAAGTTAAAAAGTGATGATTTTTTCCCCCAAAATATGATTTTTTTTCCTTAAAATGATGATTTTTCACCAGAATCTTCTGGCAACACTGCCAGCAACAAAGACGCAGCTTCGATCACAAAATCAATCCGCAGTGGCGCTAACCTACACATTCCCCAAGTGAAAATGAACGCACAAGCTACTAAACCTCCAAAAGTACCTTGGTGGAATGCTTCTTTGGCGGACCTACGACGATTCCAAAAAATAAAGGAATGGAGAAACTTTAAAGGTAACCCGAATACAAACAATCTTATAACGTATAAAAAAGCCAGTGCTAAGTTTCGGAGGGAACTAAAGTCTGCAAAAAAATTGTGCTTTGAAGAATATACAAAAACTATAAATAGAAACACACCAATTTCCACCATCTGGAGCAAAATAAATCGTATAACTCAAAGAAACACAGCAATAAGCAGTAAGGCGATAAGCTCTAATAATGAAACTCTCTTTAGCTCAAAGAAAATTGCGAATCATTTTGCCAACGAATGGTCCAAATACTCTTCTGACGAAAACTTCTCACAACTATTTATTTCATCTAAACACGCATTCACAGCTTCCTTCAACAACCCAACTGATAAAATTTCGTCTTTCATGGAGCAACCAATTGCTCTCCTAGAGCTCAACGGATGTTTAAAGAAAGCTAAAGGGACTTCACCTGGACTTGACCGCATCACCTATCAAATGATAAAACCGCTCACTCAATACACCAAACTCAAAATTTTAGATCTCTATAACACTATATTTGACAGCGGAATTATACCTCATTCTTGGAAGCTTGGTGTTATAGTGCCTATACCCAAAGGAAATAATAGCTCCACAGTAGCGGATTTCCGCCCCATATCCTTGCTGCCCTGTCTCTCCAAAGTTATCGAAAGAATTATTGCCACAAGACTAACATGGTTCATCGGCAGGAAAAAACTTGTAGATAAAAGGCAGGTAGCTTTTAAGGCCGGCAAAGGCTGTGATGACGCTTTACTCCACCTCGATCATTATATATCCAAGGTCATCTCTTCCAAAAACCACGTAACTGTACTTTCAGTGGATTTCGAGAAAGCTTTCGACAGAATAGGATCCCATGTGGTACTGAGTGCTTTGAAATCCTGGTCTATTGGTCCGAAGATCTTTCGATTTGTTCAGTCCTTTTTATCTAACAGGCGCTTTAAAGTGCGAATAAATGGATATTTGTCGGAATCATTTCCTCTGATAAATGGCATCCCACAAGGCTCCCCACTATCAGTGGTTTTATTTCAAATCGCATTCAACGAATTAAGCAAAATTATTAACAGGATCCCAGCTGTAGACCACTGCTTGTATGCGGACGATTTGTATGTTCTTTGCAAAAGAAATAAGAACGGTGAAACAACTACTATACTAAGGAAAGTAATCCAGGACATCAGTGATTGGTCAGAGTACTCGGGCAGCAAAATTTCTATCAAGAAAACTAAAAAGCTCCATATTTGCAGAAAACACAACTGTGATGCAGATAAATACACAATTTTACACAATGGGCAGAGCATTCAAAATGTCAAGCAAATTAGAATTTTAGGGATTATATTCTCCCATAGGTACAACTGGAGGGAACATTGTGTTCAGTTGAAAAAGTCTCTTTTGCACAGAGGTAACATTGTGCGCTACCTATCTACTAAAAGTTTCGTCCACATCAACACACTCATATATCTAACTAAGACCCTCGTATTAAGCAAAATAGATTATGGATTGTACATATGTATATGGCAATGGCAGCAAATCTGACATAAATATCTTTAAAACTGCTTACCACATGGCCGCAAGAGCCTCTGTCTTCGCCTTCAGGACTACCCCGATTTCCAACATCCTTACTGAATCCAACCTTCCATCTTCATCATCAAACAGAATACAAGAAATGAAGGCAAGAATCATACCAAAACTCCTGACCAGCACTAACTCTATTATTGAAAAAGACGTACAATCTGTCATGACTGCAAAAAGACGACAACGCTTAAAATCTGCTATAGCCCAATCCCTAGAGCTAGCCCGAGCAATAGAAATCCCCCTTATCCACTCTAAAAAGATAAGCAACAAACCGCCTTGGAAATACAACACTGTCTCTGTAGACACTTCATTAACCAAATTAAGGAAAAGCCTCTAAGCCTCATTGCAGAAAAGAAGACACGCCTAAAACAGCAAGGCTGGAACTTTATGTATACCGACGGTACCAAATCCTCGCGTAACATAACAGCATATGCAATAGTAGATAATGATGGTAACTGTCTGGTTCTCCGAACACTTTACAATTACTCCTCTGTGTTCACGGCAGAATCTTGTGCTTTATTAAGAGCTGTCCAGCTAGCTATTCACACCAAGAAGAAAACTGTTATTTTTTCTGACTGCCTTTCTGTGCTGAAAGCTATTTCCAATCCACTAAACAATAACTGGAATATTTTAATTAAAATCAGAGATGCCCTAATTGGAAATGAAGAAAATGTTAGAATACACTGGATCTCTAGTCACAGTGGCATTCTTGGAAACGAAAAGGCCGATGACGCTGCAAAGTACGCTTCCTTTGCGCCTGTGTTCTTGGATCCACTCTTTGAAAAAATTGATCTTAGACGACATATAACCGAACACATAAAAAGGAAATTTAATGAAACTACACCTAAACATTATCACTATTCTGTGATAAATCCGAACAACATTAGCCCATTATATCCAGTGACAGTAGAAAAAGACAAAATAAGGACCTTCTCCAGACTTGGACTTGGTCACACAGCTTTCTCTCACGAATTCCTTATAAAAAGATCAAACAATCCAACTTGCAACAGATGTAAAACCAACTTAACTATCAAACATGTTCTTGATGATTGCCCAGGATTTTCCCACTTAAGACGTACACACCAACCAATTTCCAGATTCACCAATCTTCTCAGTGAAACAAGTATTCATAATATTAATACCATCTACAACTTTATTAAGCAAACCAGACTTTCGATTTAAAAATCCCTAAAGCCGATAGCCTTTGCAGCTAGTGCTTTTTTTTTTTTTTTTTTTTTTTTTTTTTTTTCTTTTAGTTCTAGAATTTATTCATAGACCTAAAATAAATAAATAAATAATATTTTTAATTAATATACATAAACTAATAAAAACAGTACTATAATATTGTAAGTGAATACATATATCCGATTCGTGATTCAGTGATTAGACGTGAGTCTGTAATTAACAACCGAGAGTTGTGTTCAAGTGCGCGTTAAGCACAATAGCATTGAAATGTGTTGTTAAATAAATTTAATTAAACTATTCCAATTCATTATTTAAATAAATAAAGGACTTATACTATAAATAAAGAATTGAACAACGATCTGAAATAAATAATTTCTTTTACATATGTATTTTAATTGCAACTTCGAATCTACGATAAATAAACGTTTTGAAAAATTCAAAATCGTAACAATTGGTGTCAGAAGTGGGATTGAAACAAACAAAATAAAATGAAATTCGCTCAACGACTAGCATTTTAGACATTATAACGATCTTAGCTGCCATTAAATAGTCCTATGAAAAAAAAGAAGAGTAATGAAGCCCAATAAGCAAATTGAGCTGCACTAGAAAAAGACGTAAGAAACATCCATGGGAGCGGAGCAACGTTCGAACAAATTAAATAGGAAGTGTTAGGCGCAGAAAATGCGTAAGTCGAAATCATTGAAAATGAAGTCGAAGGCGTCGCAAAAGAAACAAAGAAAACATTGCAAAGGAAGCTGAAGACATTGCGAAGAAATTGAAAGCGTCGTAAAAGGAACTGAAAGCGTAGCAAAGGCTCAAGCCGAAAGACTTGCAAATGAAGCTGAAGCCATTGCCAGCGAAGTTGATGGCGTTGAAAAGAATGTTGGAAACGCTGCGGAGAGAGTAGAAAGCGTCATTAAGAGAGTGACGAAACTCGAAGCAGACGTGTTTGGGAATTTTTTTATCTTAAAGAACACTATTGAGGCTAACGTAGGTGTAAAGTTTTCTACTCTAGAGAAATTTATTGGCGAAAATTTTGGTGACACGGAGAGAGGAAAGCCAACTTTCTTCAATTTCAGCAAGGAGAACAATTGCGCACTAATTTGAAAGAATTTAACAAGAAAAAACCCCTTGCTTCAATCGTAGTACACCTCTATTAGTTTTAAAACTTTAACGACTAAGAGCATCTGGAAAGTTTTTATTCGGCAATCAGCTAATATTGTTGTATGGTCAATTAGTACTTGAAGTCAACCAAGTACCAGCAACGTACATATAATGAGCTGCACTATGCAGAAAAATAGGAAAACATAAACGAACCAATTTCGTGCATTTCCGAATTATGATGGTCAAAACTAATCTAAAGGATTTAAAGAAGGCCAACTGGTTTTACTGAGCAGACCACAACAGGAGAGAGGTTTCCTCTCGAATTACAAATTTAACTGACGTGGTTGGCATTCAAGATTCAAAAACATTACAACCAGAGAAATAATATAATATGTAATGTGTTTGCTCAAAATGAACAATTAACCATAGGAATAACCATTATACATATTGAGGGCAACAAAACGTGTATTACAATAACTTATCATATGGAAACTTATATACAGTCGGTTATCATGCTTTAAGCATGATGTAGATAAAATCACGTACAGTGGAACGGTGTTAAAGGCGTTTTTGTGTTCATTAGCAATTTTCACCTCAATTGCAACTCATCGATGAATTTCTGAATCAATGGTGATTGGTGATGAAAAGAGAGTTGCTGGCACTAAGCAACAACAAAGGAAATTGCTCTGAAGCTGCATAAACTGTGACTTTGTCATGTTTTTCGTCCAAGAAGTTGTAGCAGTGTGTTTGATAGAACTTGATTCCTTTCGAACTTATAATATTAACTGTAACCGTAAGAATTAATGCACAAGTGCTAAGTGTGGATTCCGTTTCCAAAAACTCATCTTAATTCTACATATTTAGAAAAAAAGTTTATTGCACATTTGTTTTAGAATCTAATAATCTTAAATATTAGATAGCTATCATAAAAAACAAAAAAAATATTGGTATTATTATTAAATCTACTATTGTATCATGCTTGAAATTTAATTTAGTTTATCGAAAAATAGGCAAGCATGAGTAATTAGCCATTGGGCCGTTTTAAGTTTATTTAATAAATTTTATAAATAAATTTTAATAAATTCACTTTGCAAGCAAAATATGTCAGATAAACTTTAAACAAACTTTAACAAGTACACGTCCTCTAACCTAACCTAACTTTAAAGTTTGGCGGCGGATTCGTCGTGTGGCGTTGTATGGCAAATAAGGAGGTGATATAACTAACTCGCTACTGCAAAAAATCCAGATTAACTCACAAAAAAGGCTCTATTGCAACAGCTAGATCTTGATCGCCCGATCTTAACTCCATTCATTATCTCTGTGGAGTTCTTATTGTCAACGAAAAATACTATTGGTCGATGATTACCAACTTCTTTTGGCCTAAAATGGATGAAGCGAGAGATCGTGCCATTTGAACTTTTATGTGGAGTTTTCTTAAGTCGCAGGTCTATGGGAATAAGCCTTTCAGTTCTCAGTCTGATTTTTGCGCCAGAGCCCTGGAAAATTTGACATTTCGGATGTATAGCCAGAGAAGACGTTGCGGAGATTTGAACGCTGTTATATTCATCTTCCCAACGAATAAAACATTTCGATGATATCCACATTCATTGCTTTATTTAAACATATAGAGGTAGAAAGTGCTTACAAAACACCCTATAAATGGGCATTACTAAAATATTTTAAAGGCAGTAAAATCTCAGTCAAAAATTACACAAAAAGCGCCCTAATAGAATAATAATAAAAAATGTTATAAACCATTAACACAATATTTTTCACACATTAGATCTTACAACGACATTTTCCCAAATTTAAATAAAAATTTAAATAATTTTATCATTCATTAATTTTATGGTGTTTTCTTTTCTACAAAGAAAATGTCACCCTCTTACAAGGTGCATTAAAAAAATTTCTGACCAACCCTGTTGTAATGTAATTTTTTATTTGAGAAGAACATAACACAAATATTAAAAAAGGGTATGCCCTGTGTTTACCACTTATTAAGAAAATGAATGAGGAAATGGCAATTTGTTTAAAAGTCGTTCAATGTAAATAATAATATTTAAAATTAATTTAAAAAAAAGTGTTTTGTACGTATTAAATGTTTTATATTTATTAACGTTAAGGTTTTAGATTTAAAAATATGTTGTATTTTTCGATTTGTTTTCAATAAAATATGTAAATATGAGAAAGGTGTTGCCAGATAGCTAAATTTTCGATTTCATTTTTTGAGCGCTGTTTTTTATAACCAAAAAAAATTTTTTTAGCACTGTTCTAACACTGAATGCAATTTCTTTAAATTACTGACCATGTAACTTTAATAATGTAATGTTTCCTTAAGGGTACTCCACAAAACAATGAAAAAATTAACTTCAAAATTGGATAAAGATACCATGCGGCTTTTTTTAAATTTCATCTGGCAGCTCTATAAATAAACAAAAGTCATCTGTTTTACAGGGCATTACCAGCACTCTCGATTTATACAGAGCATAAAATGCAATGCCCTCCACCATTGACAAGTGCAATTTATTTAGAATAAAACATACCACCCTTTTTGAGGGCGAAACATTTTTAAGAAACAAACACAAAATTGCATTTTGCACATGCAGAATGCACATTTTTTGGTAGAAAAGAAAACACCATTAGTTTTTATAGTGCATGCCCACTTTTTTCGGGTGGACTATTTTATAAACTATGTACGAGTATGTTACAAAAAAATTCTTTTAACATGAACAATTATAAAAAAAATTTGGAAACATTTCAAACAAGCGATTATAAGCTACTCTTGAAATTAAAAATTATAATAAATACAACAAAACATGCATTTTACTTAAATTTAATGTTATTTTACGTCCACCATTAAACTTTTATCTGCATATCTAAATATTTGTAGAAATATCGAGCCATAACCGCAAAAATATCTCAAGCGACAAAAAAAAACGAAATTTTACAGGGGAAGGTTTTTATTATTTATTTCTTGTTCAAATCGAGATAGAGCAACAAAATTTTGTATGAAGACGCATTTTGTTCCAATACATAAAATCAATCCAATTGCTTTCTCATATAAGCATAATAACAGCAATTTTTAGCGCTTAAGTTTTTTTTGCTGTCATTCTGATTAACTACTTCGAAAAAATTGTGTCGGTTAAGATAAAATATTCTTATGATGAAGGGTTTTTTCATTTACTAACTATATTTTTTGTAATATATTTCTTTTTAGGTCATTATTGTAACATAAATGTACATATGTATTTACATATAAAAGGCTTTTTATTTGTACTAGAAATTAAATATTTTTGTAATCAATACAATGAATGTCTAACAGTACGAATTATTATCGTAATATGGGAAATAGCTGTTAATGGACTCCAATTTTTCCTTTTGTCTTAATTAAGTAGAGTTTTTCGGGTAATTATGATATATGAACGGACCATTTATCGAAACAAACAAAAATCTGGGCTTACAAAAAAAAAAAAAGAGTTAGGACTTTTCCTTTAAAGGTTACAATATAAAAAATAAAACCATGCATTTCTTAAGCATTGAAAGCCTAGATGGAAGCTGTTTTTGAAGATTTTTTTTCTATTGTTCTCAAATGTTCCACGTAAAGCTTATATACACCTTTAACATTTCTAAACTCCTGAGGTAGATACGGTTTATTACTTTTATTTCGACAATAATGAGATGGGGACTGCTGGCAATTTTTTAATGTAGGATTTTACCAATGAAACTCTTGCTCCGTTAGATTTATTGTGAGGAGTACATTTCTTGGCATTGTTAGTGTGTATATTAAGGGAGCAGCTATTTTCATTCCTTACAGACCTTAAAAGCATTTGAGAAACGTGCAGAGTTTTCAGAAGGAATTGTTGACATACTTTAATGTTAGTTTCTTTAAAATGTATGTTATATTGAAAACTGCACTGCCTTTTGCAGCTCTCTGATCTTCGCCATTTAACATAGGTTTTTTAAAACACGTTTTCAAAAAGTCTTTTTGTCGCTGTTTGCTGATTCCCCAAAAATGTTCATTTATTTCGATCCTGTCAGATTCGGAAAACTTTTCGGCGCACGAATTACCACATTTTTTCTTCTTACAGGGATTAGGCAGTACACTTGTGTTGCGAACCTTTGTATTTTTCAGCCTTAAAGGTAATTTTCTTTGCCTTTTAAGTCCTCTCTGTCCCACACAGGTTTCTTCTTCATCAGAAGATGTATCTGAATCGCTGTATGTAACGAAGGAGCGCTTATTAAACTTCTAGAAAAAAAAAATTTTTTTGTTTAACACAAAACTTTAACAAACCTTTAACACTTCCTTATTCACCTCTGTCATATTTTATAAATTTTGTATATGGAAAACGTATACGAATATTTAAATAATACTTTAGTATTATAATATTATAATTTTTGGAAAGAATATACATATATTTCAGATTTTTTATTAGGAAAATTTTATCTTAACCGACAAGTCGGTGTCACAAAAAAAACAAGAAATTTTCAAAGTGCACTTAAGTTAAAACAAAGAATATGGATATAAAGAATGCGCATCATGTAGAAGTAAAATTTCTTATGGCGGGTTGTAGGCGTACGGCCCGCTCTCACCAAAATTTGTTTAAAATTACTACCCGCACAATTGTGCAGAGAGAACTCACACGCATTCTTGTGTTCAGCGTTGTCAACTATAAATTTTCAAAAAGCACCAAACTCGTTATAAAAACGCGTAATTTGGACAAAAAAGCACTAAAACATTATAATATTTATTTTAATTTTATCACCATTTTATATAATCAGTAAAAAAATTTACAAACCAAAATTAATATTATTTATTTAACTCCAGCAATAATAAGGAAAAGAGTTTTTGTTTTATTTATTTGTTTATTTATTATATGATTTTTTAAAAAGTATAAAATATTATTTGAGTTAATACTTTGTATTAATTTATTTTTCAAAACAAATAATTTTTTATTTCTTTTATTAGTATTAAAAACTTTTTTTAGTTTTAACAAGTTTTTTATGTGGTTGCAAATATAATGTATTTCAAACAAAACAATGAGATCAAACTCTAATAAAAAAGTAACTAAAATTAAAATAAATAATAAAGTAAAACAAAATTAAACAAAAATAAAAAACAAATTAAAAAAATAATATAACAAATATATAATGTATTTGAAACAAAACATTGAGGTACAACATGTAACTTATAAAGAGTTGCATTTCAAAGTAATACCTTTTTGAAACGATAAATAATCTACACTTGACATATAATTTTTTTTATGTTATTTTTTTAAATTTTTGATTTGGTGTCACTGACATGAAAAGAAAAGCACTAGGCACTAATTCGAAAATTTTCCGCGTCGAAAGTTTTAAAAAGCACTAAAAACAGTGCTAAAAGCACTGAGTTGACAACGCTGCTTGTGTTATTTGATTTAGTTGTCGATCAGACTGCGACAAGAACACATGTGTAGCGGATGCGTTATCATTTTATTTCAGAATAACACTCAAAAAATATTTTATGTTAAAAATGTTCTATGTCATTAGCTGGCCGTATTTAATTTTTTTATTTTTTCTTCTAATAAAAAATGGGTTTTTTTATTTTTGTTTATCTAAAAAAACTAGGTATAATTTTTAAGCCAAAGATGAATAGCTTTATGTTCTTTTAATAAAAAAAATGGATTTTTATCTAAAATTATTAAGATAGATAGCTTTACATATGTATGTTGATGAAATGAAAATCAAAGTATCGTATATTATTGACAGTTTTCTATGGCTGTAAATAAATAAATTATCTCAACTTATTTTCTCTCTCTTGCTCACTAATCACAACCAGTATTGCCGTTTAACTATTTTTAACCAAAATTTCCGGATTTGGTTATTTATTTTTCTTATAAAAAGAGCTTTTGTTTGTAGAAATGAATTAATTTGTAAGACTAAAATTTTAGTTTGTTATTTTTTGTTTCTTTTCTTACTATGTTGTATTAATTATAATTTATATTTGAAAAAATAAAATAAAAAAAACTGTGATTTTAATTTTGGTTAATTTTTTCTTATTTGGTAATTTTTTTCACAAATGTTGGTTGTAATATTTTTTTTCGTGGCAACACTGACCAGAATAAGTGATTTCAGAAAATTTAATAAAAAAGTGGTCAAACAACAAAAAAGCACGATGAGAGAAACGCATTGTTACGCTCTTCGTTTCCTTCCCTTCTATCTTTCCCCCCGCGTCATGAAATATTTTTGAAAAATATTCCAAAGTATAAACAATCAAACACATGAGTTCCGATTAGAAGGGATTTTTAAAAAGAATGATGAAAACATTTTAAAATCGTTTATTTTAAATATTAAAATTTAATAAATTTAATTTAATTAAATATTTATTTCCTCTTAAATTTGGAAAATTGAAATGTATACAGATGGGGTTCGTAGGAGTACGACCAAATAAATACCAATTCGAATTCTAGTTTCACTAGTTCGTATCAGTTTCCCCATTTCATTGTCATTGTCATGCCCTAAAGAATCAAAATAATAAGTGTTTAAAAATGAAAAAAAAAAGAAAAAATGAAAAAAGAAAATTTCTGTATGCATAGTAGAGATGAGCGATATTTTCAAAACTGTGATTTAATCACGGTGATTAATAATTCACTGGTAACTACAGTGATTGAAATTGCCAAATAACAGTTACTAATAATGTCGTTCTTTCCAAGTTGTTACATACTCAAATTTATTTCATTTTATTTTGAGCGAGGCAGAATTACTCGTAGATGATGCTGATTATTTACTTTTGTCTTTTCTACATGAACTTTCTGTGAAACTTAATTGTCAAACTTTATATATAAAAAAATTACATTAAAAATAATAACATTGATGATACCACTTTGATTTTGTTTAGTAGTCTTTTCGTAGTATGTATCTAGTTGTCTCTTTCTTACGACTTAATAAAATACGTTATTGTCATTATTGTATTATTGGAATACTGTGATCACAATCACTGTTTTAAAGAACAGTGATTAACAAATCACGTTCACTGAGAACAACGTTCTTCAAAAATCACTGGATCGCTCATCTCTAATGCATAGTAATTTCTCAAATGTAAAGTCTCATATTGTAAAAGGTGTTAAACAAATATGCTAAAGTATTGCACTTAAAAAATACATATGTATGTATAGGGTAATAGTTCTCGGCCGGATTTTTGCGGGATATATGGAGATGAGGAAGAGTTTGTAACGATACTCGATTAATATCAAAATAGGCGGCTTTCCTGAGGTTTATTTTGGGATTACGCTGGCTGATTCCTGTTTTGCTTCTTTACTTTCAATTACTTCAATTGTATTTGATTTTGTGTCAGTAGTTTTTTTCTGCTCTGCTTTCAAAAAATTTAAGCAGTCGGCATACGACAGAAAAAACAATTGGCAGAATTTTCTGTCGAACTGCCGAACTGTTGTCTGTCGTCTATGTGTTTATACCTTAAGTCGGCAAAATGCGCTCTTCACAATGTGACAGCCAATTTAATTCGTCAGCCCCCTTGGATATTGAGGATCCACTTGTGGATATAGATGTCCCATATGCTGAGTAATAGACTGATCCGATCCGAACCAGGGATACTCCACAAGAGAGAACTTTACCCTCTTTGAAGACTTCGGTTGCAAGTATTGACCATGTTCACCATGGTTATATACAGGAATTTTTAAAGTACAGTCGAACTTCTATAATTTGAACTTCTATTACTTGAATTTTCTATAAGTTGAAGCACAGCAACAGCATCTTGGAGAGAAATTCTATCAGGTTTTGCTTCTTTAACTTGAAGTTTCTACAAGTTGAAGTTTTTTTCTGGATAATGGTGATTCAATTTATCGAAGTTCGACTGTATTATAAATATTAATAATGAATAAATAAATAAAAAGAGCTTGCAACGAACTTGTGTATCACCGGAGTGAGGAAGAATTGTCATCAAACAGCCTGAGTCCTTGATTTAATTGTTAAGCATTGTCCAGCGCACACACTTACGCCTGAAGAGATCGGGTTACTAGAAACAACTCTGGTATTCTGAATGTCGCCTTTCAGACGAGAGAATAAACCTCTATTTTAAACTAACGCCTATAGAGTGCGAGAGGCGATAGATTGGGGATTTTCTTGCCGGATATGTGCGATAGTGTTGTGTACTCCAGGGCAGAGGTATACCCATCATGAAGGATGAGTCGAATTTGGATACTGGCACAAGGGGCCGTGGTTTTCTGTAAAGATCTCCAAGTTGAAATTCACTTTAGATTAAGTGATGACTGAAGTGTCTATCATTTTTGCTATCTTGAAAACTCTTGCGGTCGTATCTAGTATGGCCACTTTAGATAGTCTTATGTGATCTTTGCCGACAGTTAGGCTGCCCTAACTGACATTGCGTCGGTCTGGTGTAAATCATGACTGTTTCGTGATTGTAGGGAGTCGCCAAGAGCCCTTAGACCAGATCGGATCTGTCTCTGCTGAGTAACGAGCCATTGCTCTCGCTAGATTAAATTCACTTTCTGAAGGCGATAGCTGGCCCCATGCCTCCAATCTGCCGTTTCTAGAGCCTTGTCAGTAATGGGTCTGCAGAAGTTCTAGGAATCCATTCTACTTCATTTGGGTTGTCATGTGTTTGGAGTTTATGCCCATCAATATATGTATATCGCTAGAACAGGTTTTGCTGCTGGTTTTGAATTAAAACAGCGTGAGACTGGTTACTGGGTTTCTTACGGGGCAATTCGAGGGTAGTTCGACGACAAGGATCTGAAACGAATCTTAGCCGGACTACTGCGGGGTATATTGTGGCGAGGAGGAGACGCGCGAAAATCGAACACCTCCTTTGTTACTATCCCTTACCCTCAATAGGATGACGTTGAGGAGCCTTGATATGGACTTCTTTGAGGATTTAGATTCTCTGTCGAGAGTCGACATTAGAGCTCTCCTATGATTTATAATGAGAAGATTACGCTGCTTGAGTGATGTTAGACATCAATGCAATAGTATTTTCGACGCTCTCTTGTGTGTTGCGGTCGTCTTTCTCACTTTTTTTTTCTTCAAATCATACAATTCTTTCCTCCATCTAAGTCCTTCCTAAGTCGTAAATTTAATTTTTCAAAGTATTTTGTTAATTTTTTGTTTTTTGTTTACATTAAATTTCAGGATCATCTTTGTAAGTAACGACAGGAGAGAAGTGGGTGAAATCATCAATATGCTTTAGAATTTTTGAGGATGGTTTCGATTCATTCACCAATCATGTTTAGAGAAGTACTCGTAGATAGGACAATAGAGTATCAAGAGCCTATTGGCAAAAGTTTAATTTAACAGGTTCGAAACTAATCCTAAGAGTGAGTAGTAGGAAGATGAGAACACCTACAGGAGTACCAAAGGGGATCGCGCTTTTTAGACATAGGATCAACAGATAGAACTTGAATGTGTGTGATTTCTGTAGGTGATTCAAAGAGGCAGAAGAAACAGTGGAGCATATTTTATGCCACTGTCCTTGTCTACAGGAATATGGGCAGAAATAGAACTTGTAGTCCTGAAGAACTGTAAGCTTAAGGAGCTAAGAGGTTTCCCAAAGTAGAGTGTCTGGCTTGGGGAAAGTTTTCAGTATAGTAATTGTCGGTTACGGGACATCTCACATTCCTTTAATTAAAGAGAAAAATACAAGAATTATGCAATGATCAACTCTACGTCAACGAATCTGGTTTGTACTGGATAAACTTGACTAACAAAACGTATGACTTAACTAACTGTGATTTTAGAATCCAACAGTACTAACAAACTTAGGGCCATTATTACAACTTCCCGTTAAAGTTGGGGTTAGTTAAAGGTACCTTTAGCTAAAGTGAACGGCAAAGTTACCTTTAACTTATTTTCGTTATTACAACTTACAGATAAAATAAAATTAAAATATGGCAGTGCCGGAGCAAAGTCGATAAAACTGCTCAATTAAACAAGTTTTTTTTTAACGCAGTGGCAACAGCGGACTTCGTTTTTTTGTTGTATATGCTCATTTTGTTTAAATTTGAAGCTGCCATATCGAAAATAGTATATGATATGGCAAGTTCAAACATAAAGTGACCTTTAAATGTTAAAGGTAGGATGATCTTCCCTTTAGCTTAACGATCACTTCTATCTTATTGGGTACTCATTATAATGAAAAACAATTTATCTGCCCGTTAAAATCCTCCCTTTAGTTAACGGCAAGTTGTAATAATGGCCCTTAATCTTATAACTAGTAAGACTAAAAATTCCAGAAATTTTGTGCGACCTGTGTACTATAAAAAGGTAACTCCGTTTAAATTACCTCAAATATTTTCAATGATTGATTACTACCTACAGTACCCCCACCTAGGTAACAATCTTGTCGCAATGTGGGGGCTTAAGTGTACTTCGATTCATTCTGTGACCCAGCGTGAGTTGGAGTGCATGACTAAAGGTTACCCTAATATCGTGGGAAGACTCTGTTTCGGATCGACGTCATGCTTGATCTTTTCGAACCGTCGGATCACGTATAGTTTTTTTTTATACCCCTAATCCGGAGTGTAAAGCGACCCGTGCTTATCGGATGGTTTGCAGTCGGGGGTCTAATCCGACTGTATTATAACGGAGCCTCACTGATACCTGGGCGCCTCAGTGAGTATTAGGTTTCTACCAAGTCCTTGTCATGCTAACGGCGGCTATGGCATGATCGACCTCCTTTTCCCCTCACTCGTGGGACCTACATATATATGGACGATAATTATTACAATTTTGGTATTTTGGGTATTTTTGACTTTGGACTAGACGTGACCCAGCTCATTGCGCAAATCCAGGCGAGTATCGTTGACAACAACAACGAAATCGTCAGAAATTTCGCCCCGGCTGGTATGAGGATTATGAGTGTAGAGGAGATCTTTAGTGAGACGACTGCTTTGGCAAACCTCACTTCGACGGAAGATATGTGCGTGGAGTCAGACACTGTCTCCCCACTATCAGATGAAGACGGTGACAATACGGTCATCGAAAGACTCCCCTTAACTCCTATCCAAATTGCCACTGGGAGCAATGAGGTGGGGACTTTCCCTTTAAGGAACCCACTTGTCAGACAGGATGCTTCGGACCCCACTAGTACAATCATCTATAGATTCGGACTGCATGGGAAAAAGTACCTCGTCCGACAAGGGGGGAAAAGCTGGGCGGAAACGTTCCGCTATGTATAATGAGAGGAAGTCATACCGCAGGGCTTGCACGGTCTTGAAGAGATTTGCAAGCTGTGATGTGGACTCCCTCTCTGTTAAGGAGCAGAAGATGCTGGCTCGACACAGACGCACTGTTTCGCGGTATGAGTCCAAATACCCGGGCAGTGGCCTCTCACGAGGCGCTGACTCTGGTAAGAAGGATGGTCCCTTGAGTGCCGATGGGAACGTGGAGCAAATTGCTTCTACCTCTCAAGCCGCAAGCAAGGGGCATGAAGGTTCTACACCCTTACTCCCAACTGGAGCAAAGAAAACCACCCAGGTTTTCAAACCTTCGGTGAAGAGAAAGGATGATGGTGTTCCTTCCACAATGGATGAACGAAAGGAGGTAGAAACTACCGCTAATCCTTTATCACAGAAGAAGGATGTAAGGTTGGAGGCGAAGGAGGTGGGGGGCATACTTCGGTGATATGTCTTCTTTGCAGAATTCTCGCAAGGGAAATCGCATGAAGAGAATTAGATCCGACGATGAGCCTTCCCCCGGCTCCAAGCGTCCTAAGAAACAAGGTAGCCTCGGAACTAATCCTTCCCTTCAGCTAGCATTCATCGACAGGTCGGATTTAGATGGAAAAATCTCTCCTGAAAGGTGGAATCTAGTTGAAGAAAGGCTCATTGAATTTATGATGGAAAAGAGTTGTGATGGCAGTAATGCTCGCATATCTTCCATCGGTTGGTCCAAGGGCATCAAGGTAGTGAACTGTGAAAACGAGGGAACTGTAAAGTTTCTTGTGGAATCAGTGAAGCGCCTTGGTGAACCCTGGCTCGGTGCTCGCTTGGAGGTGGTCCCTCAATCCGACCTCCCTCTACGTCCAATAGCGACGGTATGGGTCCCGCCTACTTTTAGGCAGATGAATAACGTACCCAAACTTATTGGAAAGCAGAATGACGGATTGAACACCAGCTCGTGGGTAGTTGTCAACTCCCTGACTGGTAACGGTAAGAAAGGATACGATCTTAGGATCGCTATTGGTCAGGATTCTCTTCAGTGGCTAAGGGCAAGGGGTGGTGTAGTGTTATGTGGGTTGGCACGCCTAAAATTCCGGCATCCGGACATAAGCGGTGTCAAGTAACCCAGAGGAGGCTAAAAGTGGTGCAGATTAATCTGCATCACTGCGAAGCCGCCTCACACTACCTGCTAACCACCCTGCGCCGCCTTGAAGTTGACATCGCTCTTATCCAGGAACCCTGGATCCTTAGGGATAAGATTCTGGGTCTGAGCGATCCTGATTATAAGTTACTTGTTCCTGGAACAAGTGAGAAGGTAAGGACCTGTATCTTAGCTAGAAGTGGTTTGGACTTGTTAATCACTCCTTCTTTCTTTTTGTACAGGTGACGTAAAAACTGTGGCCTACAGAGATGACCGTGGTACCGATTTGATGCTGTCATCTGTGTACATGCCGTATGAGGCTGCATCCCCTCCGGGTGACTTAATTGAACTACTGGTGGAGCATGCTAAGAGGAAAAGATGTCGTCTTGTCTTGGGTTGTGATGCCAATGCTCATCACACTCAATGGGGCAGTGCTGACATAAATACTAGGGGTGAGTCGATTTTGAATTTTATTATTCTTAATAGGCTCAACATTTGTAACGTCGGTAATTGACATTACGCTCTCTAACATGGAAAGGTCTATGATTAGAGACTGGAGGGTTTCAGAGGAGTGTTCCTTCTCTGATCACCAACTGATATCCTTCAGTATAAATCTATCTGGGGGCCTTAACAAGCCTTTTAGAAATCCAAGAAGAACCGACTGGATCAGATATGAGAGTGCTGTGGAGGGGGAACTTAGAGCCCTTCGGGGACGCTCCACTCCTGGCATCAATGATTGAGTTGGATCTTTGACGGATATTTTGTTGTCTTGTTATAGAGCTGGTTGTCCTCTCACTTACCCGGGTAAGAGGAGCCAGCCTGCCTGGTGGAATGCGGAACTCCAGAGACTCCGCTGTTGTACTAGGAGACTCTTTAATAAGGCTAAGAGGTCGGGCAAGGATGTTGACTGGTCTGCTTATAGATCCAGTTTTAATGATTACAAAGGGGCAATAAAGCGCTCAAAGAGAATCACCTGGATGAGTTTCTGCACGAGTATCGAGGATGTTGCTGATGTGGCTCGTTTCCGTAGGACGCTGTCGAAGGACCCCAAAGTCCTTGGCTTCGTCCAAAAGAACGATGGCACATGGACATCCTCGAGAAAAGAAACCCTAGAGGTTCTGTTGAGCACTCATTTTCCCGATTGTGAGGATCCAGTAAGCTATCCATTGGGTGTAGCTGATCCCTTCTGTGATGTTGGCGTTTTGGAGGATATCATTACCAGGGATAAGGTCAAATGGGCTATTAATAGCTTTGAGCCGTTTAAATCGCCTGGTCCGGATGGTATCTTTCCGGCTTTGCTTCAGCATGCTGGTGATATATTACACGAATATCTGGTGGACGTGTATAGGGACTGTCTCCGGTGGTGTGATATACCTGATGGTTGGAAAGATGTGCTCGTGGTTTTTATACCAAAAGCTGGTAAACCCAGTCACATCGGCCCTAAGGATTATAGACCGATATCACTCTCATCCTTTCTCTTGAAAGCTTTGGAGAGACTTATCGATCTATATTTGAGGTCAAACATGGACCGGTCTTTGTTGAGTAGGTCGCAACATGCTTACATTAAGGGTAAGTCAGTTGAGAGTGCTCTTCATGATGTGACAGGTTTTGTTAAGGCGAATTTGGCTAGGGGTGAGTACACACTGTCGGCCTTCCTTGATATAGAGGGGGCCACTTCTTCTATTGAGAATTCACTAAGGGATATACATGCCCCAGATTTTCTGGTGCGGTTTATCGCCCACATGTTGGGTAACAGACTAATCCGATCGAATCTGGGTGGATGTTCTATCGTCAAGCGTGCGACCAGGGGTACACCATAGGGGGGTGTCCTATCCCCTCTATTGTGGCTCTTGGTCGCAAATGTTGGTCTGAGGCTCCTGGAAAGTAGGGGCTTTAGGGTTGTGGCATATGCCGACGATGTGGCTATTCTTGTGGGTGGAAAATTTTTGCCGACGCTGGGGGAACTGATGGAGTCTGCTCTTGGAATTTTATCCTCTTGGGCAACGAACTGTGGCCTGGGGATAAATCCAAATAAGACGGATCTCGTTCTGTTCTCGCGTAGGTACAAAATTGAAACCTTCAGGCTGCCAAGATTAGCTGGTAGGGAGCTGCCGTTGTCTTCTGAGGTCAAGTACTTGGGTGTTGTCCTGGACAGTAAGCTGAACTGGAAACGAAACACCGAGGAAAGAATGAAGAAGGGACTGAATGCTTTCTACCAGTGTAGGAACTCCATAGGTAAGAACTGGGGTCTTCCGCCTAGGGCCATTCGCTGGATATATCTGGCGATTGTTAGACCGGTTATTACTTATGGTTGTGTTGTCTGGTGGTGTGCCTTAGACAAGAGTTTTCAACGGAAAATCTTGGATAAGGTTCAGCGGATTGCCTCTTTGAGTATCACTGGAGTGAGGAAGAGTTGCCCTCAGGCTGCTCTTGATACTATGCTCTGTCTGACTCCGCTTGACTTATATGTCAAGAGGTGTGCAGCGCGTAGTGCCATACGCCTGAGGGAATCGGGTTGCTGGAAGCAGCGCTCGATAGGTCACTCCAGAGTTCTGAGTATCGTCTTTCCTGACGGAAGGTATGGACTTTCGGAAAAAGCCACTGATTACATTGTGCCCGAGGCTATATTCCTACCTGGTTTAAGGACACTTATACCGGATAGGGCACAATGGAATGGTGGAGTACTCCGGGGGCAGAGTGGTATACCTATTTTCACAGATGGGTCTAAGTTAGGTGGATGTACAGGTGCTGGGGTTTTCTGTAGGGAACTCGGTCTTGAACTCCACTTCAGGTTGAATGATGACTGCAGCGTTTTTCAGGCGGAGATTTTCGCAATACTGAAGGCTATTGAGGCCATAGCTGGTGGCCCATCTTCGGATTCGGAATCTTACATGATCTTCGTTGACAGTCAGGCTGCCCTTAAGGCCATTGCGTCGGTCTGTTGCAAATCACGACTGGTTCGTGAGTGCAAAGAGTCGTTGAGGTCTTTTGGACCGGACCGTATCCGTCTATGCTGGGTTCCGGGTCATAGCGGAATACTGGGCAATGAGACGGCGGATGCCCTCGCTAGGTTAGGTTCCCTTTCGGGGGACGATTTAATAGTTGGTCCTGAACCCCCAGTCTGCCACCTCTATGGCCTCATCGATGGATGGGTCAGGGAGGAAGAGCAGAGGCGTTGGAGGAACGGATCAGGTTGTTCTGTCTCTAGACGTCTATGGCCTGCTGTGGACAGTAAGAGAACAGATTGGCTGCTGGGCTTGGTTAAGGCCAGCGTAAGGTTGGTTGTCGGTTTTATCACAGGGCACTGCGAGATTAGGTCGCTGACGGGGATCTGGAACAGATCCCAGCCGGACTATTGCAGGGTATGTTGCGATGAGGAGGAGTTAGAGACTATCGAACACCTCCTCTGTAACTGCCCAGCCCTTGGTAGGTTGAGGTTGAGGACCCTTGGCAGAGCCTTCTTTGAGAGCTTGAGTTCTGTGTCGAGAGCCGACATCAAGGCTCTCCACAGATTCATTAGCAGTTTGAGCTGGTTGAGAGGTGCTAGGGCTTCATAACTGTAGTCGCGCGCTCAACCCTTGTTTGTGTCTGTTTCTTTCTGTGTGATTCCCATCCTCCCCTTACCCTTATGCCCTCCTTTCATCCTATCCCCTCTATTTCCTTCCCTCTCCAAGGACGTTGTACAATGGGTCAATTTCGACCTCCGGGTATTGTACTTGTCTTAACGGACAAGTACACGTCCTCTAACCTAACCTAACCTATGGTCAAGCTTTGCCGAATATTCTGACATCTTTAGAATACGGTATAACAGTTGTTGATGCATCCGTTTCCGGTTTGGGTGGTTGCCCATATGCACGCGGTGCTTCTGGAAATGCAGCTACCGAAGATGTCGTTTACATGCTTCATGGTATGGGTATAGAAACTGGAGTGAATATGGAAAAACTTATTTCCGTTGGTAGATATATTTGTCAGCAATTAGATAGACAATCAGAGTCCAAAGTTAACCGTGCTTGGAAAGGTACTGAACCCACTAAAAAATAACGATAATCAACTAATAACGGCTTTAAGAATTTGTGATATTTCAGAAAACGATGACATTTAAATTTTACTTTTAATAAAGAGTAATATATGTAATATACGAGTATTGAAACATTTTTAATTATTCTACAAAAGCAAATAAAAACCATACGTTCCAATCATTTATTTATTTTCATGCTATTATTAAGCGTACGAATCTTTCAAACCGCGAAATTTTATTGAAAAATTAAATTTAAAATTCATAAATAATGATAAAAGTAGAACACATTTTGTAAAAGATCAAACATAAAAAGTATGTGAATACTGGACAAAAAAAAAATTAGAAATAAATTTATTTTATAATTTTTGAGCATCCATTATCGTATACATGGATACGTCGCCGGACATTAATTACAAATCTGCCAAGCTATCATTATTTCGACGTGGAATATGAGAAATTTTTGTAGCGCCAGTTGTATTGGTATCCGATGCTTTTAAAGATTGTTTTAGCGAAACAGCAGGTGCGGTTGACGTTGCTGTGTTCAATTTGTTTCCTGTTCCAGGAATTTTAAACTTACCATCGTGACGTAATACTGCAGGCATTATGGCATTTTCGAGATATTTTTGGATCTTCTTACCACCAGGAATAGTAACAGGAGTTCGTTCATCAACAATCTGTTAACACAGTAAATATTTAATACAATTTATCTTTTAAGTTAAAGTTAAGAAGTTACAAAACTTACATGCTTCAAATCCGATGATTTATATGCTTTTTTGGGAAGTAGCGTTTTCTTACTGCTTATTAGACCAGGCAATTTGGGAAGCAATCCTGCCGCTTCTCCACTGCTTATAGCGAATTGATGCGGAGTTCTTGCTGTCTTCTTCATATACAGTTACGGACAAAAAAATAGGGTCAGTATAATTACATATAAAATTGAAATGTGATGATTCCATACTCGTAAAAAAATGGAGAAACGTGTTATGGTCGGACGAAAGTAAGATTAATTTAATTGGTAGTGATGGAAAAACGTGGGTAAGACGTCCCAAAAATAAAGAACTTTGTTCCCGTTATACAACAAAAACTTTTAAGCATGGAGGAGGTAGTATTATGGTTTGGGGATGTTTCTCCTGGCATGGCGTGGGACCACTGCACTTGATTAAAGAAAACATGGACAAAAACTTATAATGTCACATATTAAACGAAGTGATGCTACCATATGCCGAATGGGAAATGCCATTCAAATGGATATTCCAGCAGGACAATGATCCGAAACACACTTTGTATCTTGTGAAAAAGTGGTTTCTGGATAACGGTGTGAACGTAATGCAATGGCCAGCACAATCCCCGGACTTAAATCAGATAGAAAATTTATGGAAAATCGTAAAACAAAAAATTGGACCACTGAAATCAAAAAATAAGGAGTTGTGGGAGAAAATTAAATACGCTTGGTATTCTATTCCAAATAAGACTTGTCAAGATTTGGTGGAATCAATGCCAAAAAGGTGCAAAGCTGTTTTTAGAAATAAAGGTTACAGTACAAAATACTAGCTTTAGAACCAAGATTTTAAATCTAGTTTAAGTTTTTTAATCGTTTTCGTTAATGACCCTATATTTTTGTCCATTAAAAATCAATGAAATTTACAAAATTTAATTTTATTTTTTTTCATAAGTCAATTATTTTGAGTTTTTAATATAAATGGTAAAAACATATAAACATAGCTGTTCAACGTTTACATCAGGAAGGAACACCCTGTAAATTAGTTAGCGGTTCTTTTTTTCTCTCTTTTATTTTTTTTCATATCTTTGCTTTGTCTTGAATTCTTCTTAACATTTTTTTCTTCCATTACAACTTAACATTAAAATATTTTTTGCATAGACACTCATTCTTGTTTCGATAGTCAAATAAAACAAACATAAAATTGTGACCCAATAAAAAAAAAAAAAAAAAGTGAAACAAACTGGAAAATAAACAAAAGTGTGAACAAATAAAGACAAATACATATAAATTGAAATAAATAAAATTGTGAACAAAAAACATTGTACAAAAAAAAAAAGAAAAAACTGAACAGAATAAAATTACAAAACAAATAAAACAAACAAAAATTGAATTTAAACAAAACCAAAGGCATTTTTATTTTAACACAAACAAAATTAAAAGAACCATAAAAACAATAAAAATCAAAAGACGAACCAGCGCAACACACAACATCAAACATTAAACAATAGCAATAATATGAAATAAATAAACACACAATTACATTTTAATTTTTTGTTTGTTTCCGCATTATTCTTAATAATTTTGAGTGACCCTATTTATTTGTCCGTAACTGGCGTTTTCTTACTGCTTATTAGACCAGGCAATTTGGGAGGCAATCCTGCCGCTTCTCCACTGCTTATAGCGAATTGATGCGGAGTTCTGACAATATGAGAAAATTCTTCCTGTGTACTTGCTAGTTTCATATGACGAGCATGTACAGGTACCTTAGAAAATATGTCTAATTTTGGAAAAGCTTTAATCTCGATATTGAATGGTTTTCTTGGGAAATTTAAATTTTTTTCTGGTGTCGCTTTTTTTCCTGGTGTACAATAAATAGATGATTTTACTGAAAGAATGTAAAATGATATTTACAAATTTAGAGAAATCATTATTAAAATATTTACCCTTTGACCCTGAAGTCGACGCAGTCATTGCCGAGCTAGATTGCATTTCTTTTCTACGAGATGTGTTAATATCCTTATCTTGCTGTTCGTCTTCATCATCGTCAGATAATTCAATTACAGAATCATCTTCAGTATTTTCCGATTTATCTCGTACTAATGATGAACTTGACGATTTACACACATTGCCAAAGATTTGTTCTAAACCTATTATAATTGTGGAATCATTATTACTCGTATTATTAATGTTTTCCTTATCGGTAGCATCTATTATATTAAGAGTTGGAATAATTAAATTCTCATTTTCATTTTGCTTTTGAGCGTTTTGTAAAGTTGCTTCATCATTATCTAAGTCAATATCTACCGACGATGTATGTGGGGAGTTATGTTCGTTACTTGAATATGATGTTTCAACGATTGTGGTAGCATCTATTATATTAATAGTTGTGTGGCAATCAGCGTTGCCGTTTTGGTTATTTTTAACCAAATTTGGTTATTTTTTTTTCTAATGTGTAAATGTGTATTTTTTCTTCATTTTGGTTATTTTTTTATTATCGTTAATACAGCAATCACATCTTTAATTATATTTGAAAATTTGCATTACAAGCTTTGCAATCGTTAGCAAAGCGTTTTAAAGGTTCCGCCAAATAACTTTTATTTTTTGAAAATGCTTTAAAAAAAAACTACTGAATATTTTCTCAAATTTCTTTTTTTATTTGAAAGTACAATCCTTCCGGTTAATAATGGAAAATAAATGATTATGCGTTTTCGCTTCGCTAAGTGGGCCTGATCGACTTACAGAAGATACCGATTTTGGCAAAAAAATCATCTTTTCAGATGAAGCTCATTTTGATCTTGGAGGGTATGTAAACAAGCAAAATTGTCGCATTTGGGGCACAGAAAACCCGCACGCATACATTGAAAAGCCGACGCACCCAAAACGAGTCACTGTTTGGTGCGGATTTTGGTCCAGAGGCATAATTGGGCCACCTCGGAGCTGCGATTTGACACCGTTGGACTATTATTTGTGGGGTGCCGTCAAAGATAAGTGTTACGTCGACAAGCCAGAGACAATTGACGCTTTAATGGACAATATTCGTGAAGCCATTGGTGAAATACAGCTGCACACAATCGATAATGTGCATTATTAACCGGAAGGATTGTACTTTCAAATAAAAAAAGAAATTTGAGAAAATATTCAGTAGTTTTTTTTTAAGCATTTTCAAAAAAAAAAAGTAATTTGGCGGACCGTTTATTTCTTTAAGCGTTTTTATTACGTTCAATTGAAATTTAAAAAAAAATTTTAATACAAATAAATAAAAACCTTAATTTATTATTTGTAGTTTAACTACACAGAAAAAAATAAAATTTTTTTATTAAACCTTAAATTTGTTAAAAACAAATACATTTATATAAAAAAGAATTTTTGGTTATTTTTATCCTTATTTGGTTATTTTTTATTTTAATTTTGGTTATAAAATTTTTTTGGTCGTGGCAACGCTGGTGGGAATGTAGAACGCAGTTGAGAAGTAAAAGAGAAGCGAGTAATCAGTTGTTGAGAAGACGTTGAGCAAGAAAGACGTGTGCAGAGCGAACAGAACATTAAAATCTTTTTTTTCACTATTACTTTGTATTATTTGAATTCATTTTCATAATAAAATAATATTAATTTTCCACAGTTGGAATAATTAAATCCTCCATATCCTTTTGTTGATGAATTTTTTCTAAAACTGGAAGTAGGATATGATCAACATCAATTATTTCTAATTCTTCTTTTCGATCTGGAATAGAGTTATCTGTCTGATTACTAGTAGCAGTAGAATCATTAGCAGTGTCGTATGTGCTAGATGACACGTCACTTTGAACAGGCTTAGTAGCAGTTTTAAAACTTAATTGAGACGATATATCAGAATTATTAATGTCATCCGCAGCTTCTTCAATTATTGTCGAAGGTCTTAGTAATCCTACCATTTTAATAGGCGAGGTTTGGGGTGCTGTATCATCACATATAGTATTTTCCCACATTCGAGACGGTGCTTCGACATCATCCAACAATGTGCAATTATTTAATTTTACGAACAAATTATCTACAAGCATTTTCTTTAGTTAACTTCTAAACATGGAACGCTGTTGTAAATACTTGAATAATCTATTTATACAAAGTAGTCACTGAGTTTATATAATAGATCATGTAATGAATTGTTTGAAGTTTTAAATAAAAATTCAGTTATTTTCTAATACTCAATACAACAGGTTATGGGCCTCATGACACGTAAAAATTAAAAAAAAAAAGAAAAGAAAATTCTTAGAAAATTGATTTAAAAAAAAAAAAATTTTTTTTAAAGTGCCTTTATTTTTTGAATTAATTGTCGGATAATTTGAATGGACAATGGCTGCAAATAATTTGTCGTTCGCTTTTGAGAAATTGCGTGGTCGGGAAAACTTTGATGTATGGAAGCGACATGCAAAATCGTATTTGGTGTTAAAGGGATGTTGGCAGATGATAAATGCAGGTCTTGGCGATACCCCTACAGTCAACGATATTGAAAAAAATGAACGCGCTTTGGCCGAAATCACGCTCATGATAGAGCCATCAAATTTTGCTCACATTGCAACAGCAGAGACTGCAAAGGATGCTTGGAACGCACTTTTAAACGCTTTTGAGGACAAGGGTCTGACTAGAAAAGTCGAGCTTCTCAAACGTTTGGTTCAGATGAAGTTATCGGACTTTGGCAGTGTTCAAGAATATGTTAGCGAAATGGTAATGATGTCGCTGAAAGTTCAACAAAGTGGACTGAAACTCGATGATGAGTTAGTGGCTACACTTATGCTAGCCGGCTTGCCGGATGAATTTGCATCACTCGTGATGGCAGTAGAGAACTCCAAATCTAAATTAACCGTTGACATGGTGAAAAATTTGCTGCTTCAAGACGCTAAATTTGATTGCCGAAAAGTGGAGGAAAAAGAAGAAACAAAACACTCGCAAATTCAAATGTTATGCGTGCAAAAGAGAAGGACATATAGCCAAAAATTGTCCACAAAAAGCCAAGCCAAATTCAACGAAAAAGAGATATGAAGAAAAAAGTTCGTTAGCAACTTCGTTATTTTCATCATCTTGTTTATTTTCCGCGAAAAGCAACAACATTGGAGAGTGGTTTATAGACTCTGCAGCGACTTCACACATGACAAACACAAGAAGTATTTTGCACAATACAAAGAAAGTCGACGATAAACATGTGGTAGTTGCAAACAATGACAAAATGCTGATCGAGTGTGCGGGAGACGTAAGCGTTGTTTTGCAGGCAGGCAAAAAAGAGACGAATGCACTTTTTAGAGACGTTGAGTATGTTCCAGGAATGTCCGTTAATTTATTGTCTGTAAGACAAATGACGTCAAAAGGCAACAAAGTACTCTTTGAAGCTGACAAGTGCAAGATTTTTGACAAACGCGGTGAATTGTTGGCAACGGCGGAAGTTTATGAAAACTTATATAAATTAAATTGCGGCGTAAATTTTGAAAACTGTGAGAGCGCTTTAATTGCATCAAATGATTTCGAATTGTGGCACAGAAGTCTTGGGCATATATGTGACTCAAATCTTAGAAAAGTGATGGGTACATCTAATGGTATAGAGTGTATTAATGGTGATTTAAGCCGAAAATGTGAAGTTTGCATAAAAGGCAAACAGATTCGTATGCCGTTTAAAGATATTGGTCACCGTGCAACAAATCTATTGGAAATCGTGCATTCCGATGTAATGGGTCCTATCAGTACAGAATCTTTTTCTGGAAATCGTTTTATTTTGACCTTTGTCGATGACTTTTCGAGAAAAATATTCGTTGTGCCAATAAAGCGTAAGTCAGATGTTTTGGACGAATTTATACGTTTTAAAAAGCTTGCTGAAAATCAATGTAATGCCAAAATCAAGATTTTACGCACCGATAATGGTACCGAGTATACTAATAAAAAGTTTGAGGAGTACCTGGCAGTTTGCGGTATACAGCATCAGAAAACAGCACCATATACGCCAGAGCAGAACGGTGTGGCAGAACGCATCAACCGTACTATTATAGAGCGGGTAAGATGTACTATGTTGTTGGACGCAGGATTAGATGATGCTTATTGGGCTGAAGCTGCGATGACAGCAGTTTATTTGATCAGTCTCGTACCTTGCCGTGGTAAGGATATATGTCCTGAGGAAATGTTTTCGGGTAGAAAACCATACCTTAAACATTTACGTGTTTTTGGAAGTAAGGCTTTCGTGCATGTACCAAGACAAAAGCGTACGAAGCTGAATACAAAATCTATAGAATGTATTTTAATGGGGTACAGCAATGAAAGTAAGGCGTACAGATTGCAAGATCCAGCTACTCGTAACATTATAATTAGTCGAGATGTCGTTTTCATTGAGAACGATAGGAAGGTATGTGTCACTGAAAATAGTTCTACTAATATTAGTTCCCCCGTAGTTGATATTGGCAATGAAAATGAGGTTGTCAATTCAGGGGAGGAAGGTAATGAAGAATTGCCAAGTGGTGTACAGGAAGACTTCATCGGTTTTAAGAGTGACGAGTATGAAGACGCAATTGACGTTAACGGCGCCACCGGTTGCAGTGACAGCACAGGTGATGAACTGAGCAGTGATGATACTGAAAATAAGCCCAATGTCCGACGTTCAGAGCGTATTGCAAGCAAACCTCAACGCAGATATAATTTATGTGTTACTAAGTGTGATGGCGAACAAGGAGACCCCGAAACTTTCGATGAAGCTGTTTTATCTTCAAATGCTGATTTGTGGAAAGCAGCGATGGTTTCTGAAATGGAATCCCTGACAGCTAATAATACATGGTATTTGACTGATTTGCCTCAAGGAAGAAAGCCCATAAAGTGCAAGTGGGTGTTTAAAACAAAGTTCAACGCAAATGGTGACAAGATCTGTAATAAGGCCAGACTGGTTGCAAAAGGCTGTAGTCAGCAGAAAGGTGTCGACTACGAGGAGACGTTTGCACCTGTAGTGCGATACACATCATTACGTTTTTTATTTGCATTGGCAGCGAAACATAAGCTAATAGTTCATCAGCTAGATGCAATAACAGCGTTTCTTAATGGAGACCTAGAGGAGGAAATTTTTATGATTCAGCCAGAAGGTTTTGATGATGGCAGTAATCGTGTTTGTTGTTTAAAGAAATCGCTCTATGGCTTAAAGCAGTCGAGCCGAGTATGGAATAAGAAGCTTAATGAGGTATTACTGAAATTTAGTTTACAACGTAGCGATGTCGATCAATGTGTTTATTATCACATCGAAAGTTCAATTATTTTATATGTTGCGATTTACGTCGACGATGTCTTGGTGTTTTGTAACGACATTAACTTGATCAATCGATTAAAACATGATTTGGCCACAAACTTCAAGATGAAGGATCTTGGTGAAGCTTTTTCTGTTTTGGGTGTAAGAATTTCTCGTGATTATGAAAAAGGCACAATTAGAATTGACCAGACAAAATACATTGAGGATATATTAAAACGTTTCTCTATGAGTGAATGTAAGGCGGTATCTATACCTATGGATATTGGTCAAAAGTTGTCATCGGAAATGTGTCCATTCAATGAAGTCGAGAAACAGGAAATGTTAAATGTGCCGTATATGCAGGCTGTCGGTAGTCTTTTATTCGCAGCGCAAATCACTCGCCCCGACATAAGTTATGCAGTGAATTTGTTAAGCCGTTTTAGTACGAACCCCGGCAAAACTCATTGGGCTGCAGTTAAAAGAGTTATGAGGTATCTAAAAGGTACAATGGATAAAGGTATTATATATCAATGTGGTCAAGGTGATCTGATTGGTTTCTGTGACGCAGACTGGGCAGGTAACGTAGATGACAGACGGTCCACCACAGGATATTTGTTTACATTACAAGGTGGAGCAATATCTTGGTCTACAAGACGGCAACGTACTGTCGCACTCTCATCAACAGAGCCAGAATATATGTCAATGGTCTCAGCCTTTCAGGAGTGTATTTGGTTACAACGTTTACAACGAGAATTTACTCAAGAACGGCAAGAGCAGATAATAATTTATTGCGATAACAAAAGTGCAATAAATATAGCTCAGAACAACTCATTCTCAAACAGGACTAAACATGTTGACCTGAAGGTAAAATTTATTAAAGAAAAGCTTGACAAGAAGGATGTTATTTTGAAGTATGTGGACACCAGAAATATGGTAGCTGATTTCCTCACGAAAGCAGTTAGTGCTGAAAAGCTGACATCCCTAAGCTCCAAATCTGGTTTAAATTAATTTTTATATATGGAATTGTTTAAATAGTTTATTCAGGGGGAATGTTGTAAATACTTGAATAATCTATTTATACAAAGTAGTCACTGAGTTTATATAATACGTCATGTAATGAATTGTTTGAAGTTTTAAATAAAAATTCAGTTATTTTCTAATACTCAATACAACAAACGCTTAGAACATAGAACAATTTAGACTTACCTTGTTTTTCACGAATATTGTCGGAATTATCGTCAGCACTAAGTTTTTTAGCTTTGGCTAAAACTTTGTTCTTGTCGGTACCATGTAAATATTGGAAAAGTGTGTTATTTGGATCGGATGCAGTTTTATCGCACATTCTCTCTAAGGCTTCAAAGCTTTCATCTATAGTCATTTCCCATACAAGAAAATTATTCGTTTTATGTTCTTCTTCTCTATTGAGATATTTGTTTAATGTGCTATTCGGATCAGAAACTGTTTTTTCGCACATCTTTTCTAAGGCTTCAAAACTATCATCTGGTATTTTGCGACGCGTATCATTTTCCTCGTAGATAATTTTATCTTCCTTAAATGTAACACGAATCATTTTTTCTTTTTTTTCCAAGTCTGATTCCATTGTTGACTTTGTATTTTCCGTCACAATATCAAGATTGTTTACTGGAGCCCTTTTCTTCTTCTTCTTTTCTTCAATTATTTTTTTTAAATCTTCGTCTATATCCAAACTATAGCGTTGACTTTCAGTTACTGTTCTTTTAAATGCTTCTGGCTTTCTATTCGAATGTTAAAATTAATATTATTACTATTATTATTAGTATTTATTAGACTTATAAATTAATTACAAATCTAATATAAAATTTTGGGAGCATTGGCAACTAGGCCAATATAAAATAATCATATTATAATTATTAAAACAATTAATATAAAAACATAGTTTATTTGACAAAAAAAATCGAACAAAAAATTTTCAGGTGCATAGTTGGAAAATGTGCAAATTTGACAATCCGATTGTAAATGTAAACAGAGCTTATGATTCTGATTGAGTAACTAACAAACCACCAGGAACGATTAAGTTTCCCCGAATTTTGATATCAAAGATGCCGTTTGACACACTGTGCTATGCAAAAAATCTAATGAGCTATGCACACTGTGTATTCTATTGATTAAATTAAGAAAGAACTAAAAATTCATCACTAGAAGTCATTCACCGCTCATACGACAATAAAGTCTTTAGAAAATTTGTAAGTTTGTTCAGCGATCGGTAAAAGTCGATACACATTTTTTCTGTTTGGCTAAATTCAAAAAATCTGCAAACTCTAAATTTTATACATAATTATTTTTAATTAATATACATAAACTAATAAAAACAGTACTATAATATTGTAAGTGAATACATATATCCGATTCGTGATTCAGTGATTAGACGTGAGTCTGTAATTAACAACCGAGAGTTGTGTTCAAGTGCGCGTTAAGCACAATAGCATTGAAATGTGTTGTTAAATAAATTTAATTAAACTATTCCAATTCATTATTTAAATAAATAAAGGACTTATACTATAAATAAAGAATTGAACAACGATCTGAAATAAATAATTTCTTTTACATATGTATTTTAATTGCAACTTCGAATCTACGATAAATAAACGTTTTGAAAAATTCAAAATCGTAACAATTGGTGTCAGAAGTGGGATTGAAACAAACAAAATAAAATGAAATTCGCTCAACGACTAGCATTTTAGACATTATAACGATCTTAGCTGCCATTAAATAGTCCTATGAAAAAAAAGAAGAGTAATGAAGCCCAATAAGCAAATTGAGCTGCACTAGAAAAAGACGTAAGAAACATCCATGGGAGCGGAGCAACGTTCGAACAAATTAAATAGGAAGTGTTAGGCGCAGAAAATGCGTAAGTCGAAATCATTGAAAATGAAGTCGAAGGCGTCGCAAAAGAAACAAAGAAAACATTGCAAAGGAAGCTGAAGACATTGCGAAGAAATTGAAAGCGTCGTAAAAGGAACTGAAAGCGTAGCAAAGGCTCAAGCCGAAAGACTTGCAAATGAAGCTGAAGCCATTGCCAGCGAAGTTGATGGCGTTGAAAAGAATGTTGGAAACGCTGCGGAGAGAGTAGAAAGCGTCATTAAGAGAGTGACGAAACTCGAAGCAGACGTGTTTGGGAATTTTTTTTATCTTAAAGAACACTATTGAGGCTAACGTAGGTGTAAAGTTTTCTACTCTAGAGAAATTTATTGGCGAAAATTTTGGTGACACGGAGAGAGGAAAGCCAACTTTCTTCAATTTCAGCAAGGAGAACAATTGCGCACTAATTTGAAAGAATTTAACAAGAAAAAACCCCTTGCTTCAATCGTAGTACACCTCTATTAGTTTTAAAACTTTAACGACTAAGAGCATCTGGAAAGTTTTTATTCGGCAATCAGCTAATATTGTTGTATGGTCAATTAGTACTTGAAGTCAACCAAGTACCAGCAACGTACATATAATGAGCTGCACTATGCAGAAAAATAGGAAAACATAAACGAACCAATTTCGTGCATTTCCGAATTATGATGGTCAAAACTAATCTAAAGGATTTAAAGAAGGCCAACTGGTTTTACTGAGCAGACCACAACAGGAGAGAGGTTTTCTCTCGAATTACAAATTTAACTGATGTGGTTGGTATTCAAGATTCAAAAACATTACAACCAGAGAAATAATATAATATGTAATGTGTTTGCTCAAAATGAACAATTAACCATAGGAATAACCATTATACATATTGAGGGCAACAAAACGTGTATTACAATAACTTATCATATGGAAACTTATATACAGTCGGTTATCATGCTTTAAGCATGATGTAGATAAAATCACGTACAGTGGAACGGTGTTAAAGGCGTTTTTGTGTTCATTAGCAATTTTCACCTCAATTGCAACTCATCGATGAATTTCTGAATCAATGGTGATTGGTGATGAAAAGAGAGTTGCTGGCACTAAGCAACAACAAAGGAAATTGCTCTGAAGCTGCATAAACTGTGACTTTGTCATGTTTTTCGTCCAAGAAGTTGTAGCAGTGTGTTTGATAGAACTTGATTCCTTTCGAACTTATAATATTAACTGTAACCGTAAGGATTTATGCACAAGTGCTAAGTGTGGATTCCGTTTCCAAAAACTCATCTTAATTCTACATATTTAGAAAAAAAGTTTATTGCACGTTTATTTTAGAATCTAATAATCTTAAATATTAGATAGCTATCATAAAAAATAAAATATTGGTATTATTATTAAATCTACTATTGTATCATGCTTGAAATTTAATTTAGTTTATCGACAAATAGGCAAGCATGAGTAATTAGCCATTGGACCGTTTTAAGTTTATTTAATAAATTTTATAAATAAATTTTAATAAATTCACTTTGCAAGCAAAATATGTCAGATAAACTTTAAACAAACTTTAACAAGTACACGTCCTCTAACCTAACCTAACTTTAAAGTTTGGCGGCGGATTCGTCGTGTGGCGTTGTATGGCAAATAAGGAGGTGATATAACTAACTCGCTACTGCAAAAAATCCAGATTAACTCACAAAAAAGGCTCTATTGCAACAGCTAGATCTTGATCGCCCGATCTTAACTCCATTCACTATCTCTGTGGAGTTCTCATTGTCAACGAAAAATACTATTGGTCGATTGAAAATTGCAGCGGCGAATAAGCTAGATTACAAGACAGAAATTTGAAAAATTAATACTTATGTATAATGTGACCCCACATGGCACAACAGGTTCAGCACCGAGTGAGCTAATGTTTAACAGACGTATTCGTGATAAAATTCCTAGCATTGAGGATATATCAGAAGATGTAATTGATTCGTCAGCTAGAGATAATGATTTAATAAACAAACAAAAAGGAAAAGAAAAAGCTGACACGAAGAGAGGAGCGAAGGAATCTAATATTCAGATAGGTGACAAGGTTTTATTGAAAAATGTAATTTTCCCCAACAAACTCACTCCGAATTTTGATAAAACTATTTATGAAGTTGTTGAGAGAAATGGAAGTGAAGTTAAACTCGTGGGAGGAGGACGAACATATAAAAGAAATATAAGTATGGTGAAAATAATTCCAGAGGGCATGACACATCGGCAACATCGATGTTCGGAACCATTACCAGCCTCCAAAAATCTACAATTGCCTAATAATGACTTGTTTTCATCTTCCAACAACAATCAACCGCCATCAACCGTAGATTCACCGGAAACGTTACCCGGACCGCGGGACTGCAGTGACGCTAATTCCTATAAACCTGAGTGTCCGTCGTTTTCGGGCCAAGGACCGTTGAAGTTAAAACTGAAAAAGGTGGAAGGGATGTGGCAACAGTGACCGTTGACTTATTTGTCAGTTGTCAAGAGATTTTGTAAAAAGAAAAAGAAAAGAAACATTTGAAATAAAAAGTTTAAGTTTTCTTGTATAATATAAATAATCACTGTTTTTTTTTTTTAATTTAAAAACATTTTTCATTTTTTAAACTAATCCAAACTACATAACCCGCGCAACGCCGGGTACAATCTGCTAGTAATAAATAATTAATGTACTTATGTCTTGTGATCGATTTGTTGGATAGAATAGAAAAGTATGAGCATCGATCAGTAAAATTTTCATGATTTGAATAGGCATTAGGATAATGTGTTTCTACTGTTTATGTTTATACTAGAAAAAGTCTTCAATTATCTTAAACTACTTCTTAAACAAATTTCTATCGTCTGACTTGTGAAAAGAGGGAATAAATAAGATAACCGCCTTATAAACTTTTTAGTTTGTAAGATGTTACCAAAGTATGATTAAACTGCCAATCATACCGACGCCTCTAATTAAAAATTTCTAATAACATGAATAATTACGAGTCAAATATTTTGCCTTCCTTTCGCCTCTTGTAGTAACTAAACTGATGGCAAAAGAGTTCGGCTTCATGAACTTCATACTGGAAGATCGATATACTATGTATTTCCAAAACTGAAGATCAGATAAGCAGATTATTAACTTTATACAGATCTAAATATAAGTTTAAAATTGGAAGTAGACAATGCTGAACATGTAAGCCGAAGTATTTGTTATTTATGGAAGAGCAGAACGACTACTGTATAACTGAGTATACAGTACGGATATTCAGATCCTTATAGATAGACAAGCAGTTATAAAGATTTTAGTGAATCTATCGATAAGACGGCGTGATTCATGATTAAAAATGGACATACATATTAAAGGTAATCCAGACACCGATGTATCGAGTCCGCCATCTAACGTTTTTTTTCAACTAGTGCTTATTTCGTGAATGGTAACACTTAGCTCATGTCTGATTTGACAGATAATTAGTTTTATCCTTCCGCTGAACGAATATGGTTATGTACATGCGTTTTCGCTTCGCTAACTGGGCCTGCGATCTACTTACAGAAGATGCCGATTTTGGCAAAAAAAAATCATCTTTTCAGATGAAGCTAATTTTGATCTTGGCGGGTATGTAAACAAGCAAAATTGTCGCATTTGGGGCACAGAAAACTCGCACGCATACATTGAAAAGCCGACGCACCCAAAACGAGTCACTGTTTGGTGCGGATTTTGGTCCAGAGGCATAATTGGGCCATTTTTCTTCGAAAATGAGCAAGGAGTGGCCATTAGTCAATGGCGATCGTTATCGGGCCATGTTGAACGAATTTTTGTTCACAAAAATTGAAGAGGAGGATATGTATTGGCAACATTTGGTTTCAACAGGACGGCGCTACGTGCCACACAGCCGAAGCTACACTCGATGTTTAGCGCCCTGTTTTTGAAGATCGCATTATCAGGCGCAGAGCTGATAGCGTTTGGCCACCTCGGAGCTGCGATTTGACACCGTTGAATTATTATTTGTGGGGTGCCGTCAAAGATAAGTGTTACGCCGACAAGCCAGAGACAATTGACGCTTTAAAGGACAATATTCGTGAAGCCATTGGTGAAATACAGCTGCACACAATCGATAATGTGCTTAAAAATTGGGCCAATCGTGTAGGCTACTTTATGAGCAGCCGAGGAAGCCATTTGAATGAAATTAAATAAAAAAAAGAAATTTGAGAAAATATTCAGTAGTTTTTTTAAAGCATTTTCAAAAAAAAAAGTTATTTGGCGGACCCTTTAGTAAAGTGTTCGTTCGCATTGAGTCATACTAATAAATTAGCTGTCTCTACAGTGTCCTGGCGAATAGAAATTGAGCTATTAATTTTTCAGCGGTTTAGAAATTGTTTTCTTCAACGCTTAGTTTTCCTTGTACGAATTTCAAAGTGGAACTAATACTTGCGTCCAGGTAAAGAAGCTCCTCCCTTCATTTCTATCTCTCCTGACTTACTTCATTTATAACTGTATGTAGATAATCTTGATTTCCATATGATCAACTATCGGCCAAACATGTAAGAGACTATTGAACACATACTCTGAAGTTGTCTAGTCCTTAGTAGGATGATACTGTACATATGTAGGGGTTTCTATAAGTGGTTAAATTCTCTTTCGAAAGTCGATATTCGGGTTCTCAGGTTTGTTTGTCTTCCTTTCACTTTCCCTATTTATTCCTTCTTTTTCTTTCACCCATTATTCTTTCAGGACAATTACAATGGGTTTAGTGACCTCTGGGTAATGTACTTGTCTTAATGACAAGCATCCACTTTGGGTCTGGAATATTGTACATTCTATTGGACTATATAGATTCTATAGAATCAGATTGCTATTTTTGTTTAAAAGGTGATGAATGAAGGTAATTATTGCTTGTGATTATTAATTTGTGTCTCTACAGTTTCGAGTTTCTTTCCCATATTCTTCAAAAGGTTGAATAATAATGTCACGAAAAGAAATGATTATTTTACTTTACTGTATGCTTCTAAACATAACAATTGTAAAATACAAATGGAAATATTTTCTATTTCCAATACCTATAACAGATGATCTTTTACCCATGTGACACAAGGGTTTAGAAGGCAAACATTTCAGGGATTTTAAGTGTTCCATACAATCAAGTAGAGCCCGGCCTTTTATACGGTATTTTTCGCTTTCTATTCTCCCTCAAAGCCACACACTTACTTTATTTTATCTTGGCAACGAATACCATTTTTACCACTCCAATCCGGTGTTTTTATTTAGAAATGTCGTCAATACTAGACATTTATCGCTTCACACATATGGAATGTATAGAACGTTCCGCAACGGATTTACGACTTATTTTTTTTTTTTTTAACCAATTGTGATGAACTCACCTTTATTTTATTGATGTTTCAACTTGAAAAACGAGTCCTTTCCTATATGATGTCCTTTGTTCACGGCTAACGGGAATGAATTTAATTTATTGGTTAAATTTCTTCTTCTATTCCTTTCGTTTTGATTTTTGGTTCGTGCTGGTTTTTATTCGCTCAAGGGAGTTGACGATGAGATTTCTTTTTCTTCTTTTTGATGCTTGCCTGCCTGTCTGGCTGTGTTTCAATGTGGTATTGAAATGCTACAAATTTTTTTCTCGCTTTATGAAAATGTTTTAATTATTTAAACGAATGATAACAATAACAAACTGTATTTTGAAAAACAAAAAAAATATTCAATTTTTTTCAAACGGTAAATTTGTCGGAATTGTTGTAAAACTGTTATTCGGTGGTAAAACTCACAGCTGCAGAGCTTAAAGTAAAATAAAGATTTTGTATTTCACTTCTAAATTATTGTTTTATTTTTTGTCTTTGCTCTTCTCTTTGCACTAATTAGTGCGCACAAGCAATAACTTTCCAAGGTCAGTGGAGCACAGTGTTGAAAAATACTTTTCCATTTCAAAAATACCGCAGTACCCCCGCGACACTTTCAGTACTTTTTTATTATTACATATTTTACGTCTTGCGCTTTTTTCAACTATTAATGCATTAGCAACGTAATGCGAAATGTAGAATTAGTCTTTAGCCCCGGTTAACCAAACGTCCACGGAACGTACGTTCGTTTTTAGAATACGATAAGCAATGAGAACGCTGTCCGAACCGTAAAGTGATTTCGGTAAGCATCATCATATGCTACAAACGAAAGTATATTCTATAACGTTCCGTCGACGTTTGACTACACGGAACTTTTACGTTTTGTTACGTTCAGAATCAGCAGTTTTTGTTTTATATGTGTCGTTCGTTTTTCTGTTCCGTACCGTGCGTGTATTAAATATAAATAAATAAATAGTCTAGCAGGTAGTGTGCTGGTTTACTAGATGTGAGTCTGCGGTTCATACCCCATGTCAGACAACTCCAACATAACGAAAAATGAAAAAATATTCCTTCGGCGACCTCATTCTGTTAAAAAGTCGGAGAGTAAATAAAATTGCCATGAAGGAGTTTCTCAAAAATCTATCGTGCGGAGTAGACTTTAAACTGTCGGTCCCGCCACTCATGTATAAAATTAACGCACACAACATAAGTGGTGTGAGAAGATAGGTCATAATCCTGATTGAATGGTTGTAATGTATGTATGTATTTTTTTTTTTACAAAAGTACCATTTGATGCGAAAAAGTACTCTTTCAGTGATAGTTCAGTACTATTTCAAAATTTCAATTTTTCAACACTGGTGGAGCACGGAAAATAAAATGCAAAAAAGAAAAATTCAGTTTCCGAAAAGAAATGCAAATCAAAGAAAATCTGCGATAAGCAAATATTGCAAAATTTACACGTTTTGTTGTTGTTGTTGTTGCGTTTCTCTTAAAACGTCGTTTGTTTATAATTGAGAACGGATTTGCAAAGTTTTTCTTGTTTACATAGCATTCACTGTAAAATGACAACACTGACGCCGTTCTCATTTGTTTTCAAACCGTAAAAAAGCCGGTAAAAAAAAAATTAGAAAAGAAAAGTAATATTTAAAGTGATATTAAGTGTGTTGTAAGTAATTTATAATAAAAAAAAATGTAATTAAAATAAACTATACTTTCCTGTTAATTATCACACAATATTGAAAATGTACATCTTATTGATGAAATTATATATGGAGTATAAGGACCAATTGTGTGAAAAAGTGAGGTTATTTTCAATTGGATATTGAAATTTATATAGGATTCATAACGTTTCTGTGCTTTAGTTCAAATGGGTACTGTTAGGAATTCTTAGAATAGATAAATGCAACGGGTCACAATGGTTTTTTCCTGTTTAACCCAGCTTGAATTTCACAATTGTGACCCGTGGGTATTGTAAGCTATGTACATTTCGATTGAAACATTGTGAAGACTAACCAGTGGTGTTGTCGTGCCGGAACGCTCCGGAACGTCGTTCCGGTATTTCCCTTTTGGACAGGATCGCGTTCCGGAACTAAAGATGATTTCTGATAACGAGAATTGGCTGACGTTTTGAAAAAAAAATTAAAAAGAATTGCTGATTTTTCTTTTTTAATTTTTGACGAATTTTTATATGTATTTTTATAAACAAGGGTTTGAACCGAACCCGAACCGGAACAAAAACCGGAACGAACCGGCTGTTTTTCCGAACCGTGAACCTGAGTCCGGAACGTTTTTTTCTGCTGAACCGAAACAAATACGTGAACCCGAAACCGAACTAATTACTGCTTAAGAATTTGAGTATTTAAAACCATTTTTTTAACCCTTTCGGCCGCATTTAAATTTAACTGATGCTACCAAGAGTATTACTTATTTTTTCCATACAAAAATGAAGAGCGGGTATTTCCGCCTTTTTATCCCTTATTTTATCTCCCTCCCCCCGTCGTCAAATTTGGGACATGAGACCTAAAAAAAAAACGCCGCCGTCAGGATTATCATGGAAAATCACCCCCGTCGTTAAATTTGGGATATGAGACCGCACAGAGCGGCCGCCTACCTAGGATCGGCCCTGTCTATATAATTATACATACGCGTTTTGGTAAAAAAAAATTAGCTCAACACCACTGAGACTAACACTATAAAATATGCCCCAATAGATAACAGCTGTCTCGTTGAACGATGGAGTGAGAATTGAAGACATCAAATGTAATTCCTTAACAGCGCATCAGCATTATATACATAAATGACTTGAATTTCCAAGCTTACAGCAGCCAAGCGTTGTTTTGTAGTATTTTGTACAAAATTTTAGGATTCCCATCCCAAATCATAATAAGCGAACAAGACCATTTCTACTTATGTAAAGAAGGTCTATTGTTACTCCATTTCGGTGAGAAAGAGCTTAGCCCCTATTTTGTTTTGTCTCACAGGTCTTATATCAAAAAAGTAACCGTTCGCAAGGCTCTGGCAGCGAAGGAGATTTTGAAATCTTAAACAAACAATAAAATGAAATCATATGTGATACTAACTGTCGGATTAAGTCGTCCATAAGGTTTATGCAGTTGTGGTCTTGCCGCAGAGGGTTCGGTAACTTTCGTATGGCATAACTTAAAAGAGCATTTTATCAGTTTAAAACAAAACTGATTAATGTAAATGTGTTTAGAAGGATTTTAAAAAACTTGATGATTTCATACCAAACTCAGTTTGTACCAATACCAGTTTGTACAGATTATGAGAAAGACTCACTGTGAAGTAGAAAACATTGCAAGAACGTTTTTAATTATAAAATTTAGATAAAAATACACTCTACAAGACGTTTAATTATAATTTCGTCGTACCATATCCGTACCATAATCTAAGTGCAGATTGATAATAATTGAGAACTGTGAGTTTCGTTTTTAATTTTCTAATTTATTAAATCTACAATAATCACAATTAATTACTCAGTTTATCAAGCTTGAGGTTTTCTAAACATATCTTATTAAATAAAAAAAAAAAAAAAAACAAATACTAAATATTAATAAATACAATATTTTGTAAATTAAAACTATTTTTAGCTATTTTTGTGTTATACTTCTTGCAAAGACCTCAAGGTTTATTATTCTTGTTTAGTTTTTAGCATGCATGCAGATTTAAGGTTGATTATTTATTACTATTATGAACAAACTTTATCATAATAGGATATTAACAATTTATTCAGATTTTGTGTGGAGAGTAATGATGTCTTGTTGGTCCTCAGGTGTAATATCTTTGTCGCCATAGCCCCACAATTCATGAGTACCATCACCGGTACGTATAACACGCTTTTCAATTGTTTCGGGGGCAACAGATTTTAGGTCATAAGCCCAGCCAATTTTGGCAAAGAAATCAATGAAAGCAGTAGTCAAATTCATAGAGTAGTTGCCCCATTCGGCGGTCTTGTAATCCCAAGGGAAGACATGGTGATAGTTGTGCCAACCTTCACCGAAAGCAAAAGCAGCAACGGCAGCATTTTGAGAAGGATTAATAGTTCTATTGTAAAAGAAAAGTTAAATATGTTACAAGGAAAAACTAGCACCAGAAAAAAAACTTACTTGTCATAGGGACGACCACCGAATTTGTGAGCGGCACTGTTGACACACCAGGTAACATTAAGCAAGAAACACCAACGGAACATGGTGGCCACAAACCAAGCGTTCATGAATGACTCGCCCCAGAAATACATGGGAATAAAGGTGGGCAAAATGAAACAAGCCAAAGGCATCAAGGTCATGTAGTGTCTAAAGAAAAAATGTTTGATATGAAATAAAAATCTTTAGAATTTTGATTAAGAAAGAGCGTGACTTACTTCTTTTGGAACATGAGAATGGGATCGGCTCTCAAATCGGACAAATCTAAGCTCTTGCCTTTGGCGACGACATCGGGATGCTTCTTGCACAATAACCAACCAATGTGGGAGAAGAAGAAACCACGTGTGGCATTATGAGGATCAGCATCAGTTTCAGAAAATTTGTGGTGTACACGATGATCACGGGCCCAGTGGTAGGCAGCATCTTGGAAGGCGACGGTATTGAAAGCAATCAAAATTAAACGTAGAGGCCATTTGGCCTTGTATGAACGATGAGCCCACAATCTATGAGCACCGGCAGTAATACCCAAAACACCAATGGAATACAAGAAGATGGCTAAAGGAATTATCATTAGATTAGTTTTGTTTTAAACAAATACGATTTAAACTTTTGAAAACTTACAAAAGAATACGGTGGCCCACTTAGCTTTTGCAAAGAACAAATAACCACCATACAAGGCAGCCAAATGCAAGTAACCAAACAAAATAATGTTACGCCAGACCAATTTTAGTTTACGTTTTTCGGCCTTTTTGAATTGGGTAATATCGGCGGCTAAGGCACCATCAGCAGTATCGGCATCGGCTTCAAACAGAACACCCGTTTGTTTGGATCCATCCAATTCAGGTGTGGCCTCTATGGGCTCCATATTATTGGAAATAGTAGTCGAACGTGGTGGCATATTGAGTACTTTTTAACTGAAATAATAGAAAAACAAAAAAATTAATTTAAGGATTCGAAAATAATATCAAAATGATAATTTTTCATGTGATAGGTATTTGAAATTAAATTGGAAGAAAACATTATTTTAATTCACTTAGTCGGCGAGTACGTACGTACATATGTATGTCTGTAATTTTAATGGCTTAATGAATGTAATTCAAATCGACTACTACTACCCTTGTAAATATGCTAATACGCTACTATTATGTATTTCTAGCTCAGTTCATTGCACCTTTACTACACTGGTTTAGACAGCAAAATATTTTATATTTAAGATTATGGTGTGATTCTTTACAGTTCACTTAGGGAACTCGAAAGATTTTTAAGTGATAAGCGAAACGTGACGCCCTTCTTTATATTAAATACGAAATAGGTACCTATTTGCAATTATTTTCTTTGTTATCAAGTGCGCATTGCTTTGTTGGCATATATTGCGCACATTTTTTTTTTAATATCAGTTTCTTAATAAATAGTTTGACGTTAGGTTTACAAACCATTAGGATTTGAATTAGGGGATTTCAATCCTACATATTTTGTTTTATAATATAAGTGACACGATAGGAACACCTAAACTGTCTTAAATATAATGCAATATAAAAAGTAAATTTCATTTTTAATTTTCTTTTCAACAATTTTCTCATTCCAGGTAAATAAGTTTAAATTTTCCTGAGAAAATACACATTTTCTGAAATATAATGCAAATTAACAAGGGTGTATACCTCTACATATCATATTTGTTTGTCCAGATGACTTAAACTGAATAATTCGTAAGTAAATAAGTATAAATTAGTTTAATAAATAAATTAGTGAATCTAACACATATGTACGTACATACATGTGTATGCATTGTACATACATATGTATATATGTACATACCCATAAATGTGGATAAATAATGTAGTATACTTGTCTTATAAATATATGCTTAAATATTATAGAAATATGTCTCGATTAAGTGGTTAGTAGTTAAGCTCTCATCATAATGTCTGCTGTCTGGCCCCATAGCTATGAAGATGGTAAGACAATCAAGGGCAAATGACAAAAAGAGAAAATAAAAAATAACGAAAATTCTTCTCTCATTTCACTTAAACCAAAACGATGTTGGTCAGGTTTTTATGACTAAGACTTTAAAATCAACAACTTGTGTAAAAAATTATCAATTTATCAAATCCCATATACAGTCAGTACTCAACGTAAGTGGCAGCAAATACATAAATTAATGAAATTTTAGTTGAAATTTTGTTTACAGTCTAAGACAAAGTCGTCGTAGTCTAGTAGGTAGTGTGTTGGCTTATTAGACGTAAGGCCCCAGTTCAAATCCCAGGTCAGACATCACAACGAAAATTTCAAAATACTTCTTCGGCAACTTCCTCTCAGCATATTTCTGGCAAAAATTCTGAGAGTAAATAAAATTGCCATGAAAAGCTTCTCAAAATACTGTCGTTCGGAGTCGACTTTAAAGTGTAGGTCCCGCCACTCATGTATAAAATTAACGCACACAACATAAGTGGTGTGAGAAGCTAGGTCGTAATCCTGACTGAAGGGTTGTAATGACCAATTATGTATGTATGTATGTACGCTGTAGGTCAAGGTAAATTCATAGTAGGTAGCCTTTTCTCAACAGCTGACTCTTTTTTGAATGTCAAAATTTTGTTGTTTTTTTGTGTGTTTTGTTTCGATAATCATTTTCGCATTTATAAACCCTCATTTGTACCGGATGTATCCTTAACGATACGCACTCTAGAAATTCTTCAGGATTACTATTTCAAAGCCAATTTTATTAAAATTTTTGCAAGATGATTAATAATATTTAAGCCTTTAACACTAAATCCATATATCTTTTAAACTACAACCTAGATTTACTATATTTATATTTATTTAGACGAGGATGATGAATTACCCAAAAAAAGATTTCGGTCTCTCCAACTAAGTGGCAAAACTATGACCAATAACAAATAACGTTAGCATCTGCCATTTTTCTCGATGGCCATATAAAAACATGTTCTTTAGATAAAGTGGAAATGTTATTGACTGCATGGAATATTTTTTTTTTAATTTATAGTTGCCCCACTTTGGCGTAATTAAGCATGACATAAAAATCAAAAGAAATTTCAATATATAAAATTTATTTAGGTTTTTTAATTGCTTTTATTAATTTCCTATGGAGGTTTGAGGGTTAATTTTTTTGACATTCCGCGTGTACTTTAACAACTTTTTTTTCTCATTTTTCTTCCTATTGTCATTCTTCAGTCAGCTGTTTCTGACAATCGAAGTGGTTTTTACAAAAACAAAATGCCTGTTGTTTTTGCATTGTTGTACTTGTTGTAGACATAAGGTCACCTATTAATGAATACGTCTTGCTGTAGGTTTGGTTTCATTGAAAAAGCGGTTTATTGAAATTTAAAGTTTTAAATGCTCAAAATGCACTGAAAAAAGTACCGCCTAAACTATAATTGAGGCAAATCTCAATAGTAGTCACTTTCTGGGGAACTTATTTATCCTGAGATTTTTTGAGGTCAAAGAAGAGTTCAATATATTTGCACTTTAGCCACATTTTTTTTTCAAAAAGGAACACAAAAATAAAACACTTAGGGGCAAAGGGCAAAAGACAATTGTAATATTATAAATTACATTATAGCAATTATTATCGCTTTCATTGAAACTTATTAACCATGAGATTTTTTATAGCAAAAAGGGCAAAAAGTGCAAGTCTAGTGTTATTAATATTTTTTTTTTTTTAGAAAAGAACACAAAAATAAAATTTTAAAATAAAAGGGCAAAATAAGCCACAATATTTTAAAAACACTTTTAAAACATAAATCGTTTATAAAATTGTGCCTCGCACTGTATTTAAAAGCTTTTAAAGAAATTTGTTTGCTAACAATACAATTTTTACTTTTGAAGTTATTGACACGATATGCTAATCACCGGCTGGCTTTCTGTTAGCTTTACATATTTTAATATAAACCTTGGACTTTAAAAAAAAAATAGTTTAAAAGTGTGCAAAATTAGAAGAATAAGAAAAATTAAATTAAATTTGTATTCTTTTTTTTTCATTTATAAAATAGGTATTTCGGGATATATTCAGTATTTTTTTTTATTTTTGCACGTGATTAAAAAGGAAAACGAAATAAAAAAAAAAAGTTATTACGATACCGTTATTTAATTTTTAAGGATGGCATTACAGAAGATCGGTACCATCAACAGTGCGTACAGTACCGTTTAATACCCTCTGAATTAAAGTGAATGATTTGTTACGTCATTTAAAAAAAAGTATGGCAAAATTTTCACTCAATATCTTTTACTAGTTTTTTTTAATAAAATAATTCAATTAAATATTAATTTTTATTAAAAGAAAATTTGTGCCCTCTTACTAAAATGAAAGAAAAAAAAAAAAAAAAAAACACAACATAAAAATATTCCACATGGAAAGTGTTGAGAGTTGACGTGGACTTCTTTTGCGTTCACTTTGCTTTTGTGCTGTTCTTTTTTGTGTTATTTTTTCATTTTTTTTTATACCAAGTAATAGTGGAATAAACCCACATTAAAATCTTTCCTTCATTTTATCAATCAAACAAAATTTAGATCCAAAGTTTAGTTAGAAAACTTCCAATTTTATACAGAGTCTTTTAATTTAATTTCACTTGATGTCCTTTTTGATTTTTAGAAATTTTTATTCGCAATTAAATTTATTTCTTAATGCACAACATTTTTTTTATTATTCCTTTTTGGTATTAAATTTAATTTTCTATTAGTAGGTATTTTTGTTGTTTTTATTCTACTTTCTACGTGCCTATGATCACTTACTCTCACACGCTAAACTAAAATGCTCCACTAGATGCAAACAACTAAACTTGTTGAATCTTTCACTACACTGTGGAGGTTTTATAAAATTTATTCACTTTTGTTTTGTTTTCTCTCTCACTTTATTTTGCTGTTTTTTGTTTTTTATTTACGCTTTTTTTTTTGCCAACACTTATAACAACAGCAACAACAAAAACAATGCCTTTTTTATAATAAATTGTGCGAATATTTAATAGCAACAACAGCTACAACTACGCTACGAACTATGAATACTCTTTGTTTTAACATAAAACCAGCGTTGCCACTGCCAAAAAAAATTTATAACCAAAATTAAAATAAAAAATAACCAAATAAGGAAAAAAATAACCAAAAAAATTTTTTTAATTTAAATGTATTTGTTTTTAAAATTTAATCTCATGCCCGAATTAAAACGGGAGTGGCTAAAATTTTTTTGAGTAGACATATAAGATAGAGTTGACCTCAATATCAACTGACAAAAATTTCAATGTCCTAGGTGTCCTGGTTCAAGAGCTACAGGATGTTGTGTATAGGCAACATTGGGCAATGGTGTTATAAATTTAAATACAAGTTGATTTTTTTTTTCAAAGTCTACATCTGCCCCTTGTTCCCCATTCCGCCTAATGATTATTTATTTATTTGCTTACAAGAGCTTTAAGAATGTTATTCTTTTATAGCTCAGTAGGATATACACAAATTACATTGGTCATTAGTATTCCCTAAATTATAGTGCAATTGTTTTATAACGTATATAACTAATACACAAAAAGGCAATAATTATACTTCATACAAAATTTCTAAAATAACATTTTCTTTTTTTTTTAAATATTTGAGGACATATAGTCAAAAAGTGACTTCTTAAAACTGCTCTCTCTCGAAATGTTTTTAATAGTCATTGGTAAGGAGTTCCACAAATTAATTGCGTTGACGAAAAACAATCTGCTAGTATTGATGTAAGTGTATCTAGGTATAATTAGAGTTGTATATCTAGTGGATCTACCAAATACAATTATAACCATCAAATCGTAGGGATTTTGCAGGCTGTGCAACATGTGCTCTTTTATAGGGAATTGATTCAGAACCCGTAGAAGGAGCTGGTGATGACGGGGTCGATGGAGAAGGTGATGAAGTTCCTGAATTCATTGTCAAATTGTCAAAAGGAGTGATGATGGACAACCTCTCTTTTTTGCGACAACTATAGTTTGACTTGTACAATTCAAGCATCATGTCCGCAAGATCAACACCTCCCATGTGCTTGTTGTAGCATTCTACTATAACTGGACGAGGTATAGTTATGAACTTCTTGTCTTTGCGGTACCATCTCTTGCATTCACTTGCATTCTTACTTGCATAGTTTGAAACTAGTTGTACCCTCTTATTACATCTTCTTCTTCTTCATTTTCCTCGTCAGCCGAATCATCCCAATCAAATTTTTCAATTTCATCCTGTGTCAGACCGTTTGGGCGCATCTTAGAATGTGAATACAAAAATAAGTTTTTATTTTTCGAAACTTACCATAATACGCATATACGCAACACTACATTTATAAAATTATTACAGACAAACTAAATAATATTTTCAAGCCGGGTTTTTTTAACACGTTGACTGCTGCGGCAATTTTCAAAACACTAGCCAAAAATGAAATAGGTCGTAATCCTGACTGAAGGGTTGTAATGACCAATTATGTATGTATGTAGCCAAAAATGACAACTTGATTTTTTTCACATTAGTGAGTACGAGATAACTAGTAGTTTGGCTCCCTAGAAGGGAACGCAATCTACGAGTTATCTCGTAGTCGGCAGTCAACGTGTTAAATTACTCACCTACCTTTCATTATTTACAATAGTTGTCGAACTTGGTTTTAGGATGACTTAATTATATTAATGTGTTTTAACACTTTTTAAAATAAGGTTTATTTTGCAAAATGAATTTGTCAATTTCGCTCTCGGGAGAATAACTACTAAGTGAGCACGTGCACAGCTGACTACCAACCAATTAGCTGTAAGCTTAAACAACACATGAGGCTATATTTTTGCGAAAGAATCAGGATAAAATATTTAAAATAGCTGTACTTAGAGGCTCATAAACACAATGTTTCATATACGCAACATAGGGTATGAGGGGGTTAAACTACAAATAATAAATTAAGGTTTTTATTTATTTGTATTAAATTTTTTTTGATATTTCAATTGAACGTAATTAAAACGCTTAAAGAATTAAAACACTTTGCTAACGATTGCAGAGCTTATAATTCAAATTTTCAAATAAAATTAAAGAAGTGATTGCTTTATTAACCATAATAAAAAAATAACCAAAATGAAGAAAAAATACACATTTACACATTACAAAAAAAAATAACCAAATTTGGTTAAATTTAACCAAAACGGCAACGCTGCATAAAACATACACTCACATTTCGTTTCTTATTGTTGTTGTTTTGGCTTAAACAAAAAAAAAAAAAAAAAAACGATGTTTTCGTTTAAATGCTCTCTTTCTCTTGTTTTTTGGACTCACTCTCTTATTTTCTTTTTAGCTTATTTCGAGCTGTCAACACGTTGCCGTCAAATAATCAACTTCTTGTGTAAACTTTTAGGTATTCGGTATTTAAAGGCTTTTCTTAAACGAAAATAGAAATTATTAATTATTTGTTTTATACGTAGTTGTTGTTGTTTTATTTTCTTCTTTTTCTAATCGTTCGTTTATGATCGTATGCGCTTGTCTGTCGTATTTGTGTACATTTTTAATACAAGAATAAAAAAAAGTTTTTTTTTTTTATTGTATTTTTGCGTATATTATGGTGGTTGTAAACCAAGTGCCAGCACTAATAAATTTGCAAATTTTTTCTCCAGTGATATAAGTGAATGAAATCTTTGTTTTAATAAAGAAATAAATTGAAGATTGAATTTAAATGGAAATATATGAACACTAAGAAATATAACATAATGTGTTACACAAAATATATTTCACTTTATGCGCTAGAATATAGGCAGTCCAGGATATCTCGAGAAGTTTAGTAATGCAGCAAATCTGAAGATGAAATCGAATTCCGTGCGCAAAAACCTTTAAAAAAGTATAGTCTGGTTTCTGTATAAATAGTCTTGTAGGCTTGAGGTTCACTGGAATATACATAGATAGTCAAAAACGGTATTTTTTGTTATTTTAGGTTGAAATATCTCGAAAACCTTGGGTGATGGGGCAATTATTAGTCCTTTGGAAGAATATGTTTTGGTTTCTGGTATAGAAAGCTTGTCGCCCTGTGTAAATGTTTAAGCGTAATGCAACACGCGTGTTTTAACGATTAAAGTGTTTATAGCTCTAACAGAGCAATGTATGTTTCAATACCAGAGAAGTAAATTTTCTCATGGCTTTTAAAAATTCAGGAACCCTCTGAATTTGCTTTGTCTGGGTGGAAAAAGTTTCATCCATAGTCTCAATATCTGTTACAGAAAAAGATTTCATTCCTTTAAAGGTACAGTTGGGCGATATGTTAGAATTTATCAATTGAAATATTGCCCTGTAAGCATTCCACCCCCAAACTGAGTAGAATATTTGGCAAATTTAATGAATTGATAAGAAAACTGCGTTGTAAACTTTTTAATGAAATTAACAGGGCAGAGTTCATATTTATGAATAAAAAAAAAAACACTAAAAATAATACAGTAGTGATACACGTGACTTTTTCAAATTGCATAGGATTGTTTTCTGAAATTCATAAATATTTAAGCCTTACTTGCTTTTAGACTTCTTTCTTGTCTTAAATATTTATATTGATTTATCTCTAATATATAAAATTCTCGTGTCACGGTGTTAGTGGTTAAACTCCTCCGAAATGGATCGACCGATTTTCATGACATTTTGTGTGCATATCGGGTAGGCCTGAGAATCGGACAACATCTATTTTTCATATCCCTGAATGTTAAGAGGGCGTGGCAAATCGTTAAAATTGAATATTTAAGTACATATTGATCGTAGACGAATAAAATTCGATATCGACAATCCCACCAAAAATGGGTGTGACAACCCTCCCCCTTCAAGTGATAGCTATAACTCTTAAACTACTGAACTGATTTTAACCATTCTTTTTTTGTTCGAAAGCTTATCAGGTTTAGATGGTTTAAAAAAAAAATTCGACGTAGTAAAAAGTAGGCGTGGCAAACCTTTAAAATTTAATATTTAGGGACATACTGATCGTAGACGAATGCAATTTGGTAGGTAAGTTCGTAGAGTCGATATCGACAAACTCACAAAAAATGGGCGTGGCAACCCTCCCCCTTTAAGAGATACCTATAAGTCGGCTAATTCGATGGTTTATAACTACAACGCTTTCGATTATAAGTACATCCCCACACTTATAGTAAGTTAGTTATTTTTATATAACTGTTTTATGCAGCGTATTACAATAAATATATAATGTGAGCTCTTTTAGGCAATAAAAAAAAATCAATTTTGGACAGGACGAAGTTCGCCGGGTCAGCTAGTAATTATATATAATTTATAATTAATTTACAAATAAAAGTGTTCATTAAATTAATTTTACATGATTTTCATAGTACGGTATAGTACAGTTGCTGTAAAATAGTAAAATAAATTAATTTCCGGCGTCGTTGAACTGTAAATTCTATAATTTTATAATCGGATTCGAAAACAAAACCAAATTGTATAAGATTATAGCGTTTAAGTAAAAATAATAACATAAAAGAAATTAATTTTATTAATCTATGTACATATGTATTAAAAACAACTAAAAATATAAATTTAACATAATTTATGAGTTCAATTGAATTAAAATTATTGAAAATTATTTAAAAAACAATTTTTTTTATTCATCAACATCATTGCAAGAATTATACTATAAAACCTTTATTACAGTAAAATCTTGATTGTTCCAGCTGATACAGAAGAGTTGCAATTACGCGCCGTAGTCTAGAAGGTAGTGTGTAGGCTTATTAGACGTGAGGCCGTAGTTTAAACCCTAGTCCAACAGACAGCCCCCACAAAACGAAATACCAAAAACTATTTCTTTGGCGACTTCCTCTCAGCAGATTTCTGGCAAAAACTCTAAAGCTGGAGGTCCACACCACTCGTTCTACGCGTTCTCGCATTCTACGCGGCTGTCAAAAAAGTAGAATTAATGTATTTATATGGTGCAAGTTACACGCACAAAAGCGTAGGATGCCTTGACGCATAGAACGCGAAAAGTAGATCTACTTTCTACTTTTGTAAGCATCACAAGCGGCGCGCGTACAAAACAGCTGATTTTGACAAGTTGTTTTGTTTAAATTTGTTTAAACATTGGCGCGTAAAAGGCGTTGCATGTAACTTGAAGCGTAGAATGCGAAGAAGGTATGAAATGCACGCAACGGTTTGATGCGGAAACGCGTGGTGTGGACCTCCAGCTTAAGAGTAAAAAAAAAGTTGCCATGAAAAAGTTTCTCAAAAATCTGATGTTCGAAGTCGACTTTAAGCTGTAGATCCCGCCCGCCACTCATGCATAAAAATTAACACACACAACATAAGTGGCGTGAGAAACTAAGTCGTAATCCAGACTAAAGGTTTGTAACGACCCATTATGTATATTAAATATTAAATTTATTAACTTTTAGTAAAAAAAAAACAGATTTACTTCAGTTTAATTTCATATAAAAGTTATATTTTAGTAGTTATACACATTAAGCTTGCACTGTGTGTTCTGATATCAGTTCCAGACAGCTTTTGCCATCATAATTGCTTTGAAGACATTGGTATATTTCCAATGTGTCAACAGAGTAATAAATGAATGAAAACAATTTCTATTTCGGAAATATCGACGCCTCCGTTCTATAACATTCTAAGTCGGAAAAGTGCGTTTTGAGTTATCAGCTCTCAAAGTTTTCACGCTGCATACGACTGTATGTGTATTCTAAGTAGATTTTTCCCTATAACTTCGGAACAAATCGGTGCATCTTAACCAAATTTTGACAGTATTTAAGTTAGAGAACGTAAAATTTAAAAATGCAAGAACATTAAAAACGTTCTAAGTGTAGGCGTCGATATGGTGTACTATTCCTTATATGTTCCAAAATGGCCATTGATCTTCTAGAGAATTTTTAATTGAAAAATTGATATTTTCAAAGCCAATTTTCTCAATACCATATCACTTTATATGGGACTATATTACTGATTAAAAGGCCTTGGAACCTTCCTTTGCATATACTTAGTATGGTACTCAGAGACCTAGAGTATTTCCCAAAATTAGCTTCTAAACAAGTGGGCTTGTTCAGAGGGATACTGTTATATAGCTAACAGTGCTCTGTTAAGGGCAAATTTTGTTCTGTTAAGAGGAAGTTTTGCTCTGTTAACGCTAAATGTGTCGCTGCTAAAATTTGTGGATTGCGTCTTGAATTTTCAAATTCGTATTTATTTTCACACACATCGGCAATAGATACACAAAAATGGTTAATATTTGTAAAAAAAATTTTTTTCCTGATGGAATATGACCCTAGTAGTAAAATTAGGGAATTATAAACTGTGAATTGCTTCCTCCCTACTACCTAAACAGTCGAAAATTCGATGGTTTGAAGAAAACAACCACTGAACCACTATGTATCGTAGGAGAATGTTATATTTGAAGTTTCAGAATCTTGGTTATCCTATTTTCGTATCCTATGGCAAATAATTTTGTTTTGGTTAGGAGTTCATTTCAATAAAAGCTTGGGAAAATTGGTTGACCCAGTTTCTTTTTTGTCAATGAGTAGGGTTATTTCGTAATAAAAAAATATGTTGTATATTTTTGCCAATAATGCGTGTGTGTGTATGAAAATACAGTAGGACCTTGATTATCCGTGATTCGATTATCCGGCAACATCAATTATCCGGGATGGAAAAAGAAAATTTTTTGCATCGACTTAATTTTATTTTGGATCGATTTAAATTTTTCTGCATCGTTTAACCGTGATTACCTCTATTATCGGTGATTATAAGCAAAAAATTGTTTCTATTTCTTTGGACAAACAATCGAAAAAGGGGAATTCCCTCTTTAGTACATGAAATCCTTATCTACTGTTCACTGTTTTCTGACAAAATTATTTTTTTCTATATTTTTGAAACATGTATTTAGTTTTTATATAAATATGTACATATTTATTTATCTTCTATATATATATATATATAAAAATGAATGTATGTTTGTATGTACCTTATAGAATCGTAAACTATGCATTTGATCATGTTATGATCTTTAGCAAAGTTGTTGCGCATGAGCCGGGGAAGGTTTCTAGGTTGGTATGACCAATTTCCGACAGGTGGCGCCAGTGAAAATTAATAAAAATGAATTAAATCGTAAACTGTGCATTTGATTCTGTTATGACCTTTAGCAAAGTTGTTGCGCATGAGCCGGGGTAGGTTTCTAAGTTGGTATGACCAATTTCCGACAGGTGGAGCCACTGAAAATTACTAAAAATGAATTAAGTCGTAAACTATGCACTTGATTATGTTATGATCTTTAGCAAAGTTATTGCGCATGAGCCGACGAAGGCTGTATGATCAATTTCCGACAGGTGGCGCCACTGAGAATTACTATAAATGAATTAAAGTTATGACCTTTAGCAAAGTTGTTGCGCATGAGCCGGGGAAGGTTTCTAAGTTGGTATGACCAATTTCCGACAGGTGGAGCCACTGAAAATTACTAAAAATGAATTAAGTTGTAAACTATGCATTTGATTATGTTATGATCTTTAGCAAAGTTATTGCGCATGAGCCGACGAAGGCTGTATGACCAATTTCCGACAGGTGGCGCCGCTGAGAATTACTAAAAATGAATTAAATCGTAAACTGTGCATTTGATTATGTTATGATCTTTAGCAAAGTTGTTGCGCATGAGCCGACGTAGGCTTATAAGTTGATGTTACCTATTTCCGACAGCACTTCATTAAATGTTCATAATCGAAAACCTCTACATTTTTAAAGTTTATGTCAATTTTTTTTTTAAATGAACAAAATCAATAAAATGATTCAAATTTGTTTTAGTTGGAGGCGTAGCAAAGCGCGCAGGGTGCAGCTAGTTAATGAATAAAAATATCTATTAAAAAACCAGCCAAAATTTGTACTCAATTAACCGGGAAAATCTATTATACAGAATGCTTCCGGTCCCGACCATCACGGAAAATCGAGGTCCCACTGTATTCATTTTAATTTTGCGTTAAAGATTTAATTCTTTTAATTTCTTAATTTCTCTGTCCTAAAGTCCCAATACTGCAAAACAGGGGAACTTTTTTTTTTTCGTTTGTTACTGATTTCATGTGGTGGAAAATTATCTTTCGATGAAAGAAATTAAATAAAATTAAATTATCTCCTATTATTTAAACTCTGAGGCACACGAGCGTCTAAGAATATAATCAAAATCCAAATTTATTGCAATGATTGGCATAATCTTTGGATTCGATTATGTTGCTTAAATAAATGCCGCCCAAAACTAGTAAAAATATTTTTATGCTCTTATCTCTAAATCGTAAAGTAGTAAAGTAAAGTTCGTTTCTGATAATCAAATTGGTGATAACAAGTAAAGTAAAACTATTGTATTAAATAAATCAAATAATTTTATTTATTTATTTATTAATTACAATACAATTATAAATTATATTCTAATTATATACATACGAGCTGAGTAACTTCAACCATGTGCTCGGTGTAGTGTCACAGACAGAACCCACGACCCTCACGCTAATAGACTTGCACTCTACCCACTAGACTACCAGGGCGCTCAAATCAAATAAAGTTTTTACAAATATTAACCAATTTAAAAAGAAATTTATTATAGTACTCGAGTACTTAATTTTGATTAACTTAATACTTCCTTTACATTATCAGTACCTATCGTGAGTTTTAGTTTAAATATTAATGGAATGTTTAATGGGTATTTACGTAGATTATATTTATGGTTTTAGAAGAATTTTTCTTTTATTGTTATTGAGCAGAATGAAATCAATCGTATCTTCTTTTAATCCATTTTTTTTTTTGTTTACTTGGAACACCTGCAAATTTTAATTTATGATTAAAACACTTTTATTTCTCTTTAATCAGCAACAACAAAATTTTTAATACAATTAATTAAAATTTATTTATTTAAACTCACAGATAAACTTTTTAATTTTATAATCAAAAATAAAAATTTTAAATTTAAAGAAAATCTCTCTACTTTTGGGTCTCTGTAGGCGTACTACACGGTATGTACATTAAATCAAAGTATCGGGTCCGCCATCTAACGTTTTTTTTCAACTAGTGCTTATTTTGTGAATGGTAACACTTAGCTCATGTCTGATTTGACAGATAATTAGTTTTATCCTTCCGCTGAACGAATATGGTTGTGTATTCGCAAAAAAAATCATCTTTTCAGATGAAGCTCATTTTGATCTTGGCGGGTATGTAAACAAGCAAAATTGTCGCATTTGGGGCACAGAAAACCCGCACGCATACATTGAAAAGCCGACGCACCCAAAACGAGTCACTGTTTGGTGCGGATTTTGGTCCAGAGGCATAATTGGGCCATTTTTCTTCGAAAATGTGCAAGGAGTGGCCGTTACAGTCAATGGCGATCGTTATCGGGCCATGTTGAACGAATTTTTGTTCACAAAAATTGAAGTGGAGGATATTGGCAACATTTGGTTTCAACAGGACGGCGCAACGTGCCACACAGCCGAAGCTGCACTGGATGTTTTGCGCCTTGTTTTTGAAGTTCGCATTATCAGCCGCAGAGCTGGTGTCGTTTGCCCACCTCGGAGCTGCGATTTGACACCGTTGGACTATTATTTGTGGGGTGCCGTCAAAGATAAATGTTACGCCGAGACAAGCCAGAGACAATTGACGCTTTAAAGGACATTATGCGTGAAGCCATTGGTGAAATACTGCTGCACACAATCGATAATGTGCTTAAAAATTGGACCGATCGTGTACGCTACTGCATGGCCAGCCAAGGCAGCCATTTGAATGAAATTATTTTCCATTATTAACCGGAAGGATTGTACTTTCAAATAAAAAAAGAAATTTGAGAAAATATTCAGTAGTTTTTGTTTAAAGCATTTTTTAAAAAAAAAGTTCTTTGGCGGACCCTTTATTACCATACGGTATAACTGTGTATAGTTCAAATATGGGAAGATCGGTCAGAAACTTTCGACAATGTTCATTAAAAACCGTATATTTTTCAAGTATCTTATGAAGCTTTTAAGTGTTCATACACACATACATAATTGGTCATTACAACCCTTCAGTCAGGATTATTGACCTAGTTTCTCACACCACTTATGTTGTGTGTGTTAATTTTTATACATAAGTGGCGGGACCTACAGTTTAAAGTCGACTCCGAACGACAGATTTTTTGAGAAACTTTTCGTGGCAATTTTATTTACTCTCAGAGTTTTTGCCAGAAATCTGCTGAGAGGAAATCGCCGAAGAAATATTTTCTGTATTTTGTTTTGATGTCTGGCCTGGGGCTCGAACCCTGGCTTTACGTCTAATAAGCCAATACACTACCTACTAGCAGGCAAATAAGCTTGCTTGGATGACAGTTCCCGCGCCCAAGCGTTGTAACCGTCCGTTTGATCTGCAGACTCACTGAATACCTATTAAGCATAGAGATAATTACAAGCATAATGTGGATCAAAGATCAGCAATGAATCGTTTTTTCGCTCTCATAAGCACTCTTGAAATTTTGAATATAAGCAAGAGTCAATAATATTGAAATTTAACTATGTACTCTAATTAATTCATTCGTACTCACTACAACGTTGATTTATAAGTACAGGTTGCAATGAATATGCGTACAACGTTGATATCGAACTCATACCATTCATTCGAAACATGTTTGATCCATAAGACAGAGCAGCAAGCAGAGCAAACACACAACCTTCTAGTGAGTATTTTAGCGATCGTACGCGATTCATACTTATTTTGTAATTCTTGTAAATGTTGAGTTATGAAGAGTCGAAATCAGCAACATCATACGTGTATGAATATGATGAATGAGTACTTCAAACTTTGAATATGAGTAGAGGTTCCACGATATTAAAATAAGCATACGTCGGCACAAAGAGAACATGATAAAAATGTGAGTGTATTTGTGAGAAGCATGTGTATAACCCAGAGGAAAATTGTTAGTAATTATTGTTTCAAGCAGTGTTCGAACAAATATTGCGCTTTTTGTTGGCATTGATATTTTTCGCACAAGTTCTTATGGATTTGTAGCAAGAGTCATCATTATATATTGCAAGTACCTGAAATTCAATATATTTAAAGCAAAAAAAAAAAATCTGTTTCCCAGTTTTTCTTCACATTTTAATTAAATTTTTCTTTGGGTGTATACTTGATATACAAAATAATTTCAAAAAGAAGCGACGAGAACCTGCTTCACTGAAAGCTGACAAGCAACTGAATGCATTTTTACGATCTTTTTAACGAACATTGTTGATGTTCGTGTCATATGTGTGTAAAAAACTGAAGAGGTTCGGCCCCCGGGGAACATTGGTGCCGACGTCTGAATATAAGTATGAATGCGTATAAGTTTCAGAAATTATGAGTATGATTCGATTCTACTCATCTATTTTGAATACTCTTTGCTGATCTCTGATGTGGATTTTGCAGGCGGAATGATTTATTGTGGTATTACATGCTTGACAACCACTTCTACCTACCTAGCTGCGCATTTAATGCAGCTTTTGGTAACAAAATCGTTCTAAAAAAAAGGATTTCTTTTTAACTCACTTCATAACTGCATTGCAAGACATTTTTAGATCATAACAGAAATTGGCTTCATTGATCGTGTTTTTCTGATGAGATCAATCCAACTCGGCGAAGCCAAGAAAAACAGAATTTTTAACGAGTAATCAGCATTTAAAATCAGCATAACAATCTGTGTTTATGAGAGACCTATTGATCATGTAATTAAAAGCTATACGTTATAAAATACATCCATAAGAGAGATTGTGAGGGATAGAAAAAAGATTTTTTAATTAAAAATTTAACAGAATTTTATCAAATTTACCTATGTGACCCTAATATGCTCGTTTGTTTTACGACTCAATAAAAACTCAAACAATAAAAGTTATTAACAGAGTTAATTAAAATAACCTTTAATAGTATGCTAGTGAGTGAAAGCCTGTAAGTGATAAGGAAGTTTCGGTCTCCTGTTCGTTTTCCAAAGGTTAAGATTAGAACGCAGCCTGGCATTAGTGATAACAGAGCAATGATGTGTACTTTCTGATTCAATCTAAAAAACAATTCGTTAGGGCCACATAATGCTTATTTATATATGAATCATAATTTATTTTCTTTCGTTTGACAAAAAATTGTTTTTAAAAATATTACGAAATTTTTCCATAGAAATTTAAAATTTTTTTTTTTTTCAATATGATGAAATCGTTTGTAAACAAATCGAATATATTTTTTGAAAATAAAAAAGAAAGTCTAACCCGTAATACAAAGTCTTACGGGTCTTTTCAATAACACTGCAAGACATCCTTTGAGTAGCCAGTCACGTTTACGTGACATGCTTTCAAGAATTGTTTTTTTTTTTTTTCGAATGATAGATAAGACGCCTTAACTTTTGTATTCAATTCTTATCGCCTCATAGTTTTTCAGGTCTATACAAAGCAATTTGTGAATACACAATAAAATATAATTTATGGCTTCAATAATTATTGGCACCTATAGGCTAAGGTCAAAAGATCACTCCCCCGGTTACTCGCTTTTAAATTAGAATTTTTGTTTTTTTTTTTTTTTTAATTTGAAATGTTTTTCTTTAATCTTAAATAGAAAAAAAAAAAAAAAAGATTCCATAATCTAATGCGCATTCCTAATGGAATTTATAAAACAAATAACTCAGCTCTCAGCAGGGTAAGCAATAGCAAAGCTGTCAATATTTTTTAATCAATCAAGCTATCAAGTATGCGAGATCAATCCACACCCTTAAAGTGTTGCTATCAAGCGAATAATTTTATACTTTATACTCAGCTATATCAATCCACATACTTACTAAACGATTATTACGATTTAACGCGATAAATCTTACTAAGTCGTACCCCCATAGTGTAGTTATAAGGTTTACACAGCCAGCCAAGTAGTCTGACTCTGGCGAGCAGTTTTTTACTCATCATTTTAATGATTTGGGCAAACATTTCTATTTCATTTGCTAAAACCAATAAATACTGCTTGGCTCCAAAGTTCAATACCTCACGTTTTACACGTATTTCATGAATATGACACAGAAAAAAAAAATAAATAAAAATATTCTCCATAATGAACTTTAAGCTGAAAGTCACTTATCGCTTTTATTGTCTCTGTCTCTACATTGATTTGTACTTACGTATTGAAATTCAAATTTGAAATCGAAAATAGCAATACGATATGCAAATATAAGGGGTACAGTGATGTATATTTTTATACTCACGTAATACAATTCCTATTCTAATGTTCTTAAGAATTCTTCATTGAATTGAATTTGTGTGACCCATTAAAATTCCAGTTTAAGTACAATTTATCGACCGCAGACACTTTTTTAAAACGAATTATAATTTCAAGTAAAACCCAAAGAAGTTCGTTTACCAACAGGAACGAAGAAGTTCATTTACAGTGTTGCACATAAAAATAAAATTTATCTTTTAATCTCTCCTTATTTAAGATTTCTCAAATTTAAAATTAATATATTCCACTCCGGAAGCGGTAAAAAGTGTAGAAGCGGTCTCAAAGAATGCACATTCAGCTGCTTTGTGGCATACTTTTCATTTTTTATACCTACTCACGAATCAAGTTAAAAATTTTCGGCGGCGAGTCCTAGCAACTTAGTTCGCACCATTCCGTCAGTCTAAATACTGTTCCGGTTTTAGCTTTTAAAAACGTTTAAAATATGAGCTCGTAGATTGCAAATAAAATAGAAATAAATTGGTGTTCAGTTTTAATTAAAATCCTTTATTATTCGCATAATTCTGTGTGCCAATGTTAACAACTTGATGTAAACAACAACAATTACTTTTCTTTGTTATTCCTCTGTTTATACCCTTTGCATAAACAGTAACAATTACTAGACAATTATTCCGCAGATCTTTGTAACGGAGATCTTCAAACCATGATTACTCTCTTCAAACACACCGCGTCTTCACACAAGACTAACTGAACTTCACTAACTCTGTCGCCTGCTTTGCCTTGCCTTTTATATGGCAAAGTAAACAGTCTGATGAATGTTCTTGAAGGTGAACGTTCTTGACTTCGCCTTCCCAAACTCTCTATAAATGTAAAGATCGTTGTTTCATTATTGTTGTTTGTGTATTTTATTTACATTTGAGGACGAAGGCCTTGGCAGCTAGTTCCTTAATTTATTATTAAATGTAAATTAATTTACTTTTAATAAATTAAAATAAATAATAAATAATATTTACATTTGTTCTTGTAGTATTTGTTGTTGTATTTTTGTTTACTTGTTTACCATTTTTTATGCTGGTGTTTGTTGTTGTATTTTTGTTTATATGTTTACAAATTTTTTTGCTGGTGTTTGTTGTTATATTAAGCAGTACGATAATTTGTAAACCGGTTTGTTCGCTGCATTGTTTTGTTTTTGTAGCTTTTGTTTATAATTTTAATGTTAAGCGATGTAAAAGCAAAACATCAGTATCTAAATTTTTTTTCATTTTCGTAACCATACAGTAAAGGACATACGTTCCAAATCACCAAACAGCGGTGTAAGTCTCTGTTGTATTCAATGGAACACTCGACTATAATTCGTGCACTATTTTTGTGCTCCGTCCAATATTTACTCGAGCTGAATTCTTCCCCTACAAGTTCCTACGAAAAACTGTCCAGAAGAATCACTATGGAATGTTGTGAAATTGAATGAGTATTCATTTATAAATTCTCACGAATTCACAAGAGCAGTAAAAAGGGCTCGGATTTTGTTGTTTCCATTTGTTCCTCACTGTTATTTTAATATTCAATCGAAAATGTTGTTATTTTGCAATTTGTTGTAAAACATTCACCTGAACGAATTGAATTACAATTCATTTAAATTGTAATAAATTTTGTTTGATAGGTAGTGTGTTGGCTTATTAGACGTGAGGCCACGGTTCAAACCCCAGGTCATATTTCTTCGCCGACTTCCTCAGCAGATTTCTGGCAAAAACTTTGAGAGTAAATAAAATTGCCATTAAAAGTTTCTCAAAAATTTGTCGTTCGTGGTCCCGTCACTCATGTACAAAAGTAGCACACACAACATAAGTGGTGTGAGAAACTAGGTCGTAATCCTGACAACAGGGTTGTAATGACCAATTATGTAAGGATTAGCCTCATGTACAGCATAACAGGAAGTAAGTGGTACATCTATTTTCACATGTGGATTGATATTCGGCAGTCCATTAGTTAGGGAATATCTCTGTGTCAAAACAGTGACTAGATTTGATTGCATATTAAACAAGATCCGATTGCCGTTTGGCAATCAGAGGTCCAGAGAGATATTCTTCGGAAAAAATTTCATAGCTTGTCTCAAGTTACCGTCTGTGGAGAACCAATGGATCTTGACATGTTAGAGGACCGTCCTTTGGTGTTCTAGAGTGAAATCTCCTGTCGATATACACACAATTTTATTTCGAGACTGGAAAAGGGTGCCTTAAAAAGCGGTGCATGAATTAAAATTTCACTTCTAGCTTGCAGTTGTAACTTTAGTTTCTAAGTTTGTGTATACCATACATACAATTTTCATTTGATATGAATTTGCTAATAAATTTGATATGAATTTGCCAAATAAAAGTAGAATTTTATTCAATTTTGTATTTGAGGCTTTAAAGTTGTTAGTTTTGTTCCACAGTGTATATAACAACTCCAGTTTAAATTGGCTTATCGAACGAACTTAGTGGCCGTTAGAGTTTGAAACTTTATTCACCACTGACGGAGTGATTCGTGTGCAAAATAAAGCAATTATTCTAAAACAGGGTGCTTCGACGTTAATGTTGAAATTAATTTCACAAAAGTATTGCATACTTTAAGGAGTAAATATTTAATTCTTGGAATTTGAAAGAGGATAACGGAATTAAATGATAAAATTAAAATTAAAAAAATTATAAGTTCTACAGTGTTGCCACAAAGAAAAATTTTTCCCTACCAATATTCTTACCAAAACCTACCCAAAATTATTCCAATCCCTACCAAAATTTGAATTTAAGTAATTGTAAATTATTCAGTATGAAATTAACGTTTTATTGCTAAAATTAACAAACATTTCGTTGTTCCTTATGTTAACACAGATATGTTAAACGTTAAGGTACGTTAAAACAGGGTTTCTCTCTCTAACTACATACAGGTATTCCCCGACTTACGACCGAGATAGGTTTCTGGTCATCGGTCGTAAGTGGATTAATTCGTAAGTCGAATTTCATATAAAAAAAATTTAAGAAATAAATTACATACTGTACTACTAACTTTGAGGGTCAGGAGAAATGAAACTACCCAAAATTTATATTTATATTTACTTATATATATAAAATTTATATTTTAGGAATTCCCCGCAACTACATATTTTTCTTCTTTAAGTATTTTCTATGAAAAAAATTGGAAAAAAATGGTCGTAAGTGCGAATAGTCGTAAGTCGGGGACTACCTGTATTTTCTTACTTAACCCTTTGACGGACACCAAAATTTTAGAAGGCCTTCCCGTGGGATACTTTCTTTATAATGATTTTATGAAGGAAACAATTTATGACGTGTATACACGTCATGTCCCCCCCAGAAACCCTTGTTATGACGTCTATAGACGTCAGTGTCCGTCAAAGGGTTAAACATTTTATTTTCGTTTTTAGACCTACAAATAAATAATACTCCCAACTTTAAATCTTATAGATATTAATTGTATTTTTCTACCAAAAAATAAATGAAATTTGAACAAACCAATCAAAACTACCAATCGTAGCATTTTTAAATAAAAACTACCACGGCAACGCTGATTATTAAGGGGTGATTTTTTAAGAGCTATAGGAAAATTTTTCAAAAAAAAAAACACATAAAATTCAGAAAAATGCATGAAATCTTTATTTGAATCGATAGTACGGTCCATATAATTTAATGTTTGAAGATTATTTCATGCAAATGTTGACCGCGACTGCGCCTCAAATGGTCCATCCGCTTAGTCCAATTTTGGCACACTCTTTCCAACATTTTGGCCGGTATCTCACGAATAAATGCTTCAATGTTGTCTTCCAAATGAAGTCGCCGTAGTCTAGTAGGTAGTGTGTTGGCTTATTAGGCGTAAAGCCAGGGTTCGAGCCCCAGGCCAGACATCAAAACAAAATACAAAAAGTATTTATTCGACGATTTCCTCTCAGCAGATTTCTGGCAAAAACTTTGAGAGTAAATAAAATTGCCATGAAAAGTTTCTCAAAAAATCTGTCGTTCGGAGTCGACTTTAAACTGTAGGTCCCGCCACTTATGTATAAAATTAACACACACAACATAAGTGGTGTGAGAAACTAGGTCAATAATCCCGAATGAAGGGTTGTAATGACCAATTATGTATGTATGTTGTCTTCCAATGCGTCAATTGAAGCGGGCTTGTCTGTATAGACATGAGCTTTAACATTGCCCCACAAAAAATAGTCTAAAGGCGTTAAATCGCACGATCTAGGCGGCCAATTGACCGGTCCCGAACGTGAAATAAAATGTTCACCGAACTCGCCTCTCAATAAGTCCATTGTTATGCGTGCTGTGTGGCATGTGGCACCGTCTTGTTGAAACCACATGTCATGCAAGTCAAGCTCTTGCATTTTGGGCAAAAAAAAATTTGGATATCATCTCACGGTAGCGCTCACCATTCACAGTTACGTTACGATTCGCAGCATCTTTGAAGAAGTACGGTCCATTGATGCCAAATTCAATCACCCTTATTCTGGTTGTCGTCGTCGTTACCAAAAATGATGTCGATAAAATCAGAGTCGACAAAATCAGAGTCGACACAACGCAATATCGACGGCGTATTGACTCACAGAATACCAAATGTGTGTCGACAGTCATCTATAACTGTCAATAACGACAAATCGAATACCAATTTTAAACTGTCGACGCAAGACGACGTCGACAACCAGAATAAGGGTGAATGATTTGCAAGCGTTGTTCGTTTGTAAGACGATTCATAGTTAAATTATAGACCAAACTGAAGATGTTTGACAGTGAAACAAGACACGAAACGTGCGTGAGCTGTTTAAACCAGTGTTGCCAAAAAGATAGTAGCCAAAGAATCACCCTTTATTTATGTGCACTTAACTTGTATAATAAATTTGAAAGGTTTGATGAGTTTGCTCTAGTTATCCAAAAAAAAAAAAAAAAAAAAAATGCGAATTGTGGTAGAATGCTTAACAATTATAACCAGTTCTTCGAACATTAGCAAAACATCTTAATTGTGTATAAATGTTAATCACTTCATTTGTTAAATTCTTTCCTAAAGTTATTCATTATTAGCATTCTAAAGGAATTTTTCATTTCGTGTGTCTTTTATTCTGCAAATATTTTCAAAAGAGTTTCAACGTTCGTTCTTCTCTTGCCTGGCAGATTGCCTTGAACAGTTTTGATGATTTAATTATTATTATTTGCGGGTACATACACATATACGGAGAGCTGTAAGCAAATATGTTTTATAGAGACTCATTCACCCGACATTCATTCACTTGAGTCCAGTCAAGTCCCGTCCAGCCATTTATTAACTTCTTTACTAAATTGTTAACATCGATCAATTGGAGCGGATCGTTAGTCTCTAAAGGTTTTGTAATATTTCGCTTTGGTGTTTTATTTTTTTTTTTTTTGTTTTCGTTAAGTGGTTGAGATACAACAACAACAAACTCTGGGCTCAACTAATTTGCATATAAATTGTTTGTTAATATGTCAAGGTACTGACATTTGCCTCCTTTTTAAATGGATGGACAAGGCAGAAGAATATTTTTTTTATTATTTCTTCCTTATTTTTTTTTGGTAGAAAACTTACAGCCAGAAAGGAGAATAAAAATTCTCCAGACATTGTACATTGTATTTCAAACGAAGAAAAAAGTGTGAGGAAACTGATAAAAAAAAATTAATTTTTGGTAAAAAAAAAAAAATCTTAAGGGAATAAGATTTTTGTGGTATTTTTCCTTTTGGCCAACTAATTTTGTTAATGATAAACGCTTTAGAGCATACAATGTGATAACAAGATGTTCCACATAATGATGCAGCAAATATCACGCTTCTACAGGGTATCACAAAATTAATGGTGTTTTCTTTTCTACCAAAAAATATGCATTTTATTAACGCAAAATACAATTTTGCGTTTGTTTCTTAAAAATGTTTCGCCCTCTAAAAGGGTGGTATGTTTTATTCTAAATAATTCGCACTTGCATTTTATGCCCCGTATAAATCGAGAGTGCTGATAATGCCCTGTAAAGCAGATGACTTTTGTTTATTTATAGGGCTACCAGATGAAATTTAAAAAAAGTCGCCTGGTATTGTTATCCAATTTGAAGTTAATTTTTTCATTGTTTTGTGGAGTAATCTTAAGGAAATATTACATTATTAAAGCTACATGGTCAGCAATATAAAAAATTGCATTCAATGTTAGAACAGTGTTAAAATATTTTTTTTTTTGTTATAAAAAAAGCGTGCAAAAAATGAAGTCGAAAAATTAGCGATCTGGCAACACCTTTGAACAAATTGGCATTTCCTCATTCATTTTCTTAATAAGTGGTGAACACAGGGCATACCCTTTTTTAATATTTGTGTTATGTTCGTCTCAAATAAAAAATTACATTACAACAGGGTTGGTCAAAAATTTTTTTAATGCACCTTGTAAGAGGGTTACATTTTCTTTGTAGAAAAGAAAACACCATAAATGTAAAAACATATGTGAGGCAAAAGATTTGCTCTCACTTTCAAATAAATCTAAAAATTTTCATTTTCGAAAATGGATAGTAGGAATGGATCTGGCATATCCTCTAAAGCCCTGCAAAGAGCTAACTTAATCAAGCTACTCAATTGTTGTTCTGTCTTCCAGGTCTGAGATTAAGGTAACGAAATATTTCAGGTTTCAGCAGAAATAAGTGGGTTTAGCAAGGAAAATATCTATGACCAAATTACTTACATAGGTTAGGTTAGGTTGGAGTGGTAGCTATGATACCAAAAGCTCTCTTGAGCACGTATAGCGGCCCGTTGTGACGCCACAGGTGAACGCAGTCTCTGTACTGATCAAGTACCTTCAAACCAGGGAAGAAGAAGAAGTTAGTCATCGCAAGGGCTGCACATTTAAAGCACGACTACTCCAAGCAGGAAAACCAGCCCGAAAGTTTGACAAACTAAGCTTTATCCTTGACATCAATGGATGATAGCTCCGTCAAGCAAGGGACAAGGATTGGAGAGCGAAATAACCTACATATGCACTTCGCAAGAGATGGGTATTGACAAAAAAAGTGAATAACAGTCTTCTCTTCCTCAGCAGATCTGCACCTACGGCAGAAGTCGTTAGATGGGAGCTGCATTCTTTCCACGTGTCTTCCCATTACATAATGACCTGTAAGCATGCCCGCTGTGATCGAGATGACATTACGACCAAGTCCAAGTAACTGGTTGGTGCGCCTTCAACCCATCGAGATCCAAGAGAGCCTAGCGGTGGAGCAGGACCCATCATTGACCCAGGATAGGTTGGCGTGTCATAAGAATTTTCGCGCAATGGCCAATTTGACCGAAGTAATTGCCATACCTAGGTCGATTGAAGACGATTCCGGAAGTAGTGCACTAGCCCTCTCGAGCTCGTCAGCTCTGCAGTTTTCCAAACTATTACTGTGCCCGGGAACCCAGATAAGTGTGACGCTGAAGCGCCCAGAAAGAAGGTCGAGACAGCGGCGACATTTCCTCACGATCCTGGAGTTATTCACAACGTTCGACAGAGATCTTATGGCAGCCTGACTATCAGAAAAGATCGTAATGCTGGTGAAAGGAACACCGTTGACGAGGATCCATTGAGCAGCCCGATAGATGGCCATTACTTCCGCCTGAAACAAGCATGTTGCAATAAAGGAAAAGAGGGAAATGTTCAGTTTTCCAGTTTCCCAGAGCAGACACCGCTACTAACCCCGCTATCGAGTTCAGAGCCGTCGGTATATATACTTACTTAATTGGCCATTAACAATCCGATTACCGGATTTCGGCCTGCCGTAACACATCCTTTCAGGCGCCTCTGCTTAATGCGCGCCTACGCCAGTTGGTCACACCAATCGATGACAGGGCTTCCTCGATTTGGTCCTCTTCGCCGACTAGCGCAGATCCCCACATTAAATACCCGTCTTGCCAGAACATCCTCCTCCATTCGAACGACATGGCCGTGACAGCGCAGCCGCTCAATGTACGCTGCACAATGTCTATGTCGTTGAGGAGCTCATACAGATCAGAGATCAGCAATGAATCGTATTTTCGCTATTCATAGGTACTTATGAAATTTTGAGTATGAGTGAGTCAAGAGTATTAAAATTCAACTACTCTGATTCATTCGTACTCGCTACAACATTGATTTATAAGTATAGGTTGCAATGAGTATGAGTACAACGTTGACATCAAACTCACAACACTCGATTCATTGTTTGATTCATACGCCTACTCATTCAGATTCATAAATTTAGAAAAATACTTATAATACTTACGAATGATTCGAGTCACTCGAATCATTCATCAAAATTTACAGTAGTAGTTATTGTTGCATTTACAAAAGAAGAGAAAAGAAAAGACAAAGACAGCAAACAAAGCACACACACAACCTTCTAGCGAGTATTGTGGTGTTCGTACTCGAATCATACTTATTTTGTGCTTTGTGTATATGTTTAATCATGGAGATTAGAAATCAACAACATCGTGCGTATTGTTAAGTATGAGTACGATGAGTATTTCTAACTTTGAATATGAGTAGTATGAGTATGATATTAAAATAAGTATGAATGCGTATAAGTAGCTGAAATTATAAGTATGACTCGAATCTACTCATCGTTTTGAATACTCGTTGCTGATCACTGATACAGATCACTGTTGGATAGGATGCGCAAAATTCAATGACTAAATTACTTCATGAAATTCTGTTGTCAATTGGCCACTAAGATTTTGTAACGAATAGGTCTGAGATTTTAAAATTGCACTCCCAGGAAAGTTTCCCTTTATGTATACAATGCGAACATAAAATGATTTTTAAAATATCCTCTACTTTTTATAATTTTTATTTAAAACGATTTTTTTTTCGTTGATATCGATGCCTGAAATTACCTGCCACTGCTGTGTCCAACTCCCCAGACACAATGTTTGTTGATGATGATGACGGTGATCATGACGCGAATGATGAGTTAATTTAGGTCTTTATCATTTTAATTTTCTCATGTTCTCATGTTTTTCTACGCTTTTTTTTTTGGTTTCGTAATTTTTTTAATGCCTCAGTGTTGTTGTTGTTATTGTATATATTATTATAATTTTTTTATGATATTATAGTTGTTGTTCTTGTTGTTGATGTTGTTATTCTTGTCGTTTATGCTTAACAGCAACATAATTTGGTTAAATGTTTGAAATGAAAGGCATTCATATAAGCTTCAGTGTATGAATTGATGAGTGAGTTGAGCTCTGAAATGGAAAGCAATAAAGCTAAGGTTGTGGCAGTGCATTATGAATATTTAACTGACATCTCTGCCTGCTCCAATACATCAGAAAGGGTCTGACAAGTAAAATAGGCAAAAAACCTTTGTATTTGGTCTTCAATATTTGTCATTCCTATATAACAAACAGATTTTTAACCTTTTTTAAAAACTCTAAATCGAAGACATTAACTCTCGATCATTTACCTAGCTGTAACTCTTTATTTCCAGTCAAGTCTACCAATTTTATCTACGAAGCATTTACAACATGCTTTTTCATACATACTGTTACGTTTTTATCTTTTAAAAACGTTTAAAATATGAGCTCGTAGATTGCAAATAAAATAAAAATAAATTTTGTGTTTAGTTTTAATTAAAATTCTTTATTATTTACACAATTCTGTGTGTGTAACTTTTTGCAACTTGATGTAAACAACAACAATTGCTTTGTTTGTTATTCCTCTGTTTACACCCTTTGCCTAAACAATAACAATTACTAGACAATTGTCCGACAGATCTTTGTAACGGAGATCTTCAAAACACAATTACTCTCTTCAAACGCACTGCGTCTTCACACAAGACTGACTCACTCGCCTGCTTTGCCTTGCCTTTTATATGGTAGAGTAAACGGTTTGATGAATGTTGTCGAAGGCAAATATTTGTGGCTTCGCCTTCTCGAAATCTCTATAAATGTAAATATCGTTGTTTCATTATTGTTGTTTGTGTATTTTGTTTACATTTGTTCTTGCAGTGTTTGTTGTTGTATTTTTGTTTACTTGTTTACCAATTTTTTTTGCTGGTGTTTGTTGTTGTATTTTTTTGTTTATAATTTTAATGTAAAAGCAAAACACCAGTATCTACATCAGAGATCAGCAACGAGTATTCAAAACGATGAGTAGATTCGAGTCATACTTATAATTTCAGCTACTTATACGCATTCATACTTATTTTAATATCATACTCATACTACTCATAGGAATACTCATCGTACTCATACTTAACAATACGCACGATGTTGTTGATTTCGACTCTCCATGATTCAACATATACACGAAGCACAAAATAAGTATGATTCGAGTACGAACACCACAATACTCGCTAGAAGGTTGTGTGTGTGCTTTGCTTGCTGTCTTTGTCTTTTCTTTTCTCTTCTTTTGTAAATGCAACAATAACTACTACTGTAAATTTTGATGAATGATTCGAGTGACTCGAATCATTCGTAAGTATTATAAGTATTTTTCTAAATTTATGAATCTGAATGAGTAGGCGTATGAATCAAACAATGAATTGAATGTTGTGAGTTTGATGTCAACGTTGTACTCATACTCATTGCATCCTATACTTATAAATCAATGTTGTAGCGAGTACGAATGAATCATAGTTGAATTTTAATACTCTTGACTCACTCATACTCAAACTTTCATAAGTACCTATGAGTAGTGAAAATACGATTCATTGCTGATCTCTGATCTACATACCCAATTGGTCATTACAACCCTTCAGTCAGGATTATTGGCCTAGTTTCTCACACCACTTGTGTTGTGTGTGTTAATTTTATACATACATAAGTGGCGGGACCTACAGTTTAAAGTCGACTCCGAACGACAGATTTTTTGAGAAAATTTTCATGGCAATTTTATTTACTCTCAGAGTTTTTGCCAGAAATCTGCTGAGAGGAAATCGCCGAAGAAATACTTTTTGTATTTTGTTTTGATGTCTGGCCTGGGGCTCGAACCCTGGCTTTACGTCTAATAAGCCAACACACTACCTACTAGAATACGGCGACTTCCGGTATCTAGATTCCTCATTTTCGTAACAATACGTACATACATACATAATTGGTCATTACAACCCTTCAGTCAGGATTATGATCTAGTTTCTCACACCACTTATGTTGTATGCGTTAATCTTTCTACATGAGTGAACCTACAGTTTAAGCTCGACTCCGAACGACAGATTTTATGGCAATTTTATTTTCTTCTTAAAGTTTTTGCCAGAGATATGCTGAGAGGAAGTCGCCGAAGAAGGAAGTCGTTTTGTTGGAGCTGTCTGATCTGGGGTTTGAACCGACGCCTCACGTTTAATAAGCCAACACACTACCTACTAGACCACGGCGACTTCATAATTTGTACTTCATTTATTTTCTAATCGGTAACTTCTAGAACTTACTGTTGATTTGTTATTGTAATTTTTTTCTTTTTTTGTCTTTCGTGTTACTTGTATGTAGTTTTGTTGTTGTTTGTGTTTCTTGGCCCTGCTTAATGATTTTGGAATACGTATTCAATGTTTATTCTATATTCGCAATATTCAGGCACTCCTCCATAGTTCCAAAGACATCATTTAAAGTCGTTCAATTTTTCTATTGAACTTCTAGCAAGATTTCTGTCTTATACTGAAATTAACTCGTGATATTTAATTGATACGAATTATGCAAAAACCAATCATTTTCGATTTTATAAATGCCTGAACCATTGCTATCAATAATAAAAGAATAAAATTTAAAAATTTATTTTCATCATTATCGTAATAAAATATGGATTTAATTTGATTAATTTTAAATTGATTTTAATGACTTCAAATTGCTTTTCTGTGATCGTTATTATTATGATGAAATATTATTGAATTTAAATCGCACGTAAAGTGTTAAATATTAATTTAAAATTTAAAATAATCGTCGTTTATTCCGTTTTCTTAAATTCATTAACATTTTAAAGCTTGAAAACTATAAAAATGAAATGTAAACAACTGCCGCCTAAACTATGTATTGCAACAAAGTCCATAAAAATTTTATGGAATCAATTCTTTTTTTAATTAAAAATTTATACGAAAAATTTGATAAAATCAATAAACATTATCGTTTACAATCAATATTATTATATATGACGTAATTTTGTCAAATGATTTTGTAAAAAATTTTAAGAAAAAATGGAAATGAATAGCAAAATATCACTTTTTATACCAAAAGTACGATTTTCAGAAAAGTACCAAAAGGTTTTGAACTGTATTTGTTAAGAATACTGTTACGTTTTTACCTTTTAAAAACGTTTAAAATATGTAGCTTGTATGTAGATTGCAAATAAAATAAAAATAAATTTGTGTTTAGTTTTAATTGAAATTCTTTATTATTCGCACAATTCTAAGTGTTACTGTTTACAACTTGATGTAAACAACAACAATTGGCCTTTTTGTTATTCCTTCGTTTATACATTTTGCATAAACAATAACAATTACTAGACAATTGTTTGACAGATCTTTTGTAACGGAAATCTTCAAACCCTGATTACTCTCTTCAAACGCACCACGTCTTCACACAAGTCTGACTGAACTTCACTAACTCAGTCGCCTGCTTTGCCTTGACTTTTATATGGCGGAGTAAACAGTCTGATGAATGTTCTTGAAGGCGAACGTTCATGACTTCGTCTTCTCGAAATCACTATAAATGCAAATATCGTTGTTTATATTTATTATTGTAATGTTTTTGGTGGATTTTTGTTTACTTGTTTACCATTTTTTATGCTGGTTTTTGTTGTTATATTAAGCATTACGATAATTTGTAAACAGGTTTGTTTACTGCATTGTTTTGTTTTTGTAGCTTTTGTTTATAATTTTATTGTTAAGCGATTTAAAAGCAAAATACCAGTACACTAGAGCCCCGACATGCGTCGTTAATGGGGACCGGAGAATTGCGACGCAAATCAAAACGACGCAAATCGAATCAACTTTTTCTATACAAATGCATCGAAATTTAATTTATTGGGACCAAGAATTCAAAGGAAAGCAAAATGAATGAATAATGAAAACATTTTTTATTATTTTATTTAACTCAACCAAAGTTTTTTCATTATTATAAAGAAATAACAAAACAATAAACAGAAGTTGCAAGAATTTTAAAATACAAAAAAAATTCTAAATATGTTCCACAATACAAATACTAAAATGGTAGTACTCAATGCTGCAAGAAAAAAATTAAACGTATGTAGCGTCACAAATCGAAATTTAAACGACGCAAGTTGGGATTCAAACGACGCAAATCGACGCCAATCGGGGACGAAACGACGCAAATTTAATCGACGCGAGTTGAAATTGCAACAACGCAAGCTGATTTTTGTCAATTTTTAAAAAGCGACTCAAATCGAAACGACGCAAATCGGATCGACGCAAGTCGGGGCTCTAGTGTATTTAGATTTTTATTTTCCTGGCAACACTTATGAGATATGTATTTTCAAAAACATTTCAGATTTGTAATCTAATGCATTACAGTTACCAGAAACATAGAAATTTATGAAATGTACCGTTTTGCGTTCCGTAAAAACCGTTTTTAAAAAGGTACCAGCATTTTTGTCTCTATAAAGGGTTATCCATTTCGTGGTTTCAAAAGTAAACGTAAATAAAACACATATAAAATATTTTTTTCATGATACTTCTTTTTTATTGTAAAGTTTGAACGTTGACATTATGTGTGTGAAACACTACATCATTTAAATGACCTCCACGCGAAGTGTTGCAAGCATTGATTCTTTTGAGATAATTTTCGACCACTTTTTGACACATATTGGGCGGTATCTCAGCCATAACTTGACGAATGTTGGTTTTTAAGTGCTCAAGAGTTGAAGGTTTATCTGCATAAACACGGTCTTTCGCGTAGCCCCACAAAAAAAACGTCTAATGGTGTCAAATCGCATGATCTTGGTGGCCAGTTGATATCGCCACGATGAGAAATTACGCGGCCAGGAAATGTCTCTTGCAATAAAGCCATATTCGCTTGAGTTGTGTGGCATGTGGCAGCGTCTTGTTGAAACCACATATTCTCCAAGTCGTATTCTTCAATAGCAGGCAAAAAAAAGTCAGTTATCATATGACCATAACGCTCCGACGCTTGACGGTGACAGTCGTTCCATTGTCGTTTTCGAAGAAGTAAGGTCCAATCACACCTTCGGACCAAAGAGCGCACCAAACAGTGACTTTTTCTGGATGTAATGGCCTCTCTTCAACTACTTGAGGATTCTCAGAACCACAAATACGACAATTTTGTTTATTAACAAACCCACCGAGTGTGAAATGTGCTTCATCGCTGAAGAAAATTTTGTTCGAAAAATTGCCGATACGCACGATACGTGGCTGTGGCAGAATCACCATTTTTTTAGTAGGTTTTGATAATTTTTATGCGTTGTGTGATAGTTAAGCGATCCATTTTCGTCAATGTCAGACTTTCAACTGAAAAGAAAAAAATTGGTTTCACAACTTAGTTTGACAGATGTCGAATTCCAGTCCCATACTTTTGAAACCACGTAATGGATAGCCCTTTATAAGTTGATGCAGCTTTTATTGCAGACTATTGACATACAATTTGATTCTCATTATGATCATTATTATTCGTGAACAAAAGTGTTGAAATGTAAAGGATAGATGGTGTTGGGTAAATTTTCTGAACTCTCAAAATTATTCCAACTATCCGACTACCACGATTCGAAAGAGTACCCTTTGGACTATCATTTGCATATAGTCTGTATGGTGTACTATTTCTTATATGTTCCAAAATGGCCACTGATCTTATAGAGAATTTTCAAGCCACAAATTGATATTTTCAAAGCCAATTTTCTCAATACCATATCACTTTATATCTGACTATACAGGTAGTCCCCGACTTACGACCGCTCGACTTACGACTATTCGCACTTACGACCATTCGCACTTACGACCATTTTTTTTCTAATTTTTTTTCATAGAAAATACTTAAAGAAGACAAATATGTAGTTGCGGGAAATTCCTAAAACATAAATTTTATGTATATAAGTAAATATAAATCAATCAATCAATTTTGGGTAGTTTAATTTCTCCTGACCCTCAAAGTTAGTAGTACAGTATGTAATTTATTTCTTAAATTTTTTTTATATGAAATTCGACTTACGAATTAATCGACTTACGACCGATGACCAGGAACCTATCTCGGTCGTAAGTCGGGGAATACCTGTATTGCCGATTATATTAAGATGCCTTGGAGCCTTGGGATACTGTTAAATAGATAACAGTGCTCTGTTAACGCCAAATGTGGCGTTGCTTAAATTTATGGATTGCGTCTTGGATTTTCAAATTCGAATTTATTTTCACACACATTAGTTTTTGCCAGAAGACTGCTAGAAATGTAAGGCAAGGTACTGTCCCGTACTGTATTTTTGAAAATTTTCTTCACAGGGGAATAGCGTGATACACTGCTGAGATATGTAAAGGCCAGAGGGAGGTAAATCACAATAAAACAATGTTAATGAATTTGTTGCCAGTGGCAGTATTCGAACTCAGAGTCCATTTAAAGAGTTTTCAGGCTTTCAGTCAATTATCTTGTATTTGATAACTGATATATTCACCCTCGTATTGTTATGGCCAATAAACAGCTTTTAAATTATTACGCCTAAATGGTAGTGATTATTAAAAGATGCAATAACTACAACAACAATAACAACAACAACAAGCAGAAATTATGATGTGTTTATTCTTCTGTGCCCATTTTGAAATTTGAAAACCTTAAATTTCTTTCTTTCCCCATTAATTTGATTGCATTTCACAAAAAAAAACAACGTTTAAACGAACAGGCCAACCAAAAACTGAAATGAAATGCTCAACTCACATGTGCTACACACTGTAAGAAAACCGGGGTGTCTATTACAGCAACTGGCGTTAGTGATAGCGATACAAATTGTGATGCAAGCAGGGGAGGCAGGAGAACGAAGAAATCTCATCTAAAGTGCAACACCCAGGTGATTAATGATCCAATATTTTATAATAAAAAACACATTTTGACTCTTTTTTTTTACGACGACAGAGGCAAACAGAAAAATACTGAACTGAAGGAAAGAAAAAAAGAAAACTAAAACGCCTTAGGATACTTGAAATACTTGCTTGAAACATTCAAATAATTTTTGTGTTCACTGTTCACTGTCCGGTCGTGTAAATGTTGTATGTGTCAGTCATGTGGCTTGGCTTTCGGATCCAAACACCCTTTTTTGTTTTTGTTTGTTTGTTTGTCTGGCTTACAGATGATTGTTTACTTTAATTTGGCCGGGGTTCTGTTTCTGTTTTTTTTTTTCTGAAATGAAATGAATTGATTGACTGTCTGACTGAAAGACTGACAACTCTTTTAAGTTACAAAGCCAGCCACAGAGCACAGACAACAAATGAAGTCCAAGTGGTAGAAGTGGAAGATCAATTTGACGAAATGTAAAGTTGATTTAAAGAAGACGACGGGAGAGAGAGAGAGAGAGAAAGAATCAAAATGAAACGAAAGGTTTCACTAATACACACTCTCATTCACTCACATACACTCACTTGCACACTTGAAAATTAACCTGTGGTTGCCTTTTCTTTCTTTTTTTTTAGTTTTGTTTTGTATTTGGCGCCAGTATTCGATCAACTGAGGATTTGCGTTTATTTATCATCATCATCATCATCATCAGCATTGTAGACTTGGTAGTGTCTATTGTTGTTGTTGTTGGTTTTACTCTATATTTTATGCTCTTAAAAGTGATGTTGTTGTTGTTGTAACGAAGAGTGAAACTTAATTTCATTTTAACTGTTAATTATGACAAATGAACACAATGATTATTTATGTACCATACGAAATAGATTAGCTAAAATGCATATAATTTTACATTTAACATACAGTGTGTAACAAAAGTTGTGTAATCCTTTTTGAAATTATATACAGAATTATTTTTAGAAAAGGTATTTAAGATGGATTCTTTAAAATCCAATTGAAGATAAATGGTTGTATAGGTATTGAAAATTGTGTGGGATCTGAAATACAAATATATCCGCAGATTAATTACACTTGTGTACACACATCTTGGAAGATTGGAATCCTTGCAGGTCTGAAAAGCACTTTGAAATACAGTTGTGTGGTTAAGAAAAAAGAAAGTATGACGGATAAGAGGAATATGCTGGCTGTGGTCTGAATCAGAGATTAGCAATGAGTATACAAAGAGGTGAGTATAATCGAATCATACTCCTAATTTCCGATACTTATACCCATTCATACTTATTTTAATATCATGGATATTCGTATTCATATTCATGAAATACTCATCATATTCATACACAGAAAGAAAAACGGCGTGCTAAAATCAACTTTTCTATTCTCAATTTTAGCCAAAAAACGTGCTTGAAAAATTAAGCCTGTTTTGGCTATTGTTTGCTTAAAACAAGCAAAAAACGGGATTGATTTAAAAAACTAAACCTTATATTACTAAAATCAACACTAAAAAGCTCAAATCTATTTAAAAAAGTGTTATTTTGAGTTAGTTGTTATTTGAGTTATGGAATTGTGGGTTTTTAAGTTCAAAAGTAAAAATTTGAATAATTCTCATTTAGTTCATGTTTATTTATACAATATATATCCAACAAAATGTATTTTTCGCAAGTTGCATTTCTTTGGTAGATGACTTGGATTATTCCGGTCGATGACTTGCATTTTTTTTGGGTAGATGACTTTTCAAATCAATCGATTTTAGGATTAAATCAAGTACGAGTTCGAGCTTAAATCAAGTTCAAAATTCTTGAAACAAGCTCGTTTTTGGATAAATTTAGGTCTAAATCAAGTACAATTTAGGGCTTAAATCAAGTTAATTGTGCTCGAATAAAGAACGATTTGCTTCAATTCGATCCCATTTATAAGTTAATTCAAGTACGAAATCTAGCTTAAATCAACTTTATAATTCTTGAACAAAGTGCGCTTAAGGATTACTTCAACTTCTGACTCTCTTGAATCAAGTACGAATTCGATCTTAAATCAAGAAAAAATATGCTTAAACCAAATACATGATGAGATCACTTTGATCCCAAAAAGGCTTAAATCGCGCTAAAATCAACACTTTTGTACTTGGCTGATTCGGGTTTGATTCAACTCTTTTGTACTTGATTCAAGCCAAACCGTACTTACCGTACTATTGTGACTAATATGGATTGATTCAAGCCCGGATGGCTTGATTCTTTTTTTGAGTGTACTTAACAACACGTATCATGATTTCGATAACTCGATAACTCAACATATACAAAAAACACAAAATAAGTATGAATCGCGTAAAAACCCTAAAATACTTATTAGAAGGTTATGTGTTTGCTCTGCCTGCTGCTCTGTCTTTTTTGCTTATGTGTCTTTTTCCTTTTTTTGCAAATGCAACAACAACTAAGGCTGTAAATTTTGTTGAATGATTCGAATCACTCGTATTATTTCTAAGTATTATAAGTATTTTTCTAAACTTATGATTCTAAATGAGTAGTAGAGATGAGCGATCCAGTGATTTTTGAAGAACGTTGTTCTCAGTGAACGTGATTTATTAATCACTGTTCTTTAAAACAGTGATTGTGATCACAGTATTCCAATAATACAATAATGACAATAACGTATTTTATTAAGTCGTAAGAAAGAGACAACTAGATACATACTACGAAAAGACTACTAAACAAAATCAGTGTTGCCGTTTTTGGTTATTTCTAACCAAAATTGGTTATTTTTTTGTTCAATGTGTAGATGTGTGGATTTTTCCGGGTTTGGTTATTTATTTTTCTTATAAATAGAGCTTTTGTTTTGTTTGTAGAAATGTATTAATTAGTAAGACTAAAATTTTATTTTGTTATTTTTTGTTGTATTAATTATAATTTATATTTGAAAAAAATAAAATAAAAAAACTGCGAATTTAGTTTTGGTTATATTGTTTCTTATTTGGTGATTTTTTTCACAAATGTTGGTTACAATATTTTTTTTGTCGTGGCAACACTAGTGAAGGGAAACGAAAGTTTGACGTTTACTAAAATTTTGTGAAAGGGACAGCAAATATTACCAACAAGTATTTCTGTCCCTGTCTGATTCTTTCTTTTTTGTTTATTTATGTTTGTTAAATTTTAGGGTGGGTTTTTATTTTCTATTTTGTTAGAATCTGATGATATTTTTGTAGAATAATAGAATAGTTTTGAAAGGAAATGATCTGTTGTATTGGGGAAACATAATACGGAACTAATGTATTTGGTGACACATTTCATCGATTGTCACTAACTTAGTATTTAACCAATTGAGAGGTATATTCACAAACTCCTGAAACAAAAAGTTATGAGTATATATTTTGTTATATTTTTCTTTTTACTTATCTTTTACACACGGAACTTATTTCATTGTGAAGAGAAATTGCTAAGAGTTCGATTAATAATAAAAAAATTGCCGAATTTTAATGTTTTCATTCAAGAAATTAATAAATACTAGTAATATACACAAAGTTCTGCAAGAAAAAAATTTTATGAGCAATATGTCTTATTTGATCTTGATATATTTAGTTTCTTACTTACCTTTTGTACAAGAAATTACATTCATTGCGACCAAAGACCACATACATTTCGATTAATAATTAAATATTTAAGAATCTTTTAACTTTTCATTGAAGAAATTAAAAAATATCCCAAATTTTCCCTTTTTTAACACAAAATCAATGTTTGTTTACATTTAATTTTTCAACTTTATCCGCCAGTTTTCTGTCTGTATATCTGTTGCTTCTAACACATTTGCTTTGCTAAACTTATAATTCATTTTTTTCTCCCTCTAAATATTTTAGTAAACAAAACAAAATGAAATAAATTTGAGTATGTAACAATTTTGAAAGAACGACATTATTAGTACCTGTTATTTGGCAATTTCAATCACTGTAGTTACCAGTGAATTATCAATCACCGTGATTAAATCACAGTTTTGAAAATATCGCTCATCTCTAATGAGTAGGCTTATGAATCAAACATATTTCGAATGGTATGAGTTTGATGTCAACGTTGTACGCATACTCATTGCACGCTCTACTTATAAATCTACGTTGTAGTGAGTACGAATGAATCAGAGTACATAGTTAAATTTCAATATTGTTGACTAACTTATATTCAAAATTTCATGAGTGCTTATGAGTAGCGAAAAAACGATTCATTAATGATCTCTAGTCTGGATATAGCAGTAACCAGGTCGGTGTATTGTTTTCCATAAACACTGCTTCAAGGAGATATTTTTCTTGATCGTACAACCTTAGGACAAGAATTTGTTTTTTGCACTTCTTCATTGTATTTTCTCCCCTTGGTTCTTTGATTACAATGATAAAAATCATTGTTGATTTCAGTTAACATTTTCAGTGACACTGTCATTGAAATCACAGAAAATACTTCACAAATCGTTCAACAATTCCCTCACTCTCAATAATAAAATAAAACAGTATTGTGGATTGGCATGAGGTAACAAGAATTGCAGGTCTTCAGTACCCTCATCTTTCTGGTATTAGACTTTCTCTGATTTATTTCTTCAATAAACTACACGCTTTCAACATGTCCTATACTTAATTACGAACTTTATCAATAACGGAAGTGTTACCTTCATCTTCAAGTATGCTTCGAAGACGAATTTAGGAATGGGCACAGACATCTTCGCTGAAGACCTGTGGTTACCCACATTGATGTAATTTCCATGGTAATATAAGTATACCTCAAAATGGACAGAATATTTGATATGAGATCTGGTCTTTATGCAAAGTGAGTAGTTTTGATGAGATTATGCCTTTGAGCAGAATAGCAAAATTCTTGCCTTCTACAGTTTGAGTTTGTTTTGCATATCGGGAAAAGTTTTTATTACAATAAAAAACCGTATGATTGTGTTTGAAGTAAATTAGATCTGGAAAATATAAAAAAATGTGCCCGATGAGTTAAATCTATAGGATCAAGACCCTGACAAGATAATGAAACGGTTAAATATTGGTAGTCAGTTTACGTTTTTTGCAATCCGCATTTGTGGAAGCTGAAGTAACAAAAAAAAAAAAAAGACAGAAGCTCATGTCATTTTCTAAGTAAATTTTATTTCATTGACGCCAGTCGTGAATTACGAACATTAAGAAATAGATTGATTTATTCAATGGTCTTCAGTTTAACATGCTATTGGCGTGTTATCCGTTCAATCAAGCCTTATCCTAATGCCCCTTAAAATAAAACAAAAATGCTACTCCAGTATTATTGAAAGTGTGAAATGTGTGTGAAGATAAATTTGAATTTAAAAACCAAAGACGCAAACTCATACTTTTAGCAGAGCCACAGGGTAAACTTTGCTATTAACAGAGCACTGTTAACTGTTTAACAGCGGCAATAAGTAGATTAGTCTTCTACTTTGCAATTATTTCAGACTATTGACATAAAAAATATAATTCTTATTATGATCACTATTGTTCATGAATAGTGTTGGGAATCCCGGGATCCCGGGGTCCCGAAATCCCGGGATCCCGCAGTTTTTAACAATTCCGAAATCCCGGGATTGAGCACTTAATCCCGGGATTTGACTTTTTAAGCCGCAATGAAAAAAATTGTATATTAGAACTCTTTCTAATTCGAATTTCCAGGAATTTTAATCTGTTGTTTCAATGTATTAACCGCTCTGAAATTAGAAACAAAACTTCGCCAACAAAAAACGATGTCTTGCAAAACTATGTTACGGCTGAATTTGGAAAGCAACTAACTCTAATAAAAGACTGTAAAACTAGGTGGAGCAGCCTTTTGTTAATGCTGGAACGTCTTTATTTATTAAGAAATTGTGTACAAAAGGCATTAATAGACATAGGTCCACCTGAAGGTGAATATTTTGCTTTATCCAAAGATGAGATTAATATGGTATCCGCAATCATTAGTGCTCTTGTCCCAGTTAAAGCAACAGTTGACGCCCTTTGCCATCGGGATGCTAATCTGTTCACAGCGGATGTTGCCATAACTTTAATGTTAAAAAAACTTAAAGATGCTAACAATGTTACAAGTCAAAAACTACATTCAGCCTTCATCCTTCGCATGCAACAAAGGAGAACAGATATCAGTGGGGAACTTCAGTATCTGCACAATGGTAGAACAAATGTTCAGTCCGTATCCGAAACAGAGTTCGTAACGCTTCCTTCTTCCATAAAATGTCGCAAATTAATAGTTGCGTTACTCGAAAGACTAAATGCTTCAAGTCCAACTACATACATCACTTCTAATAGCTTCTGAGTCAGAAATTACACCTTCTGATTCAGATAAGGCACCTTTCGAAATTGTGTCAGATTCTTCTGAGCTTTCATCTGAATCTCTTTCTTGTTCTCTTGAAGAACCTTTAAATATTTCAGACGAGCTCAATGAAGCTATAAAAAAAGCACATTTACCGAGGATAGCAATTCGATGTGAGACGTTTTCTGTAGAAATTCAGAGAGAAATGCTCTTGTTTGAAAATGGAGGAACACGTGGTGACTTTTTGCAAAGAGCTTACGATTTTTTAATGACTATTAAGCCAGCCAGTGTAGAGTCTGAACGTGCTTTTTCTGCAGCTGGATTTTTCGCAACTAAAATAAAAAGTCGTTTGAGCGATGAAACTTTGGATGCTCTGTGCTTCCTCAAAACGTATTTTAAAAATAATAAAAAATAATAACATATCGCACTTGAACAAGAAAAGAGTATATATCTATAAAAACAATTAACTCTTTATAATTAATTTAAAAATGTGTAAAATTAAAAATAAAATTAATTTTCTTATAATTTAATAAATTTCCTCTTATAAACCTATTTTTGGTTGTGTCATCTTATTAATTTTATTGAAATAATATGTTAATATCTTTCAAGAACAAATTTTTTAAAATTAATATAGAGCGGGATTGCCAACCCTATTCATGAGTAATAGTGTTGAAGTGTATAGGATGGTGGGTCGGGGATAGAGGCGGCCAAATTTCTCGAACCTCAAAATTATTCCAGCTATCCCACTACCACGGTTCGAAAGAGGACCGTCTGGACTACTATACTATTTGCATATAGTCTGTATGGTGTACTATTTCTTATACATATAATCCAAAATGGCCACGGATCTTCTAGAGAATTTTCAAGTAAAAAATTGATATTTTCAAAGGTAATTATTTCAATACCATATCATTTTATATGTGACTTATGTTGCTGATTGTATTAAGAGGCCTTGGAACCTTCCTTTGAGTATGTTATGGTACTGATAGACCTAGTACTTGTCTTAAAATTAGCTTCTAAACAAGTGGGCTTGTTCAGAGGGATACTGTTAAATAGCTAACAGTGCTCTGTTAAGGGCAAATTTTTCTCTGTTAATAGGAAATTTTGCTCTGTTAACACTAAATGTGGCGCTGCTAATATTAAGGGATTGCGTCTTGGATTTCCAAATTCGAATTTATCTTCACACACATTGAACCTTTTAAATAAAAAGTCTACGTCTACGTTCGTCTACGGTTTGCGTCTTGGATTTTCGCCGTAGTCTAGTAGGTAGTGTGTCGGCTTATTAGACGTAAAGCCCGGTTTCGTATGCCAGGTCAGGCATCAAAACGAAATATGAAAAAAAAGGGTTGAAGGGTTGCAATGACTAGTTATGTATGTAGTATGTTTGTCTTGGATTTTCAAATTCGAATTTATCTTCACACACATGTTTAAATATCTTCGAGAAAAGTGTAAGAATTTCTCTCAAATAAAGTCCTGTCTGTACAAAAATCTTCATCATAAAATCGAAATTTAATTTTTTCGTTGGTTCCTTGATTAACATTCATTGCCTTTGTAATGTTTTTTTTTGCACTTCACTGTACTTATCTAGAAATTGTTATGAATACATATGTATGTACCTTTAATGGTCGTTATTCTTATGGTTGTTGTTGTTAGCTATCTGATAATTTAATGTTCATGATATTGTGGTTTTTTTTTTTTATATCATGAGACCTTATTATTATTATTACTGACGTTATTTTTTCATATAAAAATCATCGTTTTTTTCCTTCTTCTTCTTGTTTTAAATGGCCACGAGTTATTAAGAAACGAAAAAACAAAAACGAAACGTTACGAGACAATATTCTTAACTACTACTCATGCTCATTTAAAGTTTATTTAAAATATCAAGAGAGAGAGAGAGAGAGAGAGAAAAAAAAAAAAAAGAGTTAATGTTCTGTTTTTCTTGTTTCAATTTTGTTATACAAGTCAAGGGGGAAATTGATTGATTACAATAAATTATAGGGTTTTTAAAAGTTATTAAACATGCAATTAGTTAAACAGAACACAATACAACACAGTACAACACCATAGAATAGAACAGAACAGAACAGAGCAGAACATGTGAAATGCTTGTATGCTTAATTTAGTTATGCCCCCCTCCTCCCCTTGATTAAATATTAAAACATCATGAAGTTTTCTTTTTTTTTTACCAATTAATACAGGACAGATGGAATTTAATATTTAAGATCCCATATAATGTAGAAATATTCGTTACTGTTAAGGAGTATCATTTTTAATTGGTCTAAAGGGCTCAGAATTTATATGGAATTTATGAAAAACTGTGTTCAAAATTAATGCATAAGAAGGAATAGAAGTCATATGAATATGTCACCAACCAAGTAGTAAAATTGGAAAGGGAGATGCGCAAATGTGTGTGAAGATAAATTCGAATTTGAAAATCCAAGACTCAATCCATTGATTTTAGCAGCGCCACATTTGGCATTAACAGGGCAAAATTTTCTCTTAACAGAACAAAAATTTGCCCTAAACAGAGCACTGTTAGCTATTTAACAGTATCCATCTGAACAAGCCCACTTGCTTAGGAGCTAATTTTGGGAAATACTCTAGATCTATGAGTACCATACTATATGCAACGGAAGGTTCCGAGGCCTTATAATATAATCAGCATTAAGGTTACATGCAAAGTTGTATGGTATTGAGAAAATTGGCTTTGAAAATATCAATTTTTTGCTTGAAAATTCTCTGGAAGATCAGTGGCCATTTTGGAACATATAAGAAATATTACTCTTACCCAACTATATGCAAATAGTAGTCCAGAAGGTCGTCTTTCGAACCGTGGTAGTGGGATAATTGGAATAATTCCGTCCTCCATCCCCACCAACCATCCTATACCAACACAATTATTCACAAATAATAATAATCATAACGAGAATTAAATTGTATGTCAATAGTCTGCAATAATTTCAAAGTACAAGACTAATCTACTTATTGCCACTATTAAACAGTTAACAGTACACTGTTAATAGCAAAGTTTACCCTGTTAGAGCCAAGAAGTGACGCTGCTAAATGTGTGGGTTTGTGTCTTTGGTTTTTAAATTCGAATATACGAAAAGTTTCTGAAAAATTTGACGTTCGGTGTTGACTTTAAACCTGACCAAGCAGTTACAATGGCTAGTGGACTAAGCAGGAAAAAAAGCATTTTGAAAATTACACGGTGCGACAGTGAAAATACACCCGAGTAACTACATAGTCTACGTTGTTCAGTTAGTTGAGTAGAACTCAAAAATACCTTTTTTATATTTTTCGAACCCTCCAAACTTGTTTTATTTGACAAAAACTGTTTTTTTTGACTTTACGTACAAATTTCTGGATTACTCAAACATTTCCGACCCGATTTCTAAAATTTAAATTTTGTTAGAAAGGATGGACCTTTAAAACGGTATACACATATATATTTTTCGACTTAATATGCTATGAGATTTGATAAGGTAAACTTGGAACATTCAAATTTTTTTCATATTTTTTCAAGTTTGCCCATTCATAGTAGGAAACTTTAATAAAAAAATATAGGATAAGTGATAATAATCTTAAAGTCTGTTCTCTTGTGAAGAGATTGAGTCATCATTTAATCAAATAGGACAAAAATTAACGAAGTTATTATTTAAAGAGTCTAACAGTCGTGTTATATTTTTTATATATGTCATTTCATCAAATGAACTTTTAGTTCAAAAATTTTCACAATTTTTGATGGGTCTTGATTGTTTATTACAAAATGTGTCAATTTCACGTTTCCACGACCACCAGAAGTTGGCCAATGTTTGCGCAAACAGAAATAATAATATTTGCAAAAAACACAAATATTATCCGACTTATGGTGGTCGTGCAAACGTGAAATTGATACATTTTGTGATAAACAATCAAGTTCCATCAAAAATTCTGAAAATTTTTGAACTAAAAGTTCATTTGATGAGACTATATTTTTTTTATTAAAGTTTGCTACTATGAATGGACAAACTTGAAAAAATATGAAAAAAATTTCCAAGTTTACCTTATCAAATCTCATAGCATATTAAGTCGAATAATAGATATATGTATACCGTTTTAAAGGTCCATCTCTCCCCTTTCTAACAAGATTTAAATTAATAAATAGAAATCGGGTTGGAAATGTTTGAGTAATCCAGAAATTTGTACGTAAAGTCAAAAAAAAACAGTTTTTGTCAAATAAAACAAGTTTGGAGAGTTCGAGAAATTAAAAAAAAATATTTTTGAGATCTACTCAACAAAACTCACAACCTACACTATGTCATTAGCCGGGTGTATTTAATTTTTTTTTATTTTGTCGCATAGTGTTATTTAACGGCAGTAATAAGCATAATGAATCCTGATTTTCGTTATTATTATGTAACACTATGGCGAAGTATGTATTTAACTACACAGTTAATTATCTTTTTTTTGTTTCACTTCCTGCCCCATAGTGCAATATTATTGGGAACATATTGCAATTTTAATATTATTTTGTAAAATTCAAGCTTAAACTCTGACTCTGATCTGTAAACAAAACCAATACCTTCACACATATGAAGCGTTAGAGGCTTCAATATAGTGTGATTAAATAAATACCCACGAGTTTTAATCTCTAATTAATAACAAACGATTGTTTAAATATCGAAAATATATTAAAAAAATAAAAACCGAGAGATTGGAAAAGCGATTATAAGTAGTTCGTTGAACTTTAGAAAATGCACTCCCACACAAATCTCCAATACAAATCTCATGTAAAAAATGTATTTTGGCCAATATTATTATGTACTAACTTTAGCTATTCAAAAGAAGCCACTCACATACATACATATGTATGTATGTACGTTCACATAATTTCTGTGACAATTTGTTTATTGGACGCATTTTATTTTCATTAAAATAACAACAGCACTAGCAGCAGCAACAGCAGCGGGAACAGTGGAACTGTTGCAGCAGATATGAATATGAACGCATCATCATTATTGTGTTGTTTTTCTTCTTGTTTTTCTTTTTAATCCACTTTAACGTTTATTGTTCTTTTCTCCACAATCACTATTGTTGTTGTATTTGTTTGTTGGTGTTTTTTTTTGGTATATGTATTGTATCGAATCGCATTGAATCGAATCGTTTCGAATATTAATCCGTTTAAATTAATTTGAACACATTAAGATGCAGTTATCAGTTTGTCATGTCATTGTGGTGTTTAAGCGATACTATATAACAAGATAATGTTGTTGTTATTATTGTTGTTGTTTCTTTTTTATCTTTTTTTTTTAACAAAACAGGCATTTTTGTATTATAAATTAAGCGTTTATTTTTGTTTAAAACGTTACCCAATCTTTATGGCTTTAAATCATGTTCTTAAGCGGACACAACAGAGTAGAAAAAAAAACAAAATGTGTCGCGTTAATATTTTAATGAATGAACGAACGAACGGACCAAACGAATGAACGAATGAATAATTTTAAATACAAAAACGTTCATTTACAATAACAAATAAATTAATTGGGATTTTTTTTTTGTGATTTAGTAGGTAGAATCCACTGCATGATGGCGAAAGGTTTGAAAGTTATTTGGGATCATTAACTGAATTCTTTAAAATTGCTGACTAGGCAGAAGAGGAATTTGCGGATATCAAATGCCAGAAATCCAGCTTTTCCTCCTTTACAAAGAGTACAGACTCCACAGCATTAATAGTAGGAAACATCCACCTAAGTTGCAATCGAATAAATAAACTGTCTTCCGCCTAAATAATAGATTGGGTGAACATTTTTAGATGCTAATCAATTAGATTGCCTTGATACCTTGGTGACCGAACATATTAACACATATGTACAGGGTGGCTGATATATAATGCAACAAAGTAAAGCGCTATATTTTTTAATTTTTTTTTTTTTTAATTTTATCGTTCAAAAGCAAAAAATGTTGGAAATAACATCAAATTTTAGAATCAGTTTAGATTTGTTCGAATTGGCCACCTTTGGTACGAATTATGGCCTTCAAACGGCCGACAAAGCCATCACAGGCTGCAAGAAAGTAGCTCTGCGGTATTTTGGCCCATTCCCGGCGAAGCGCCGTCTTGAGATGATCGACACTTTGGTATTTTTTAGTGAGAACCTTACTCTCCAAAATGCCCCAGGCGCAAAAGTCCAACGGATTGAGATCGGGAGATTTTGGTGGCCATTGTGCGGTAGAAATGAAGCGAGGAACTTCCTTTTTAAGCCATTCTTGGTTGACGCGTGCTGAGTGCGGTGGTGCTGAGTCCTGTTGGAATGTCCATGGTGTTTTTACGGGATTTATTTACAGTTTAGAATTCAGGGTTATTTATGTTTTTTCAAATATCTTAGATTTTAATATTAGATTTTAAATTTTTACATTATTTAGATTTTTCCAAATTCTATTTTTAAATTGATCAATATTTTATTATTTTTTGTAAGTTTAATATTAGTTTATAATATTTGGTTTGATAGTTTCAAGAATAAATTTAAATTTTAAGTATATTTCATGTACAAAATTTCTTAATTTGTATATTTAGATTTATAATATTTCACAATATTTTGAATTTAATAAATTGTATCATTTACAATATTTTACAATATTTTGAATTTGATAAATTGTATCACTAAGGTTAAGTTTCCTTTTTGTTTTATAATATTTTATGTATATTTCTTTGTACCACTGATTATAAGTTTTTTATTTAACTTGTGTTCTTGTTCAAGGGCGTAAAAGATCATTAACAATGACGCAGTTGACTTTATTTTGGTTTCTTTTTCTTTTGGTTTTTTAAGCTGAAGTTAGTTGCAGTTAAGAGGTGTACTTTTTAGATCAGGGATGTATATTTTGGTATGTTCATTGAATTGAACACATGGTCTGCGGCCGAAATGTTTGTCTGCCCAGGGCTTCAATACTGTCTTTAAGACATTTTCCCGATAATATTCGGAATTTATTTTGACCCCACGGTTGATGAATACGAGCGAGGAGCGACCATCAGCCGTTACGGCGGCCCACACCATTACCATCGGCGAAGCTTGAGTTCTGGTGGCCAATCGCAGGTGTAAATTTTCAGCTGACCTCTTTGGCAAGTAAACCCGATCATTTTGTTTGTTCATAAACTGCTCAATTTGGAATGGCTTCTCATCGGAGAAAACCAAATTCGGTAACTGGCCACTTTCGTGCAAGCGAAGTAACTCCTTGGCTCTTTCCAGTCTAACTTTTTTGTGTCCATCGATGAGCTCTTGCACTTTTTGGGACTTCAATGGCTTTAGTCCAAGCTCATTTTTCAATATGTGTTGCATCCGTTCTCGCGATATGTTCAGCTCACGAGCAATTTTTCTACCACTGCGGCGTGGATTTCGATCAAATCTGGCCTTCACTTTTCGGATCATTTCTGGTGTTGTTACCGTTATTTTTCGTCCACATTTTGGACGCAATGCAACACTGCCAGTATCACGGTAACGAGCAATGGTACGAGAAACAAAAGATTTATTCACATTTAAATGCTGGAGGGCTCTAACGATAGCCATCTGTGGTTTTCCAGTCAAATATAAAGCAATCACACTATCACACTTGAATTCCATCACGAATAACTTTTTTTCTGAATGCAATAGATCAAAATGCTTTTGTAAGCTTGTAAATAATAAAATGAACTGTCACTGGAATAAATCTGTCAGCTGTCAGACGAACGGTTTACAAATGATAACAACCTGAAGTTGGTTGCAATACATACATATCAGCCACCCTGTATGTGTATTAGAAATCTTTGGTTTACTGTTACGGCCTTGTTACTTACTCCACTGCTATGAATGGCAGAACACAGATCATAAAACAGACTTAACAAGCTTTTTCATGGCAATTGTTTTATTTGCAGAGCTTTTATCAAAAGAAACACGTAAGAGGTTCGAACTCTTGGTAACATAGTGAGTTGACAACACATTGCACTACATGCGTTATCGATTATTAAAGTCAATGAATCAACACAATTGAAAACCCTCCAGCTTTTGAAGCCTGGTCATGTCATCCCAGTTCAACTGGGTTCTGTACATAGATACATATATACATAATTGGTCATTACAACCCTTCAGTCAGGATTACGATCTAGCTTCTCACACCCCTTATGTTGTTTGTGTTAATTTTTTACATGAGTGGCGGGGCCTACAGTTAAAAGTCGACTTTGAACGACAGATTTTTCAGAAGCTTTTAATTGAAAGGGTTGATACAATACTTTTTATCAAGTTTTTTTTTTTGGTAAAACCAGCATTCAGGGGATGGCCCCTACTCATGCAGTGCATTGTGCAAGTTTAGGAAAATAGGTTATAGAAAGGTGGAAAGAGGGAGTAGTGTTTAGTGACATTTGGTTTAAACTTGCCAATATCGTAACTGACGGGAAAAACTTCCGCAGGAAGATCATTCCACAAGCGAGCAGTGCGGGCAATAAATGAATTTTCCCTGTAATGCATTGTGCGGTTCACTGGATAATCAACCACAAAAGGATGTGCTCTGCGAGAGGTACGAGTACCACGTAAAAATATGTGATTATCGGGTACCAAGCCCCTTATCTCTCGAGAACACCTCCCATTATAGTAGCGATAGAACAATGAAACACACGCCACATTGCGATGATGCTCCAACGAATCAATAGAGTTGGATACCCTACTGTCATTAATAAGCACCTTCGCCCTCTCCTGTACGCGGTCGAGAAGCTTCAAAATAGACTTTGAAGCACCGGCCCATACATGAGAGTTGTACTCCATCCGAGGTCGGATAAAGGTCCTGTAAATAGTAAGAAGGTCGGATGGAGTGAAGTATTTTCTACACCGTTTTTAAAAACCAAGGCACTTGAATGCTTCCTTCGACACTCGAAAAATGTAATCGTTCCAACGAGCATCACAACTAATTCTCATGCCCAGAACATCAAGAGCATCCGCCTCCTCAATATTTACATTACCCATAGATACAGATGACAGAACACCAGCATCACGCCGGTGTGTCAAAAAACAACATTGGGTCTTTTATACGATTTCCATTGCGGAAACATTTTTCAGTCAACCCACCTTCAATTGAGTGGTGGTCTTAGACGGGGTCTTTCGTCTACCTCCTGTTACCTTATCATCTTAAAGTGGATGTGGGTATACTATAACAAAACCTGGTGTTGCATTTTTACCTTTACCCTCACAAACTAAATATCTTATAGGCAATTAAAACGCATAAAATTATTTGCATAAATGTTTGGTAGCGCACTGTGCAGCTACTCGGTCAGTACAGGGACTGCATTTGCCTGTGGCTTCACAATGGGCCAGTATGCGTGCTCAAGTTAGCTTTTGGTATCAAAGCTACCACTCCAACCTACCTATTTACCTAACTACCTACGGTAGAGCACATGAATTTAATCATGAATTAACTTGAGTTGTAGTCTTGCCCTCTAAATTAAAAACTTTTAATTTTTTTAAATTGCTAGCAATGTTAGAATTAAGTGCTATGAAAACGTTAGTAAAAAACCAAATAAATTTTCTAATACCTGAGCAATTATTTCATCTATTAATGGCTTTTCTTCTTACACTTTTCCAGTTTAAGTTTTCAAATATTTTAACCATAATATGATTTCTTATGATTTCGAATTCTAAATAAATTTTGCAAATACTTGGAATTATTTATTAAAAATGCGTATTAGAACTGACACATTTCGTGATTATTAAAATATTCGTTCGTTAAATTTCAATTAAAATGAAAAAAAAAAAAATTAAAAATGAAAAAATTCTACTTAATGCTTAAGCATTAACAAGTTTGTTGCTTAAGTCTTTTGTTTTCTAGTCTCATGCGCGTATACAAACTAGGGATGCCAAATGAGATTGATTTTTAAAAATCCCGGGATTCGGGTTTTTTGTAATCCCGATCCCGAAATCCCGGGATATTTCGGGTTAATTCGGGATCCAAAAATCCCGAAAATTCACGGCATAAATCGCGATTTTCTCTTAATAATAAAAATCAAAAAATATATTGTGTTAACAAAATCATTTATATTCCAATTATATCAGAATTATATGTCATTAAAAATAAAATATAAAAAAAGCAAGACAAAAAGTAACAAAAAAGCGTAACTTAACAAAAATAAAAATTATTCATACTTATGCAAATGCATCAGTTTTAAGAAAATTATTTAGATTCCAAAAAAATATTAGGCTTGAACGAATTTTGTTGCCAACATACGCTGCCGTTGAAAAAAACTTCTCGCAATCAACATTTGTTGGTAAAATAGTTCACCTCTACCACTTCCTGATGTAAATAAATCTATTTCTTTGGACAGTTGAGTATCTAAATCAGTTACCCTATTAATTCGTTTTATAGGGCTTTTACATTCTTCGATGGCATCAAATAACTTTTTAGCAATGGAAGTAGGGTTTTCCTCATCTGAGATGCTATTATCGAAGTCGAATGATATAGAATTTTTTTTCAGGACCTTTTGCAGGGTCAAAATACATATGAATTCACAATCCCGAAAATCCCGAAAAATCCCGGGATAAGTTTTTAAAAATCCCGGGATTCGGGAATTATGAATCCCGAAAATCCCGGGATTTCGGGATTCGGGATTTCCCGATTGGCATCCCTAATACAAACACATGCATAATGAAAGAATATTTTCCCATTTGCCAATTTTGTTCTTTTTTTTTTAAATGCAATGTATTTGTCAACACTCATTAAAAACGTTTTATAAAGAGTTTAAAACAAAAACAACAACAACAACAGTAATGAATAGAAGGGGAAAAAAAGATATGGAAAGAAAAGTAACGATTACGTTTACGCCTTCACCAGCCAATTTAAGTATAAAAACTTAATACGTGACTAAAATTTCACATACAACTAATTTGCCACACGCAGTTACAGAACCATAATAATAACAACAACAGCCAGTAATGGCAAATATTTAAACATTTAAAACACACAAACACACAAACATACATACATAGACATTCGTTATCGTAAATGATTTTCTAAATGTTTCCTTTTGACAAAAAGAAACCAGAAAAAATACTGTTCAATAACGAATTATTAATGAATTGATTAGAATCGAAGAAACGACAACCAACAACCAAAAAAAAAAAAAAAAATCGAAAACCCAGGCAACAACATATGGTTGAGAAACGTATTAATTTTCGAGGGCCTTTTAATTTAAACGTATTTATTGTGTAATTGACAAATTTCCTAAGAACTTCAGCTTCAAATGACCTGATCCCCTGTACATAGAAGTCTGAAGGCAAAGAGTGAAGGGAAATTCAAAAATATCCTCATTTTTATTTGGACCTTTAGGACACAGCCAGTGTTGCCAGAAGCTTCTGGTGAAAAATCATCATTTTAAGGAAAAAAAATCATATTTTGGTGGAAAAAATCATCACTTTTTAACTTTTATTTGTACATTTTGTTATCATCTACTAACTTTATTCTTGAGGATATGATAAAACCCGATAATCAAACAATTTTAAATTAATTACATGTTTTACCAAAAATATTATATACAAACAAAACAAAAAATAAATATGTATGTTATACATAAAAGACAATTCAATTTAATTAAAATTAATTTTAAAAAATCCATACATACAAACATATCGTCGTCTGGCCTTCAAATTGGCCTATGTAATTTTCAACAACTCTTCAGAAGACCTAAAAAACAACATAATTTTTATATGAAAGTCATACAAAACTACTTAAATATTTTTGCAATAATTTTGAAACCAGCGGAGACGTTGGACAAATATTTGCTATAGAGATGGACCACAAATAAGACTTAAAAATGGGCGAATAAAATAAATTTCCCAAAAGGCACATAGGCCATTTTGCAGGCCAGCCGACGATATTTAAGTAGTAATTTTATAAGGTACAAAAATGAGATCTAAATAGAAAAGTAAAGTTTTGTAAAACTTTTAGTAGTTTCCTATAATAATTTAATTATAATACTGGGAAGGTTTCATATTTTTTTACAATTTCTTCATCAATTTTAAGATTATAACAGGAACACCTTTTAACTAGTAAATAATCCTGTATAAACAAAATACCTTCTAATGTTGCATTTTCAAGCCTGTTCCTGTACTTAGTTTTATTTAAATTAACTTTAGAAAAAATTCGTTCAACGTTTGCAGATGAACTGGGAAGACAAAGTATATTGGACACAAATTTCGCCAATGTTGGAAAAACTAAATCGTTATCAACACGAGTTATTTTAGAAACTCTGGTCCAAAAATCTTCACAATTAATATTTTCTAAGGTTTGAAAATATTGTTTGAAATCTATGTGACGAAGCTCTCTAAATTCATCGTCTAGCTTTTGAGAATCATTTTCATTAATTAAATTTGGAAATCTTTCTATTAATGGAGACAATGAAGAAACTTTCTTATTAATAATATTATGTGGATCAATAGATGACATTTCTTTTAAGGAAGTATCTTTAAAATTAAAACGTTTGGTTAATTGTTTACAAATCTCAATGTAAAGTGAAACGCAATAATTAGTGAATTCAGTTAATTCACTATTGGTAAATTTTGTTTCAAAAATCTTTTTTTTTTACAAATACTCCTAAATATACATCTTCGGCGTTTAAAAAAATCTTTATTTTCAATATTTTCCTCAATATTGAAATCAGTGTAGCCAATGTATGTGGCTTTACAAAATTGTTTAATATTTTTAAGTATAAACGTTCCATTTCAGAATACATTTTTTGAATTTGGGAGTTTGTACTTTGAAACATTTTGCTTACACTGTTTATAACGTGAAGTATCTATATACAAAAAAATCATATTTTTGGAAAAAAAAATCATATTTTTTGTAGAAAAATCATCAAATCAGATTTTAGTTAAAAAATCATCAAAAATATGATAAAATCATCATTCTGGCAACGCTGGACACAGCATATAATGAAAGAGACGTCATTTGGAGCAGCATAAATATATGTATGCTTTTTTCATTTCATTTCGTAATAAAATATGAACAAGAAAAAGGTCTTGAACCCACTTCCTTTTGCAAACACCATCACACTGTATTGATTAAAAGCCATAAAGCCATAGTCAGGCCACAATTTATTCGTGGAATATCATACAAAAATTTTAAATGATTCTTCACTCACTGGCACACTCACACTTATGTATACTCTTAGTCACACTCTTACTCACTTTACTTATAAATTTATGCCAGTCATATTTACACAAATTTGTTAGAGTCTCTCCTTTCTTCCTTTTACTCTCTCTCTCTCTATCTCTCTGTGTGTCTCTGTTATCCTCCTCAAATAATATAAACTTTGCTGTCTGAGCCGTAAGCAGGGGGAACAGAAAGAAAGAGGGAAACAGAACAAGAAACAGCGTGTTAATAAGAAAATAATAAAAACGATACAATAAACACGTAAATGATCGCTTATGTTATAATCACTTGAAAACCAATCAAGGATAATAAATAATCTTTCAAGTTGAGATATTGAAAATTGCTCACATTAAATTATATTCACACTTTGGCCCCAACACAGCACAGCACAACACAACACTACAACACAATACAACACAATATGACTACAATAATGCAACACAGGGTCTCTCGTTTTTTTTTTTAACAGCGAACCAATAATAAATGCAACAACAGGCCAATCTATACGATTAAATAAAGCATTAAAAATACAACAATAAGAACAACAATATGACAAACTATAGTATTATTTACAAGTACAACAGCAACAAGAACACCAAAAACACATAAATTCATAGTCATTCACTAAACTTTAGAACATCATGCACAATGGGAAGGTTATCTTACATACGATGAGTACCACTACAATATCCTAAGAGGACGTAGAAACTAAATGCACTGTTAAGTGATCTCAAACTTGTTAAAAACGAATACTTATAGGCAGACGTTGGCACAAAGAGAACATGATAAAGATGTAAGTGTATTTGTGAGCGGCATGTGTTAACCCAGAGGAAAATTGTTAGTAATATTTTCAAGTTTAACCTAACAATATGTATATGTAGTGGAAAATATAATAAAAATTACAGTGACAAATCCCTAAAGACTATATATTTAACTTGACAAATATTCTTCTAAAAATGTAGATAATTTCTCATTGTTATTAGTGAATTTCATTGAATATTAGTGAATTCTACTGTAATATTTTTTTGGGTGTATAATTGAAACCTGAAAAAAAGCGACATGAACCTTCTTCTTTAGAAGCTGACAAGCAACTGAATGCAATTTTATGCTCTTTTTAACGAACATTGTTGATGTTCGTGTCCTATGTGTGTAAAAAGCCGAAGATGTTCTTTCCCTGAGGGACAAAGTTTACCCTGTTAAAAGCGAAAAGTGGCGCTACTAAAAGTGTGGGTTTGCGTCTTTGGTTTTTAAACCAAATTTTTAAACCAATTTATCTTCACATACATACAAAAAGTTTCTGAAAAATTTGACGTTCGGAGTTGACTTTAAACTGCAGGTGACATTCATGAGAAGCTATGCTTTAACCCTGACCAAACGGTTACAATAGCTAGTGACTAAGCAAGAAAAAAGGCATTTTGAAAGCTATTTAAGGGCAACAATAAGCATAATGAATCCTGATTTTTCGTTTTTATTATGCAATACTATGGTGATGTACATATGTATTTGACTACACAGTTAATATTCTTAATTTCCTTTTTTTTATTTTACTTCCTGTCCCATAGTGCAATATTATTGTGAACATATTGCAATTTTAATATTATTTTGTAAAAATCAAGCTTAAACTCTGACTCTGATCTGTACACAAAACCAATAAAATATACAACAAAAAAAAAAAAAAAAAGAAAACAAAGAATAATAAAAACAAGGTAACAAGAACAGAGAGGAAAATATCAACAACATTTAGTTAAAATATATAAATTGTTGCAAATACATACAACGATGATACTAAATGCACAGCTAAACATCACAAAATGAACGAGGCAGAACAGAACAGGGCAGCACAGCATAGAATGGCATGGAGAAACAGCACAAGTACACCACAACATCTCTTCAAGCAATATTTACTGGGGTTTTTTATTATTTGTAAATGCTTAAGAAGGCAGAGCGAAGAAAAAGAGAAAAAAAAAAGAAAAATCCTCAACGAAATGAAATGAAAAGCAACCAAATAAGCCAAACAGACAGGCAACGGCCAGCCTTGCAGTTAGGCCGTCAGGCAGCCAAACTAACAATCCAATGATAAACGGCATTAATTCATATAAAAAACTGAAATATTTTATTGTCGTCCACCACCACTACTACCACTACCACCACCACTACTTCTCGTTTATGAAAATCAAAAACAAAAATAAAAACAAAAACGGAATATCAACAACATATGGTGATTATTTGTTATTGTTATCCTTGTTGTTGTTGCTATTGTTACGATTGTTGGCTGCTGTGTGTTGGTTGTGCTGTGAGTAGTAGAGTATATTGCTGATATGTATTCTCTGCTTATCATAACAATAATAACAATAACAATAATGTTAAAGTGCCAAAATGGCAAACTATGTGTAAAAATTCATAAAATGTACATGCCTATACACACACACATACATACAAATACAGAAATATATAAGCATGTATTGCTATCAACAGATCAGAGAAAAAAGAAATGTATTTAGCAAGAGATAGACGAACAAACAACAACAACAACAACAAAAAAGTCAATTAAATACACCCACTTTTCAGAATGTTTTGTAAATAAACGTAAAGCCAAGCAATTTCCCTGTGACTTAGCAAAACGATTTTATTCTCAATTTTTTTTCTTCTTCTTTTCTTTTTTTTCTTTCTTAATAAATGTTTACATTTGAAAATATCGTATGTATGTATCGGGTCCGCCATCTAACGTTTTTTTTTTCAACTAGTGCTTATTTCGTGAATGGTAACAGTTAGCTCATGTCTGATTTGACAGATAATTAGTTTTATCCTTCCGCTGAGCGAATATGGTTGTGTATACGCTTGAACAACGCTGGGAAATATTGCGACATTACTTTGAAAATCATGGTAATGTTGCAGAATGTGTGCGAAAATTGCGTACGGATTTTGGAAGAAGAGAAGCACCGTCAACCGTCCGTATGTTCGTTATCTTGTGAAAAAAGTGAAAGAAACTGGCATCCTCATCGATAAACCAAAGCGTGAAAAGCCAAAAACAGTGCGTACACCCGAGAATATTGCTGCTGTGGCAGAAAGTGTGCGTGAAGCGCCATCAACATCAATTCACCGTCGTTCTCAACAATTGAACATTTCGGAGACATAATTGAGACGAATTTTGCATAAGGACCTTGGTATGACGCCATACAAAGCCCAATTGGTTCAGGAGTTGAAGCCAATTGACCATCCAATGCGTTTTCGCTTCGCTAAGTGGGCCTGCGAACGACTAACAGAAGATGCCGATTTTGGCCAAAAAAAAAAAAAACATCTTTTCAGATGAAGCTCATTTTGATCTTGGCGGGTATGTAAACAAGCAAAATTGTTGCATTTGGGGCACAGAAAACCCGCACGCATACATTGAAAAGCCGACGCACCTAAAACGAGTCACTGTTTGGTGCGGATTTTGGTCCAGAGGCATAATTGGGCCATTTTTCTTCGAAAATGAGCAAGGAGTGGCCGTTACAGTCAATGGCGATCGTTAGCGGGCCATGTTGAACGAATTTTTGTTCACAAAAATTGAAGAGGAGGATATTGGCAACATTTGGTTTCAACAGGACGGCGCTACGTGTCACACAGCCGAAGCTACACTCGATGTTTTGCGCCCTGTTTTTGAAGATTGCATTATCAGCCGCAGAGCTGATGTCGTTTGGCCACCTCGGAGCTGCGATTTGACACCGTTGGACTATTATTTGTGGGGTGCCGTCAAAGATAAGTGCTACGCCGAGACAAGCCAGAGACAATTGACGCTTTAAAGGACAATATTCGTGAAGCCATTGGTGAAATACAGCTGCACACAATCGATAATGTGCTTAAAAATTGGACCGATCGTGTAGGCTACTGCATGGCCAGCCGAGGCAGCCATTTGAATGAAATTATTTTTCATTATTAACCGGAAGGTTTGTACTTTCAAATAAAAAAAAGAAATTTGAGAAAATATTCAGCAGTTTTTTTTAAAGCATTTTGAAAAAAAAAAATTAGTTATTTGGCGGACCCTATATGTGTGTATTTGCTTTGGTTATTGTTTTAACACTTCAATAGGAGAGAGGAAAATTTATTCATTAAATTGCAAAATTTTGCATTTTTTCTCAATTACCCAATGAAATATAATCTTTTGTTTGGAATTAAATTAAGAGAAGAGATTCTGAATATTGTTTGCATATTTTCATTATCATATTAAAGATTGTAATGAGTTTATGAAAGAATTTTTTTTTCACCAAAAGTTTATGATTTTAAAGCAGGGATTACCATTTCATAGCAGAATTGTGCAGATAGAATTCACACACATTGCTTATGCTCTTTTATTTAGTTGTCGATCAGACTGCGACAAGCACACATGTCAGCGGATGCTGTAATATTTTTTTTCAGGTTCACACTCAAAAAATATTTTATGTTAAATTTGCTTTTTTTAAAATTCATTGTTTTATAAGTTCTTAAAAGACATTTTGATTGTTTTAATAGTCAACTAAATAATTTAGGTGATATAGAAAGAGAACAACTGTTTTATAGACATAAAGTAATATTTTGGAAAAATTAAAAGGTTGGTTATTAGTAGAAGAGGAAATTTATGAACCAAAATTAGAGCCCAGCAAATTTCTAAAAAACATTACCTAATTATTAAGTCAAAGATGTATGACTTTATGTATGTTGATGAAATGAAAATCAAAATAGGGTATATTACTAACACTTTTCTATGACTGTAAACTCTTAATTTATTTTTTCTCTCTTACTCACTAATACACAACCAAAAAATTTTTGGTAACCCCTGTTTTAAAGTCTAATACTATGTTCAGACATGCACTTTTATTGAGTCAATATTCGGTTTATTGATTACAATATTTTAAGTGTTTAGACATAACAATATACGCAGTTCAGCTGCTTATTCAATATTCATTTGACAGCTGGTAAACAAAACAGCTGGTTGTTTCAACAACATTGTTTTTGTTTTGTTCGTTGTTTTTTTTGTTTGGTTTTTTTTTTCTGTTTGTCGTTATTGATATTTGAGTTGTCAAATATCAATAGAAAGTGTTCGGAAAATTGTAATTTGCTCACTGAACGTACATACTTATGACAGTGTTGTATTTCAAGTTTTAATCAATATTATAACAATTTATGAATTTATTGAACAATAATTAATTGACATTTTATATGAAATATTGAGATCAATAATGCCGTTTATTACGATTTACTCAATATAAGTGCATGTCTGAACATAGTATAAGGTATGTTTTCCAAAACAATTTAAATCCTGGGGGCCTGTTTGTGTCTTAAGTCTTTAGTTTATTATACTCTTTACCAGCTCTTCAGTACTGTGCGTTGTATTTTTAAATTTTAATTTGATGTTTGATGGCCTTCCTTTAATTATTAAATGTGAAATGACATCTTATACTATGTTCACGTATGCAATTTAATTGAGTCAATATTCGGTTAATTGAGAACAATATTTTAACCGTTCAGGTATAATAAATATACGCAATATTCAGCTTACTCAATATTCATTTGACAGCTGGAAACAAAACAGCTGGTTGTTTCTACAACATTGTTTTTGTTTTGTTCGTTTTTTTTTTTTTTTTTTTTTTGTTTTTTTTTTTTTTTTGTTTGTCGTTATTGATATTTGAGTTGTCAAATATCAATAGAAAGTGTTCGGAAAATTGTAATATGCTCACTGAACACGTATGACAGTGCTGTATTTAAAGTTTTACTGAATATTATAACAATTAGCATTTAATTGAGCAGCAATTAATTGAGATTTTATATGAAATATTTAGATCAATATTGGCGTTAATTGTGATTTACGCAATAAAGGTGCATACGTGAACATAGTATTATTCTGTTAAAATAGATACGAGTTGATCGAAGAGATCAAATGTCCTTGAAATTAAGTATCCACGTATAATGTATGACGACAATCTAAATTTCTGAAATGACATTATTGATATATATCTCCCAATAGGTCAGAAAACCGCACCTTTTTAAATTTCATAGAATTTTTCACGATTTATAGAGGGCATATTTGGTAAAAATACTTGATTTTTCAATTTTATTATCTCCAATAAGCAAATTGTTGTTTTCATACATTTTTGTTTTTTCAAAGGTTTAGCTTCGTCTTTCTTTCATTTTTTCTCTAATTTATCCCTATTTTTGCGATTTTTAATCGATTTTCTATCCTCCGTCTTCCAAATTTTTCATTTATGTTAAGTTAACAGTCTCTGTTAACATAACATTCTCTGTTAACATAACATTCACTGTAAAAAAAAGAATATAACTTTCGTATCTAACTTCAGACACATATGTCATCAAAGAACTCACTGACGTATACAGATACCGCGATAAAGAGACTTGGAATGTTTTTCAGAAAAGTTGAATTTTGCATTGTCCCTTGCACTACTTACTCAGGTTGAAAGAATCTTTGCAAAGAGATTAAGATTATCTGAGAATTTCGTGTGCTTCTGGATGATATAACGAGACATTCGACGGTTGCTCTTTTATCGGTTTCCAAACACACTTAAGGAATCTCGAAAAATCGGAAATCCGTATAAGTTCTTACATGAGACTTGGAATGTTTTTCACGCAATGTTTTTGACGCATTGGAAGACAACATTGAAGCATTTATTCGTGAGATACCGGCCGAAATGTTGGAAAGAGTATGCCAAAATTGGACTAACCGGATGGACCATTTGAGGCGCAGTCGCGGTCAACATTTGCATGAAATAATCTTCAAACATTAAATTATATGGACCGTACTATCGATTCAAATAAAGATTTCATGCATTATTCTGAATTTTATGTGGTTTTTTTTTGAAAAATTTTCCTATAGCTCTTAAAAAATCACCCCTTATAACAATACTGTGATCTCTCCCAAAAGCCAAGAGAGTTTCGGTCCTTTCCATTTACTGAAACGGAAAGAGGTTTCTGGATATTCTGCAAGTAGTGAAGGCCCTACCTGCCATATATAGAAACAAATTACAAATTATTTGGTGTCATTTCGTTTCGGAACGTTGATAATTTTTCAAAATTTTATTTCATTTCGAAACATGTTAAATACCCGTTAATGTATCGCCTGAACAATCACGGCTGTTTTTAACCTAAAAACGGTTTCTCAAGATTTTCTTATCTTTTCTTTGATAATAAATTCTTACTTTAAAATAATCGTTTATAATCGTTTATATGAAACAAATTCCTTGTCCTTAACTACCTTTTGGATATGGAGTCATATTATTCACCTCTTTGTCCAATGCCAGTGGAAAAAGCAGCAGGTTATTAAAGAATTAAAAACGTAAATAAATTTTAAATTCAAGCGTACACACACGCGCACAGATATTGTTAAGGAAACAATTTAATTTGTTCACTGTCAATGTGATTAACAGCTACAACAACAACAACAACAACTACTTACATATGCAAAATATTATTGCACATCACACTCATACATCCCTCGTATACTATCGCTGAACCAGACAGGAAATAATGTGGAGAAAGGAAAGAAAGAGTTCCACCAGCCTTTTAAAATAAATGCAAGCGTGGTGTAAAGGCAAGGCGATTAAATAATTAATTGATTTAATAAAGAAATCAATTAGGAAATTGAACAAAAAAAAAAAAAAATCATAGTTTATGACCATGAAGAGGGCGTATTAAAATTCTTCTTCTGTCATGTATTCTCTAGTTGGTATTAGAGGTGGAGAACTATCGATAGTCGACGATAGTAATTTCACAACCATCGATAGTTGACGATAGTACTATCGATAGTCGACGATAGCCCCGTTGAGCACATTCCAATGATTTAAAATATCTTTCAATATTTTGCGCAAAAGTTTTTTTCAAAAGTTTTCTTGTGACTAATGGCGCTGTTTTTAAATTATAATCATACACGAAATGGCATGTGACGGTCAAAAAGCTGTCGTTGGCCCTCGATGTCCACAAATCACATGTGACCGATATATCAGAAATACCTTCTAGCATTGTTGTTAATTTAGCTGAAGGTTCCTTGAACATATTAAGCATCAGCACATCCCTTAAGTGTGTTTTGCTTGGGAGCTTATATCGGGGATCCAATATGTTATAAGGCTATATGTCCTTGGCAATCATTTCCGTCAAAGCCTTGTCAATCTCATTCTTTCGCTTAGAGTTTGTGTCGTACAAAACGTCTCTTTTAAAGTAAGAAGCTACAGAATGCATTGACGATATACAATTGCCGCTTGTCGATGCGATGTTGTCAGTATCCGCAGAAATAGCTGGAGTGCTAGAATCTGGGACATGAATTTCCAAGCTAGAGTGGTATCTTTTCAGATGATCGTGCAAATTTGAAGAATTTCCGCTGGTTTTGTACTCTTTTCCCCAGTTAATGCACTTTGAAAATTTTTTTGTCATCTGAACTTTTAAAGTATTTCCATACTTGTGAGAAATTACTTTTCTTTTTTTTTTTGTGTTTGCATCTCGGTCGCCAAATCATTCTCCGAGTCCGTGCTGCTGCAATCGCATACCTGCCTTTCAGCGCTCGACACACTGAGTGTGAGGGAGCTCCGACGTTTACCTTAAATTCAACACATAGTCAAAATACTTCATAACTACTTTAAAAGTAAACATTATACCTCTTCGAAGAAAGTGATCCATTTCTCTTTATTGTAGCATCAATATTTTAATAAATTTTTTCACAAAATTTTACTTTTTGGTGATGTGAAAACCAAACTATCGATGGTACGTCGGGCACTATCGAAAATGTCTAGCTGCTATCGATGGTAGCTCGATAGTGCCCAACCATCGATAGTGCCGATAGTGCTATCGATAGTTCTCCACCTCTAGTTGGTATGGTCTGACATAGTATTGTACCGTAATAATTAGAGTGTCAGCGTGTTAATGCCTACACTAAGCTACTGAAACGAAAAACTAAACTTTGAAATATTTTTGGGAAATAATTCTTGCGAAAATCCATACACAAGCTGCTGTATAGTTGTCGTTCTGTTATAATCCAGGACTATTGTGCAGTGAGACGAAGCAGTTTTTAAAGTGAAGTGTACATTGAGAGTATCTAAGGTGTTGAAACATCATCTGTATCACTTACATAAAGATATATGCCGGGCAAAAAGTATAAAAATAAAACGTTTGTATTTTACAAGAATGTTTTGAAATAGCTCCAGCACGAAAATACTCTTGATATTGTAAGTGATGTGTGTGAAGATAAATTCGAATTTGAAAATTCAAGACACAAACCATAAATTTTAGCAGCGTCACATTTGGCGTTAACAGAGCAATATTTTCTCTTAACAGAACAAAATTTGCCCTTAACAGAGCACTGTTAGCTTTTTAACAGTAGCCATCTGAACAAGCCCAATTGTTTAGAAGTTAATTTTTGGAAATACTCTAGGTCTATGAGTACCATACTAATATGCAACGGAAAGTTCCGAGGCCTTTTAATATTATCAGCAGTAAGGTTACATATAAAGTGATATGGTATTGAGAAAATTGGCTTTGAAAATATCAATTTTTTGCTTGAAAATTCTCTAGAAGATCAGTGGCCATTTGGGAAAATATAAGAAATAGTACACCATACAGAACCGTGGTAGTGGGATAGCTGGAATAATTTTGAGAATTGAGAAATTTGGCACCCTCTATTCCCACCATTCAATACATTTCAACAATTTTGATCACAAATAATAATGATCATAATGAGAATTAACTTTTATGTCAATAGTCTGCAATAATTTCAAAGTAGAAGACTAATTTACTTATTGCCACTGTTAAACAGTTAACAGTGCTCTGTTAATAGCAAAGTTTACTCTGTTAGAGGCAAGAAGTGGCGCTGCTAAAAGTGTGGGTTTGCGTCTTTGGTTTTTAAATTCGTATTTATCTTTACACACATTTGTGAGTGTTGGGTATCAAAAAAAAAAAAAAAGGGGGACCGAAACTCCTGTGAAAGAATCAAAAGGAAGGAAACATAATTGAAACTTGAAGCTACAAACGTGTGTCAATATACATAAGTGCCTAGCTTAGTTGAAGGCGAGGAGATCAGCCATTAGTCTCATGTCAATCAACACGCGCCTACGCCATCAAGTTTTTGTGCACTCATTGTTTTAGGGTATCAACCATTCTTTCTGTAGGAAGTCTGCATTTGTACAATGGGTCAATTCGACCTGCGGGTACTGTACTTGTCTAAGTTGACAAGTACACATCGTCTAACCTAAGTCTGCATTTTGTACAAACTTCCTTAGTTACACTTCTCTTTCCGCGATGAGTTGTGTTAGCTACAGAATCTTCCCTAAAATATTGGAATCTCGAGATTACCAGAGCTGGGCAATGGCATAAATGTGTCCAGATGAGGCCCTCTCAGAAGTGCAGGTCAGTCAGTCATTTATATTCGAGATTTTTGTTTGCAGGAAACTGGGCTATCGTTTTGTAAATCCGTATTTTTCGGTGCCGATCCACAGAATGTAAAACCTTAATTATCGCGAGACAATCTGTACATATTTGAATATATTGTTATGAAAATGGAAATGGTGTTGTTAAAATAATAAGCAAAAGCTCCAATGTATTAATTCAGGTAAATACAGTGAGCGTCAAAAGAAAGTGTACACTATGGATAAAATTCTAACAATGTCAACTCAAGTTTTCCACTTAAGGAGAGTGCCCGAAAAAATTTTACAATATTTCCAAATTTTTTCTAATTCTTTTATTCTTATTTCAATTTTAAAAACTGGCAATAAAATATTTGAAAAAAAATTAACGGTAATTTATTAATGTATATTTTTTTGAATTGTACACTTTCTTTTGACGCTCACAGTAGCTTCAAATCCTTTTTGTAGACAATAATAGTAAGCAAAGAAATCTGGTCACTGGGAGAACGTCCAGGACTTTAACTTTTACTTTAAGTTCCCAGCCACACGAATCTTTAACAAGAGAATACTCTAAGTTTCGTTTAAAATTCACGGGATCTCTAATGGACTAATTGGCCCACAGACGAAGCCTGTAAACATGTCCTGTCATGATGTATGATACATAAGATAACATACTGTTACGAAAATGGAAATGGTGTTGTTAAAATAATAAGCCAAAGCTCCAAAAACAACACAATGGACTTGATCACACATAAAATGATAAACAAAAGCTCCAAAAACAAAACAATGCAGTTGTTCACGTGATCAACGAATGAGTAAACATATAGCAACAAAAACAACAGGCTTGTTTACAAGATCGATGAATAAACCAAAATATAGCAACAACGTCCGTGTATAAAAAAACATAGCGGAAAGACAAATAAACAAAACAACAACAATTCTGCCTGGACGAAAGTAAACAAGGTACACGAACAACAATGATGACGAGATGTTTACATTTTTGGATTGTTCCCGAAGGTCGTCATCATCCTTCAAGGGCATTCATCACACTGTTGATCCAGTGATATAAAAGGCAAGATAAAGCGAGCAAGGAGGATACAGTTAGAATTCAGTCAGTCGTGTATGCAGACACGTGATTCTCGGAGTTCGAGTTAAGTTAGTCGTGTGACGACGTCGCGTTGAATTGAGTGAGAATTCAACCAGTGGTGTAAGAATTAAATCTATCGAGCTTTAATTCGGTCAGACTTGTGTGCAGACAAGTTGCGTTTGAGAACACAGTTGTTAGTGTTGTGCTTACAAAAAAGGTTGTGAGCAAAGAGGAATAACTAATAAGTGTTGTTGCTTACAAGAAGGTTGTAAGCAGAGAAATATAACGAAAAAAGCACATATTGTGAAAGTTATCGTTGTATAAGTGGAAGAAGTTCGAACAGTGAAGAATTGACTGAAAAATAAATACAGATTTATTTCTGAAAAGCAAACACGTTGCTGTATCCACTTATGAGCTAACAAGGAATATGGAAGCTGCTTTATCTCTGAAGAGAGCATACATACACGGTTGGTCATTACAACCTTTCGGAATTACGACCTATCTTCTGTTGTGTGTGTTGTGTGTTAATTTTATAAATTAGTAGCGGGATCTACAGTTTTAAAGTCGACTCCGAAGGACAGATTTTTTAAGAGACTTTTCATGGCACTTTGATTTATTCTCACACTGTTTGCCAGAAATCTGCTGAGAGGAAGTCGCCGAGGAAATATTTTTTCATATTTCGTTTTGATGGAGATGCCTGATCTCGGATTTGAACCGTGGCTTCACATCTAAGTCAACGCAGTACCTACTAGATTACTATGACTACATATAAAGAGAGCATACGCTAATTTATTCATCATTTTAGATTGTTTTTTTTCAACATACATCAAGTAGTTATCAAACACCATAATCATGTACATGCGTTGGCATTTCTTACCAAGCCTAGACGGATTCTTCAGCTTGACGACGCCAAGGGATTGGCTTAAAGTTCTCAATTGTGGTTCTAATTACACTGTGCTAATTAGTTTTGAGTTGATGTTGTTTCTATCAGATGCCAGGCCATTCTTCTATGTTCCTGTAGGATTAAAGATCTTGTTTTTACTTGTTAAATCCTTACTATTCAACTGTTCAAACCTGCTTCATGACGAGAATAATCGTCAGACTCTTGTTAGTTGTGAAATTGCTAATATATTCTCAATTGAAGTCGTCGTGGTCTAGTAGGTAGTGTGTTGGCTTATTAGACTGAAGGCCCGAGTTCGAATCCCAGGTCAGACATCAAAACGAAAATATTTCTTCGGCGACTTCCTCTCAGCAGATTTCTGGCAAAAACTCTGAGAGTAAATAAAATTGCCATGAAAAGCTTCTCAATAAATTTTGTCGTTCGGAGTCGACTTTAAACTGTAGGTCCCGCCACTCATGTATAAAATTAATACACACAACATGAGTAGTGTGAGAAGCTAGGACTGAAGGGTGCGGGCTTCTTGGAGACGATTGCTGTAGACTGTCTAATGGTGAAGGTATAGCACTGGCCATTTTATAGTCTCCTAGCAGCAACTCGTTTCCTTGCCGTTCGCATCTTGAGATGTCCACAAACACTACTCCCTCTCTTCCACCTTCCTATAACCCATTTTCCTAAAAAACCTGCACAATGCACTCCATGAGTAGGGGCCTTCCCCTGAGTGCTAGTTTCACCAAAAACAAAAAAAAATTCGTCCATTTGCTTATTCTGTTTAGTAAACTCTATTTGCGTTCAGTGTTGAAGGCAAATACTGTCAGTCTTTTTTTTTTCTTTCCGTTTTTAATTTTTCCTCGGTGTTTTCTACAAAATCCTTATAATTAAATGCCATTTTTCTAGAATTTATTAAATCATGTGAGACTCTTTTCATTGGAATATATGACTGGGCCTAACAAAATTAGCCACACCACTGTCATTATTGGAACATTGTAGAGTTTAAAGCCAATATTTACTTAAATATGCCATTCAATTAACCACTTAACGCTTTCTCATACAGAGCTACTCCATATGATCTCTCTCGAGTGTGCTTGGTTGGTTGTAAAATTTTATGATCAATTTTGAATGAAAAAAAACGGAAAAAAAACCAAAAAAAATCTGCAAAACAAAACGCTCGTAATTGTTTAGTGTGAAGCGGAAAATGGGCGAGTGCGATAAAATTTATGAATATTTGTTGGCGAATAGTGTTGATCTTTTTGTTGTTGTTGCTGTTGTTGCATGGATAAAAAAAATTCACATAAAATCGTATTTCAATTATAAAGGCAGATAATTGGAAAATAACATTTATTTTACAGCTATGGGGCATGCAACAAAACGCCATATGCAGCATCACATCACACACACACACACACACACTGTCTGTGAGTCAGTGGCATTGCAAGAGTTTAACGAAAATTATGGATTTAAAATTTTATTTTTAATTTGAAATCTTTTTTTAAAAAATTTATGCTGATGATGATGATGAAGATAATGATGACGATGATGATGATCAGGAATGGCATTGTTGGCTTGTGTCTCTTTACATACTACGTACCACACTCAAAAAAAGAATCAAGCCATCCGGGCTTGAATCAATCCATATCGGTCACAATAGTACGGTAAGTACGGTTTGGCTTGAATCAACTACAAAAGAGTTGAATCAAGCCCGAATCAGCCAAGTACAAAAGTGTTGATTTTAGCGCGATTTAAGCCTTTTTGGGATCAAAGTGATCTCATCATGTATTTGGTTGAAGCATATTTTTTCTTGATTTAAGATCGAATTCGTACTTGATTCAAGAGAATCAAAAGTTGAAGTAATCCTTAAGCGCACTTGTTTCAAGAATTATAAAGTTGATTTAAGCTAGATTTCGTACTTATAAATGGGATCGAATTGAGGCAAATCGTACTTTATTCGAACACAATGAACTTGATTTAAGCCCTAAATTGTACTTGATTTAAACCTAAATTTATCCAAAAACGAGCTTGTTTCAAGAATTTTGAACTTGATTTAAGCTCGAACTCGTACTTGATTTAATCCCAAAATCGATTGATTTGAAAAAAATGCAAGTCATCTACACAAAAAAATGCAAGTCATCGACCGGAATAATCCAAGTCATCAACCAGAATAATCCCAGTCATCTACCAAAGAAATTCAACTTGCGAAAAATACGACATTTTGTCGGATATATGTATCAGAGATCAGCAACGAGTATTCAAAACGATGAGTAGATTCGAGTCATACTTATTATTTCTGATACTTATACGCATTCATACTTATTTTAATATCATACTCATACTACTCATACTCAAAGTTGGAAGTACTCGTCGTATTCATACTTAACAATACGCATGATGTTATTGACTTCGACTCGTCTCTACTTAACATTTACACGAAGCACAAAATAAGTATGATTCGCGTACTAAGACTACTATACTCACAAGAAGATTGTGTGTATGCTTTGCTTGTTGTCTTTGTCTTTCCTTTCTTCTTTGTTTGTATATGCAACAATAACAAAGGCTGTAAATTTTGATGAATGATTCGAGTGACTCGAATCATTAGTAAGTATTATAAGTATTTTTCTAAATTTATGAATCAGAATGAGTAGGCGTATGAATCAAACACATTTCGAATGTTGTGAGTTTGATGTCAACGTTGTGCTCATACTCATTGTAACCTATACTTATAAATCAATGCTGTAGCGAGTACGAATGAATCAGAGTAGTTGAATTTCAATTCTGTTGATTCACTCATACTCAAAATTGCATGAGTGCTTATGAGTAGCGGAAAAACGATTCATTGCTGATCTCTGATATGTATATTGTATAAATACACATGAACTAAATGAGAATTATTAAAATTTTTACTTTTGAACTTAAGAACCCACAATTCCATAACTCAAATAACAAATAACTCAAAATAACACTTTTTTTAAATAGATTTTTGAGCTTTTTAGTGTTGATTTTAGTAATATAAGGTTTAGTTTTTTAAATCAATCCCGTTTTTTGCTTGTTTTAAGCAAACAATAGCCAAAACGGGCTTAATTTTTCAAGCACGTTTTTTTTTGGCTAAAATTGAGAATAGAAAAGTTAATTTTAGCACGCCGTTTTTCTTTCTGTGCACAATTGTTGAAAAATTCTTTAAATTGGAATAGCAAAAGCAACAGCAACAGTCGCAGCTTCAGCAGCAGAAGCAGCAGCAACAGCAGCAGAGAGAGTGTCGTTGTCCAAAGTTTCCAGCTGACACTAAACATGTTAAATATTTAACAAATTAATGTTGTAATAAATATTTCTGGCAAACACAGCAGACAGACGTGGCTTTACGATTTCGTCTCACACTGCAGTCACGCTGGCTATTTAAATGCAAAAATATACTCGTATGTGGACTTGGTCATCTGGTCATGTGCAATGAGCTGATCAACGCCACAAATCTGTTTCACATGGTCATGGGCATTGCAAACATTATATGCGTGTGTGTGTGTGTGTGTGAATACGACACAGTCATTGAGCCCTTAAAATATGTTTCTTTTTTTGTTTAAATTGTTGTTGCTGTGTTGTTGCATTTGTGTTAAAATATAACGGCGTTCATGATTGAGACACAACACAACGTTGATCAAAAAAGAACGAAAAAAAAAACATTTCATATACAATTGTGTGGCTGTCTGGTTATCTGTTGGTTTGTCTGCCATTCTAAGTCTTAACCTTCTGCTGATCAAGCTTGTTGCGCTGTCTGACTAAATGTCTGTTTTTTGTTTTGTGCTGTTGTTGTTGTTGTCTGCTTGAATCAAATTGTGTTGGGTTTAAGTGAGAACAGCAATGGTAGCAGCAGCAATAGCAATAGCAACAGCAATCAGTAAGAAGTCATTTAACCAACATTTTGCATATTTTTTCCAGGAACAAATGTTGTTTTGCATTTTAATTCCGTGGCACATAAATGAAGACCTGCCGTGCGTTGACCATTATGCGTTTTATATCGTCGCATTAAATATTTAAATACTGATATGATGTGGCACCACTACACCCTGTCATAAAGTTTAATTAAAAAAGTTCTTTGAAAAGATATTGCGAAAGTATTTTTATTTGTTACTTTTGGAGTTATGGAGGCAAATGAACTGTACGACCCTTAATAAACTAGGAAACAAAGTGCTTGTCTTCAAATCAAGACTTTATCTACAGATCCTCTGGAACTTAATAATTTATGTTTTTTCTAGTTGGTACATCAATTCACGATGTACTACACTCCAATCCTTAAGCTTTGTTAGCCTCTATTCGTAAGTAATATTTCATAATCTCCTTTAAAAAGGTGGTCCAAAGAGATATAACCTATTGGAACTTTGTGTTTAGACTGTGATTATGCGTTTAAACTAATTAATCTGTACCAAATTCATCACTTTTCGGATTGATGCCTTTAGTAATCGCTACAACACGTCGTTAAAGTTCAATAAGTGGCTTAAGAGTTTGCCGTAGTCTAGTAGGTACACAGAAAGAAAAACGGCGTGCTAAAATTAACTTTTCTATTCTCAATTTTAGCCAAACAAGCAAAAAACGGGATTGATGTGAAAAACTAAACCTTATATTACTAAAATCAACACTAAAAAGCTCAAATCTATTTAAAAAAGTGTTATTTTGAGTTATTTGTTATTTGAGTTATGGAATTGTGGGTTTTTAAGTTCAAAAGTAAAAATTTTAATAATTCTCATTTAGTTCATGTGCATTTATACAATATATATCCAACAAAATGTCGTATTTTTCGCAAGTTGCATTTCTTTGGTAGATGACTTGGATTATTCCGGTCGATGACTTGGATTTTTTTCAAATCAATCGATTTTGGGATTAAATCAAGTACGAGTTCGAGCTTAAATCAAGTTCAAAATTCTTGAAACATGCTCGTTTTTGGATAAATTTAGGTTAGGTTTAAATCAAGTACAATTTAGGGCTTAAATCAAGTTCATTGTGCTCGAATAAAGTACGATTTGCCTCAATTCGATCCCATTTATAAGTATGAAATCTAGCTTAAATCAACTTTATAATTCTTGAAACAAGTGCGCTTAAGGATTACTTCAACTTCTGATTCTCTTGAATCAAGTACGAATTCGATCTTAAATCAAGAAAAAATATGCTTAAACCAAATACATGATGAGATCACTTTGATGCCAAAAAGGCTTAACTCGCGCTAAAATCAACACTTTTGTACTTGGCTGATTTGGGCTTGATTCAACTCTTTTGTACTTGATTCAAGCCAAACCGTGCTTACCGTACTATTGTGACCGATATGGATTGATTCAAGCCCGGATGGCTTGATTCTTTTTTTGAGTGTATCTACAGATCCTCTGGTACTTAATAACTTATGGTTCTTCTAGTTGGTACATGAATTCACGAGGATTGACGATCCCATCAGTTGTCAATACTACACTCCGTAAAATTGTAATCCAATTCTTAAGCTTTGTTAGCAGCGTTGTCAACTATAAATTTTCAAAAAGCACCAAACTCGTTAAAAAAAACGCGTAATTTTGACAAAAAAGCACTAAAACATTATAATATTTATTTTAATTTTATCACCATTTTATATAATCAGTAAAACAAAAATTTCAAACCAAAATTAATATTATTTATTTAACTCCAGCAATAATAAGGAAAAGAGTTTTTGTTTTATTTATTTGTTTATTTATTATATGATTTTTTTAAAAAGTATATAATATTATTTGAGTTAATACTTTGTATTAATTTATTTTTTAAAACAAATAATTTTTTATTTCTTTTATTAGTTTTAAAAACTTTTTTTAGTTTTAACAAGTTTTTTATGTGGTTGCAAATATAATGTATTTCAAACAAAACAATGAGATCAAACTCTAATAAAACAAGTAACAAAAATTAAAATTATTAATAAAGTAAAACAAAATTAAACAAAAATAAAAAAATAATATAACAAAAATAAAAAACAAATTAAAAAAATAATATAACAAATACATATATAATATATTTGAAACAAAACATTGAGATATAATATGTAACTTATAAAGAGTTGCATTTCAAAGTAATACCTTTTTGAAACGTTAAATAATCTACAGTTGACAAATTATTTTTTTTTTTTATTTTTTTTTTTTTTTAATTTTTTTTTTTTAATTTTTGATTTGGTGTCACTGACATGAAAAGAAAAGCACTAAAAAAAGCACTTGACACTAACTCGAAAATTTTCCGCGTCGAAAGTTTTAAAAAGCACTAAAAACAGTGCTAAAAGCACTGAGTTGACAACGCTGTTTGTTAGCCTCTATTCGAAAGTAATACTTCATAATCTCCTTTTAAAATAAGATGAGAAGATATATAACCTATTGGAACTTTGTGTTTAGACTGTGATTATGCGAGTAAACTAATTAATCTGTATCAAATTCATCACTTTTCGGATTGATGCCTTTAGTAATCGGTACAACACGTCGTTAAAGTTCAATAAATGGCTTAAGAGTTCGCCGTAGTCTAGTAGGTAGTGTGTTGGCTTATTAGACATAAAAACGAAATACAAAAAAGTATTTCTTCCGCGATTTTCTCTGGAAAAAACTCTGAGAAGAAAATAAAATTGCCATGAAAAGTTTCCCAAAAATCTGACGTTCGGAGTCGACTTTAAACTGTACGTCCCGCCACTCATGTATAAAATTAACACACACAACAGAAGTGGTGTGAGAAACTAGGTCGTAATCCTGACTGAAGGGTTGTAATGACCAATTATGTATGTATGTATGTAAGTGGTTTTTGAATAATTATTGGCAAAAGACAAAAGAAGATTCTTTCAAAGTAACCTACAAAATATGTTGGTTAGTTTGGATGAGACGGCGGACGCTCCTTATAAGAAAGGGTCCTACTTAGGCCAGTATTTTAGGCCCATTGTGATACCACAATCAATTCTACCCGGAGATCAGACATTCCGTAAAAGAACATGCTTGAGTCCGAAATAAAACTTGCTATTGTTTGACCATACACTAGTGGCATAAACTAAAGCAACTGACTTAATTTTTGACATTTCCATATGAATCGTGTGAAAAACAATCCTGAGAATTTTTAAAGATAGCTTTTTCAATTCTTTGAGGGTTTTCTAATTTACTAAAAAAAATATTATTGAAATAAATTTTTTTAGTTCGAAGAAAATAAAATAATTTCTAAAATTTAGGTGGCAAAAACTAAAGCAACTCCCTTAGCAATTTTTTTTGATTTTTTTACATAATTTAACAATTAATAAAATGTTCGATATTTTGTAAATTAAGAAGTCATCAGCGAGGCATTAGACCTATTAATTCATCAATTTTCTTTCTGAAATGTTTTTTAATGCAATCATTCACTTGGTTTAGAACATGACATCAAATCCTAGCGAATGATATAACAAGAGTTGAGTAGAAGTGATGGCGTTAGGTCAAAAAGAAGCATTAAAAAACATAAAATTGATAAATTAATAGGTCTAATGCCTCGCTGATGACTTCTTAATTTACAAAATATCGAACATTTTATTAATTGTTAAATTATGTAAAAAAATCAAAAAAAATTGCTAAGGGAGTTGCTTTAGTTTTTGCCACCTAAATTTTAGAAATTATTTTATTTTCTTCGAACTAAAAAAATTTATTTCAATAATTTTTTTAGTAAATTAATAAACCCTCAAAGACTTGAAAAAGCTATCTTTAAAAATTCTCAGGATTGTTTTTCACACGATTCATATGGAAATGTCAAAAATTAAGTCAGTTGCTTTAGTTTATGCCACTAGTGTATATTGGTCAAGGATGTCTTTTTATGGCGACAGCAGGGCACTTAATAAAGATATCATAGCCCACCCTGCCACTCATATTTGAGCCACAAAAATACGTAGTTTATCGCCAAATTCTGTAAATAGAGTTTAAGGTTTTGATACTGTTTTGAACAATTTCATCGTTGAAATCGAAGGTTTTACGATGATTTTGAGAATATTGACAAAAATAAAGTCAAAAAGTAAAAGCAAAAACAAAAGGGAAGTCGCCGTGGTCTAGTAGGTAGTGTGTTGGCTTATTAGACTGAAGGCCCGAGTTCGAATCCCAGGTCAGACATCAAAATGAAAATATTTCTTCGGCGACTTCCTATCAGCAGATTTCTGGCAAAAACTCTGAGAGTAAATAAAATTGCCATGAAAAGCTTCTCAATAAATTTGTCGTTCGGAGTCGACTTTAAACTGTAGGTCCCGACACTCATGTATAAAATTAACATACACAACATGAGTAGTGTGGGAAGCTAGGACTGAAGGGTGCGGGCTTCTTGGGGACGATTGCTGTAGGCTGTCTAATGGTGAAGGTATAGCACTGGCCATTTTATAGTCACCTAGCAGCAACTCGTTTCCTTGCCGTTCGCATCTTGAGATGTCCAAAAACTCTACACCCTCTCTTCCACCTTCCTATAACCCATTTTCCTAAAAAACCTGCACAATGCACTGCATGAGTAGGGGCCATCCCCTGAGTGCTGGTTTTAACAAACAAAAAAAAAAAAAACTTGGTTATTGCATCGTTGTTGTAGTAATGAAATTATTAGAAAAAAGAACGCATTTGAAGGAAAAGCAAATGTTGTTTTATCAAGACATTGTAGCAGTCCACATATCTACGATTTTGATCAAAATAAATTTGATAAAATTACAGAATTGCCCAATATTTCTTATTATAATCAGGGTATCAAAAAACTATTGTTACGTTTTTACCTTTTAAAAACGTTTAAAAAATAACCACGTAGATTGCAAATAAAATAAAAATAAATCTGTGTTTAGTTTTAATTAAAATTGTTTATTATTCGCACAATTCTGTGTGCCACTGTTCACAACTTGATGTAAACAACAATTGCTTTTCTTTGTTATTCCTCTGTTTACACCCTTTGCATAAACATAACAATTACTAGACAATTATACGACAGTAACCACGATTACTCTCTTCAAACACACCGCGTCTACACAAGACTGACTGAACTACTGGCTCAGTTGCCTGCTTTGGCTTGCCTTTTATATGGCAACGTAAACACTCTGATGAATGTTCTTTGAAGACAAATGTTTGTGACTTCGCCTTCCGGAAATCTGTATAAATGTAAACATTGTTCTTTCATTATTGTTGTTTGTGTATTTTGTTTACATTTATTCTTGTAGTGTTTGTTGGTATATTTTTGTTTACTTGTTTACCACTTTTTTAATGCTGGTGTTTGTTGTTGTATTTTTGTTTATATGTTTACCATTTTCTTTATGCTGGTGTTTGTTGTTATATTACGCAGTGCGATAATTTGTAAACAGGTTTTGTTTTGATTTTGTAGCTTTTGTTTATAATTTTAATGTTAAGCGATGTAAAAGCAAAACACCAGTGTCTAGATTTTTCATTTTCCTAACACTATTGACTACCCCAAACTGGCTAAAGGATGATTAATTATGCTGAATTTTGTTGTGTTTAAGTACTGCATATAGTGTGCACTTTAGTCGATAATGGCTGCGCTTAAATAATTATGAAAAGTTTTGCTTAATTCTTGGCATATTCGTTTCGAATATTTAAAATTAAAAAAAAAAAAGAAAACTTGGGGGAAAAAAAAATCAGAATAAATGTGTAGGAAAAAAGTGTGTATTTTTAAAGCGTCTGTTTGTGGCTTGTTTGTGGTGTTGTTGTGGTGGCTAATAACTGCTTTTTAATGAATAAATCACCGAATGATTAAAATCTCTTAATAATAACATTCATTTAATGATACAACAACAATAACAATGATGACGATGACGACAACAACAATGATTCTTAACGACGACGATATCTTTCTTAACAAACGTTTACGATCATCATTCTCATTCTCATCATCATCATCATCTGGCCATTATATAGCAATGCGAGGACGCGTTAGCGCAGTAAGACTTAATCAGCGACGACAACAACACTGTTCGTTTGCCTGTATGTTCCTCGTTTCTTTTTACGATTATTATACATGCATACACTTACTATAGCAGTAGACTGACTATGCATACATATATGGCTGTGTGTGTGCTTGTGTGTGTGTATAACGAATTTAATGCCCATCACCAGGATGTGTTAAGCAGTTAAACGTCGTTTATTAAACTGTGTGTTTATTTATCTTCAATTTAAAGTATGTTTATAAGCAGTTTAATAATCATTATTAGCCATTTTTATTATTATCTCTCTTCGTATTCTGCTTCTTTTTCCAATTTCTTGTTATTTTGCTATCGTCTGCTGTGTTTGCATTTCTACATTTTGCGGAAACAATCAAATTTTATTTATAGACAGCTTTTTCTATGTTTTTTTTTTCTTTTTTTCTCTGTAGAGTTTTTCTTCTCAATTTCAATTATTTAATTGAGTTCTTAAAGGCATGTCTGTCTGTCTGTCTCTCTGTCTGTCGTAATTCTATTAAATAATGCGTATGTATTAATGCACCTGTATTCGTATGTGATTTTATATATTTCTAGTAACCATTAACAAAAACAAAAACAACAACAACAATTGCAATTACAATTGCAATTTATTGCAATTTTATATTACAATCCTCCACTGGTTGGTTGGCATATATTGCTGTTAAGTTTATCAATAAAAAAAACGTTGTTTTTTTTCATTTTTTATTTGAATTTAAATTTTATGTCTGACGCGCGTCTCAATGTCTGGGCTCGTTTAAAACAGTTGGTTTCTAATAATTTGCCTACTCATTGCAATTTAATTTACCTCTGCCTCTGCTGCTGCAATTTCTTCATTCTTTTACTGCTCAAATGCCACATTATTTTGCTTGTTCTTTGCAGTTTTCAAATCAAATAAAAATATTATCAGACAATCAGACGGACATTTAGCATAACATAAGAGACAGTTGGTTGGCTGGTTGGTTGGTTGGACAGACAAAAACAATTTAATTCTAACTCTCTCACATACTTAATGATAACGAGGAGTGGTGCTAAAACTAGCCAAACTAAAAATTTTTCGAAAATACATATGTACATACAAAATTGGTCATTACAACCCTTCAGTGAGGACTATGACTTAGCTTCTCATACCACTTATGTTGTAGGCGGGTCGTACAGTTTAAAGTCGACTCCGAACGACAGATTTTTTGAGAAACTTTTCATGGCAATTTTATTTACTCTGTGAGAGTTTTTGCCTGAAATCTGCTGAGAAGAAGTCGCCGAAGAAATATTTTTTTTTATATTTTCGTTTTGATGTTTAACCTGGGGCTTGAAACGTGGCCTTATGTCTGATATGACAACACACTACCTACTAGACCACCGCCACTTGTAGTTCTCTCTTTCCATACGGCGACTAATAACACGGTGCGACAGTGAAAATACACCCGAGTAACTACATAGTCTACGTTGTTCAGTTAGCTGAGTAGAACTCAAAAATACCTTTTTTATATTTCTCGAACCCTCCAAACATTTTTTATTTGACAAAAACTGTTTTTTTTTGACCTTACGCACAAATTTCTGGATTACTCAAACATTTCCGACCCGATTTCTAAAATTTAAATTTTGTTAGAAAGGGGAGCGATGGATCTTTAAAACGGTATTCAAAACGAGTATTCAAAACGATGAGTAGATTCGAGTCATACTTATTATTTCTGATACTTATACGCATTCATACTTATTTTATTATGATATACTACTCATACTCAAAGTTGGAAGTACTCGTCGTATTCATACTTAACAATACGCATGAAGTTATTGACTTCGACTCGTCTCTACTTAACATTTACACGAAGCACAAAATAAGTATGATTCGCGTACGAACACTACTATACTCACAAGAAGATTGTGTGTATGCTTTGCTTGTTGTCTTTGTCTTTCCTTTCTTCTTTGTTTGTGTATGCAACAATAACAAAGGCTGTAAATTTTGATGAATGATTCGAGCCACTCGAATCACTTATAAGTATTATAAGTATTTTTCTAAATTTATGAATCAGAATGAGTAGGCGTATGAATAAAACACATTTCGAATGTTGTGAGTTTGATATCAACGTTGTACTCATACTCATTGTAACCTATACTTATAAATCAATGTTGTAGCGAGTACGAATGAATCAGAGTAGTTGAATTTCAATTCTGTTGATTCACTCATACTCAAAATTGCATGAGTGCTTATGAGAAGCGGAAAAACGATTCATTGCTGATCTCTGGTATACACATATCTATTATTCGACTTAATATGCTATTAGATTTGATAAGGTAAACTTGGAAAATTCAAATTTTTTCAAGTTTGTTCATTCATAGTAGCAAACTTTAATAAAAAAATATAGGATAAGTGATAATATTCTTAAAGTCCGTTCTCTTGTGAAGAGATTGAGTCATCATTTGATCAAATCGGACAAAAATTACCGTAGTTATTATTTAAAGAGTTTAACAGCCGAGTGATATATTTTTTATATATGTCATCTCATCAAATGAACTTTTAGTTCAAAAATTTTGATGGATCTTGATTGTTTATTACAAAATGTGCCAACTTCACGTTTGCACGACTTCCAGAAGTCGGTTAATATTTGTGTTTTTTGTAAATATTATTATTTCCCTTTGTGCAAACATTGGTCAACTTCTGGTGGTCGCTCAAACGTGAAATTGACACATTTTGTGATAAAAAATCAAGATCCATCAAAAATTCTGAAAATTTTTGAACTAAAAGTTCATTTGATGAGATGACATATATAAAAAATATAACACGACTGTTATATTATTTATATAATAACTATGGTAATTTTTGTCCGATGTGATCAAACGAAATGCCATTCTCTTCACAAGATAATGCACTTTTAGAATGTAATCACTTATTTCATATTTTTTAAGTAAAGTTTGCTACTACGAACGGACAAACTTGAAAAAATATGAAAAAAATTCGCATTTTCCAAGTTTACCTCATCAAAACTCATAGCATATTAAGTCAAATAATAGATATATGTATACCGTTTTAAAGGTCCATCTCTACCCTTTCCAACAAGATTTAAATTTTCGAAATAGGGTGAGAAATGTTTGAGTAATCCAGAATTTTGTGCATAAAATCTAAAAAAACAGTTTTTGTCAAATAAAAAAAGTTTGGAGGGTTCGAGAAATACCAAAAAAAAATGTTTTTGAGATCTACTCAACAAAACTCACAATCTATACTAAGTCATTAGCCGGGTGTATTTAATTTTCTTTATTTTGTCGCATAGTGTAATTTTCTTTATTTTTCAAATTAATTTTCTTTTTGCCCAGCTACACTTTTTACCGGCGATATACAATAGCTTTCTAACCCCGCTTATAATAGGGACAGCCTAGCTAGCTTCAGAGAATAGCCATCAATAGCAGGGTATAACTCTTTATTGTTGTCAAACCACAGGGCAATTTCTTAGATTTCAAAATAGAAAATAGTTTGAGGGAAAACTGGCGAATAAGAAGTGTGAGGAAGCATTTCGCACTTTAATTAATTAATTTTGGTTCTCACAATACTGGATAGTTTAAAGGATCATATGCTTTAGAAAAACAAACAAGAAACAGAAACACATATCGCTTGAGATAAAGGCTGGATTGCTGGATTGATTACACACACATCCTAAGAAAGCGTTTAAATTATGTTAGGAGTACTGCAGTCAATAATAGAGTGAAGAGAAATTGTGGTCGAGATAAACAAGTGCATAAAGAGAAAAAGGTGGCCGTTCTTACATTAATTTTACAGCTCTAAATGCGGCTGGAAATTAGCGTAGTACTCCTCTTAAGACTTACTCATACAAATATTTCACGTACATTTCAAAAATGAAACAATCTTTGCCTTCTTTGCACAGAATTCTCTTAATCCAGACCCTGGTTTTAACTGATCTTTGGTTTTAGGCGAGAAGTGATAGATCTCTGTCTCATCTATGTTTACTAAACAAGGCAACAATTCGGCTTTGTTACCAAGAAACATTGACAAACCTTCCTTTCCCATTCTAAACGACATGAAACCCTTTAAATGGTTCCAATGCTGTCTTGGAATTCAGAAAGTAAGTTGTGGTACAAAGACGTATGAGAGAGTTATGTCTATAAGCAGCATAAAATCTCAGGAATTGTGTTTCATTCTTTTTTGTCCGATGTGGACATATGTATGTCGTCCGACCAATCAGACGCGATGCGTTGTAAACGATAGAACAGACACTTAAAATAGAATCAAGCTCACCTCAGTGTTGTACTGCATAATAGTGACCGTGAATTTTTTGCCATGAAGACTTCCCAAAAAAAAGTAACCGAAAAGCCGCCTGGAAACTTCAAACACATGTTTATAAGGTTATCACTTTCCCCCAAGAATTTGTTTTCATAATAATTTCACCTTCTATACTTTTGGGCTACTAGATAAGTCTAGATGTGTGTGAAGATAAATTCGAATTTGAAAATCCAAGACGCAATCCATAAATTTTAGCAGCGCCACATTTGGCGTTAACAGAGCAAAATTTCCTCTTAACAGAACAAAATTTGCCCTTAACAGAGCACTGTGAGCTATTTAACAGTATCCATCTGAACAAGCCCTTTTGTTTAGGAGCTAATTTTTGAAAAATACCATGAATACCATACTAATATGCAAAGGAAAGCTCCAATGCCTCTTAATACATACATAATTGGTCATTACAACCCTTCAGTCAGGATTACGACCTAGCTTCTCACACCACCTATGTTGTGTGCGTTAATTTTATACATGAGCGGCGGGACCTACAGTTTAAAGTCGACTCCGAACGACAGTTTTTTGAGAAGCTTTTCATGGCAATTTTATTTACTCTCAGAGTTTATGCCAGAAATCTGCTGAGAGGAAGTCGCCGAAGAAATATTTTCATAATTTCCTGACCTGGGTTTCGAACTCGGGCCTTCAGTCCAATAAGCCAACACACTACCTACTAGACTACGGCGACTTAATATAATCAGCCTCTTAATATAATCGGCAATATAGTCACATACAAAGTGATGTGGTATTGCGAAAATTGGCTTTGAAAATATCAATTTTGTGCTTGAAAATTCTCTAGAAGATCAGCGGCCATTTTGGAACATATAAGAAATAGTACACCATATAGACTATATGCAAATGATAGTCCAGAAGGTACTCTTTCGAACCGTGGTAGTAGAATAGCTGGAATAATATTGAGATTCGAGAAATTTGGCCTCCTCTATCCCCCCACCAACCATCCTTGATAGTTCAACACTTTTAATCACAAATAATAATGCCCATAATGAGAATTAAATTGTATGCCAATAGTCTGAAATAATTGCAAAGTAGAAGACCACTGTTAAATAGTTAACAGTGCTCTGTTAATATTAAAGTTTACCCTGTTAGAGGCAAGAAGTGGCACTGCTGAAAGTGTGGGTTTGCGTCTTTGGTTTTTAAATTCGAATTTATCTTCACACACATTAATTCTAGTACGTACCTCCCTCGTACTATATTGTGTTGTCTCTATAAGTGCGTACTTGAATATGAAAAAAACGAAAAAAGAAAAAAGAGAAAAAGAAGAGGTTGAAGTAGAAGTAGAAGCAGAAAACGTTCGCTAAAATATTGTATTCAAAACACGCAAACGCATAATGCAAACCCATTAGGCATAATCACAGTCAATTACATAAAAGCTTGAAAAGGGTAAAAACGCTGAGGAAAAAATTTGAATTTTTTTATTCGTTTTTTTTCTCTTTCTTTCTTTCTGTTTTTTTTTTGTTTTAAGTATAAAAATAAGCATAAAAATGTTGATTTTTATTTTTAGTTACGAGCGAATATTTTGCAAGTTGGCGTACTTTCAAAATTTTAAATTCTTTTTTTAATTTTTTTTCTTTTTTTTTTGTTGCCTTTTTTCTGATTTTTCTGATTTTTGTTTTATTGTTATTGTTTTATTATTCTTAACTGCATTTAAATGGTTAATAATTCACGTTAATTTCAGTGAAGGAAGTTTATTAATAATGGCTGTAGACGTGTGTGTATGCAAAAGAGGATTTGACCCAATGTTGGTGGTGGTCAGACGACAATTAAGTTCCGGGTTTAACCAACTGATTACACATAATTTAGTGACTCAAATTCTCTTTATCTTTTCTTTTTTTCTTTTTAATTACAACAAAAGAAACTTTAAAAATATAAATAAAAAGAAAAAAAATAAAACTTTTCTTTTACCAAAATTTACTTAAGGCTTGATTATGGCCGACAACCGAACTCCAAATGAGTTGTTAGTTGCCACAAAATGGTATAAATTGGCAATACAGTTGCCACTTATTTACAACTAAATGGATATACAATGGAATCTTTCATAACAGCCACTTCTTTGGATGGATATTTTCAGAACAAATTTCAGGCTCTTCACGAGAAAATCGTTAGAAACGCTTTCCCTTAAAAGGATTTTCTTTTGAGCACATATTTGGGGTAAAATACTTCTGCAGTAAAAGTATATCTGTTCGGTCTCCTAACCGCAGGCATTTAAGCATTTGAACTGAGGCCAGCTCTCAGGCATTGGTACTTATCCGTGCAGCTTCAGTACTTGAAGAGAGAGAAGTGTGTGGTAAAGCTTACATTAAGAATTGTTGGTATAAGGAGCACTGGGTCCAAACGATTGTTTTCCATTCATTTTTGTCAAGTGCGATCATATACCGTCCGGCCTTTCAAACGCCATACGATGACTTTTGCTGTTGATGACCTCATTAATCTACGTTTCCAGTTATAGAACTGTTAGTAGTATCTTCGTGTTGCATGGTACATTTAGAATTCATCCGCGTGGCCTAAAGGAAAGTGGCCGCAGTTTAGTAGGTAGTGTTTTCGCTTATTAGACGTGTGGCTACGGTTCAAACCTCAGGTCAGACATACATAATTGGTCATTACAACCCTTCAGTCAGAATTTCGACCTAGCTTATCACACCACTAATGTTCTGTGCGTTACTTTTTATACATGATTGGCGGGACCTACAAGTTTAAAGTCGATTCCGAACGACAGATTTTTGAGAAGCTCTTCATGGCAATTTTATTTACTCTCAGAGTTTTTGCCAGAAATCTGTTGAGAGGCAGTCGCCGAAGAAATATTTTTTTCATATTTCGTTTTGATGCCTGGCCTGGGATACGAACCCGGGCTTTACGTCTAATAAACCAACACACTACCTACTAGACTATGGCGACTAGTCTAACAGGTCAGACATCAAAACGAAATTATGAAAAAAAAATATTTTTTCGGTGACTTCCTCTCAACAGATTTCTGACAAAAAAAACTCTTGCAAAGTAAATAAAATTGCCATGAAAAGGTTCTCAAAAATCTGTCGGTTGCGGTCGACTTTAGACTTTAGGCCTGTGGTGTGAGAAGCTAGGACGTAATCCTGACTAAAGGTTTGCAATGACCAATTATGTGTGTTGTATGTACAGGGCCTACATGAGTGAAATAATCTTCCATTGTACTCCTTTACAGCGAAGTGCCTTCCATATGTCATAGTATATGGGGAATATAAGAGGCAAGGATGGTCGTCATTCTACACATTTGTTTTGTGATTATTCTCAAGCTTTTAACATAATCAATAGTAGATTTATTGAACCTTAAAACAGATTATTAGCTGCAATTGTCGTGGTCAAAAACGATAGTCAATCAAAATAGTCAAAATATTTCCATTTACCTTGTTTAGCATGGGCACTGTAATTCACTTGCTGGAAATTGTAATTATACGGTCGTCTTTTAATGTGTCGCAGAGATTATTATAATTCCGACACGCTTCTGTAGTAGAGGGAATGAGTTTTGTACATGTGTGTGAAGATAAATTTGAATTTAAAACCAAATATGCAAACCCACACGTTTAGCAGCGCCACTTCTTGCCTCTAACAGGGTAAACTTTGCTATTAACAGAGCACTGTTAACTGTTTAACAGTGGTAATAAGTAGATTAGTTTTCTACTTTGCAATTATTGCAGACTATTGACATACAATTTAATTCTCATTATTCTTCGTGAATAATAGTGTTGTGATGTAGGAAGCCAATTCCCTCGAATCTTAAACTTATTCCAGCTATCCCACTACAGCGGTTCGAAAGAGGACCCTCTGGACTACCATTTGCATATAGTCGGGTAGGTATCAGAGATCAGCAACGAGTATTCAAAACGATGAGTAGATTCGAGTCATACTTATAATTTCAGCTACTTATACGCATTCATACTTATTTTAATATCATACTCATACTACTCATATTCAAAGTTAGAAATACTCATCGTACTCATACTTAACAATACGCACGATGTTGTTGATTTCGACTCTCCATGATTCAACATATACACGAGGCACAAAATAAGTATGATTCGAGTACGAACACCACAATACACTAGAAGGTTGTGTGTGTGCTTTGCTTGCTGTCTTTGTCTTTTCTTTTCTCTTCTTTTGTACGAATGAATCAGAGTAGTTGAATTTTAATACTCTTGACTCACTCATACTCAAAATTTCATAAGTATCTATGAGTAGAGAAAATACGATTCATTGCTGATCTCTGGTAGGTATCCTATTTCTTATATGTTCCAAAATGGCCACTGATCTTCTAGAGAAGTTTCAATCAAAAAATTGATATTTTCAAAGGCAATTTTCACAATACCACATCACTTTATATGCGGCTATGTTGCTGATTATATTAAGAGACCTTGAAACCTTCCTTTGCATATAGTATGGTACTCATAGACCTAGAGCATTTTCCAAAATTAGCTCAGTCGTTAAATAATTTCCAAAATGCCTTTTTCTTGCGTAGTTTACTGGCCATTGTAACCGTATGGTCAGGATTACAGTTTAGCTTCTAATGAATGGCAGAACACACAGTTTAAAGTCAACTCTGAACAACAAATTTTTCAGAAACTTTCCATATGTGTGTGAAGATAAATTCGAATTTAAAAACCAAAGACGCAAACCCACACTTTTATCAGCGCCACTTTTCGCCTTTGACAGGGCAAAATGTGCTATTAACAAAGCTCTGTTAACTGTTTAACAGCGCCATTAAGTAGATTAGTCTTCTATTTTGCAATTATTGCAGACTATTGACACATACAATTTAATTCTCATTATGTTCATTATTATTTGTGAACAAAAGTGTTGAAATGTACGGGATGGTTGGTAGAGGATGGAGGGCGTCAATCTTTTCGAATCTCAAAGTTATTTCAGCTATCCCACTACCACGGTTCTGTATGGTATACTATTTCTTATATGTTCCAAAATGGCCACTGATCTTCTAGAGAATTTTCAAGTAAAAAATTTATATTTTCAAAGCCAATTTTCTTAACACCATATTACTTTATATGTGAAGTTATTGCTGATTATATTAAGAGAGCTTGATACCTTCCTTTGAATTTGTTGTGGCACTGATAGACGTAGTGTTTATCCTAAAATGAGCTCCTAAACAAGTGGGCTTGTTCAGTTGGATACTGTTAAACAGTTAACAGTGATCTGTTAATTGCAAATTTTGTTCTGTTAAAAGGAAATTTTGCTCTGTTAACGCCAAATGTGGCGCTGCTAAAATTTATGGATTGCGTCTTGGATTTTCAAATTCGTATTTATTTTTACACACTTGTTTTTTAATTACTTTAAGATCTGTTTTCAGCAGCTTAAGAGATATGTTATCAATGCCAGTCCCTTTTTCATTTCTGAGGTTTTGAGTGCATTTTTTACTCTGCACTTAAGGCACAACATGCCTTTCATATTTCTTACCCAATTGCCTTGCAACTAATTTTTGAATTTGACGGGGTTTCTATTGCAAGGTCTTCCGTCTCACGATGTTTATCATAAGGAATACAAATAAAATTTTAAATTTCTGTGTTATCCTGTGCATGTCCTCTTCTAAAAAATTCGCCGATAAGCCAACTGTTTAGGTATTCAAACTAATTTTATTCTATACTCAGGTAGTTTTTTCAGAAATCTTATAATTTTATGTACATAATCGTTCCAAGCATTAAAAGTTGTAGTACTAATGGCAGAGATATCAACCTATTTAAATCAACTGCGGGCTTCTTGGGGACGATTGCCTGTAGACTGTCTAATGGTGAAGGTATAGCACTGGCCATTTTATAGTCACCTAGCAGCAACTCGTTTCCTTGCTGTTCGCATCTTCCACCTTTCCACCTTTCCTAAAAAACCTGCACAATGCACTGCATGAGTAGGAGCCATCCCCTGAGTGCTGGTTTCATAAAAAAAAAAAAAAAAAATAACGTACATCGGATTCGACTTCTTTTTACCTCAAAGGTATGCAGAATAGAACCATTATTTTGGAAATTAAATACTGAGGATGTTGCTTTGTTTTGCTACATTGCTTGCCACATAAAACTGTGTTAAAAAGATCATGCCTAATGAATGAAATTCTTGCAAGATACCATGCATGCTCTGGCGGCTTATCACAGCCTCATGCCAATTAAAGTTGACCCAAATATTTCATTTGTTTTGTTCTCATAATGATTGTTTAGCACTTGCCAAATGTCTGATTTGCATCCTTGAAGTTTAATGAGTTCAACCGCAAAATCTTGAAATTTTTTTTATTTTAACGAGATCTCCTTAAGGAGTTACGAAAGGAATTCCGTTTGTGTGGCTATGGCTATGGCTGTGGCTGCTGTTGAAACTATTGACTGTAATATGCCTTTAAATCACATAAACATGATTGGAATTCATAATGCTGTGTTGCATGTACATTGTAATTATGCCTGCAACAAGCCACAAAACTATTTAAATTTACCACAACCAGCAGCATCATCAACAGGAGCAGTGTTAGTGGCAGCAGCAGCATTGCTTGTAAATCTTATAATGAATCTCTCAGTGATAATGGCCAGAATGAATGAGTATTTAGTTAAGGAAACAAAAATCCTGCAAATAAAACAACAACCATCTGCGATTAATCCACAGATGACGCGTAATATTGTCTACAACAAAATAAAGAGAAAAAGTAATGATGCTGGGGGAACATGTTGGTTAGCCTGATGCTGTTTCCTGTGCTGGTGTTTTTTTGTTTTTTTTTTAATTTTTAATTTTAAAGATGCTGATAATGATTGTTTCTTGTTGTTATTGTTGTTTCATTCACTAAAAATTATTGCCAATTTGTGATTTAATGTGTTAATGTTTGTGTAGGTTGGTCTGGTCTGGTCTGGTCAACCTCAACATCTGGCTTAACTTTATGGGCTAGTGTTTAAATACTTTTGGTGTATTTTAATTAAAGATCCATTGATGACCCAGTTAGTTGAATGCATGAAAATCAAAAATAATTGCCAATTAAGAGATTTTATTATAGAACTCCTGCAGATGTTACCACAATAAATGCTTGGCCAATTAATAAATCTGTTTAAAACTTTGGTTTTTTATTAATCTTGGTCAAATGATTTCTAGGGTTAAAGCGTGAATTTTCAAGTTACAATTGAAGTGAAATTAAAAATTCCTTTCTCTTTATCAAGTTTAGTAATTTGAGTCCACATTAAAGTTTGGCCATTGGGCCGATAGATTGTGTGTCATTCTACACAAGACAAGTTTGAGGCCAAGCCAAGCCAAGGCAAGGCAAGGTGAATGGAATTTTATGAGCACATCGTTTAACAAATGAATTTACAGCCACGCAACGCCCAAATGTCTGGCGTTTGCAATCAAATAAGTTCAAGAAAATTGACAGTCAACATAATATTGGCCACGTTAATACTAAAAGAAAAAACATACATTCGCACATGCAAACTTCTACCATACATAGATGGGCAATGCAATACAAATATTGTTTTTCTAAAGGGGATGTACAATGCGTTACAAATAGGACTAGGATTTATTGGAACCAGGAAAAAGTAGAACGAAATTCTTATCAGACGATCACACGTAAAAGCTGTTAATTGAACAGTTTAAAGGTTACACAGAAAGAAAAACGGCGTGCTAAAATTAACTTTTCTATTCTCAATTTTAGCCAAAAAACGTGCTTGAAAAATTAAGCCCGTTTTGGCTATTGTTTGCTTAAAACAAGCAAAAAACGGAATTGATTTAAAAAACTAAGCCTTATATTACTAAAATCAACACTAAAAAGCTCAAAAATCTATTTAAAAAGTGTTATTTTGAGTTATTTGTTATTTGAGTTATGGAATTGTGGGTTTTTAAGTTCAAAAGTAAAAATTTTCATAATTCTCATTTAGTTCATGTGTATTTATACAATATATATCCAACAAAATGTCGTATTTTTCGCAAAGTCGCATTTCTTTGGTAGATGACTTGGATTATTATGGTCGATGACTTGGATTATTCCGGTCGATGACTTGCATTTTTTGGGTAGATGACTTGCATTTTTTTCAAATCAATCGATTTTAGGATTAAATCAAGTACGAGTTCGAGCTTAAATCAAGTTCAAAATTCTTGAATGAAACAAGCTCGTTTTTTGATAAATTTAGGTTTAAATCAAGTACAATTTAGGGCTTAAATCAAGTTCATTGTGCTCGAATAAAGTACGATTTGCCTCAATTCGATCCCATTTATAAGTTAATTCAAGTACGAAATCTAGCTTAAATCAACTTTATAATTCTTGAAACAAGTGCCCTTAAGGATTACTTCAACTTCTGATTCTCTTGAATCAAGTACGAATTCGATCTTAAATCAAGAAAAAATATGCTTAAACCAAATACATGATGAGATCACTTTGATCCCAAAAAGACTTAAATCGCGCTAAAATCAACACTTTTGTACTTGGCTGATTCGGGCTTGATTCAACTCTTTTGTACTTGATTCAAGACAAACCGTACTTACCGTACTATTGTGACCGATATGGATTGATTCAAGCCCGGATGGCTTGATTCTTTTTTTGAGTGTACTTATATGACTCTTGTCTGTCTCTTGTTTATTTAAGGTTATTTATTGCAAGCAGTTTAAATTTCAGCACACATTTATCATTAGGCAGACACTAATCCAAATGTGTCTCTGTATCTAAATGATCAGAGATAACTCTTCATCAATAAATTACTCAGCTAGATGAATAGTAAACCTTCTAACATACCAATTCGATTTGATTCTACCAAGGAACCTGCTCCTCATCAATAGTCTTCATTTGAATCGTAGAGAGTTACGATTTCAAAGGTGCAAAACTGTCCTGTGACAAAACAAGCAGGTTTCGTAGACTATTTGTTCGAAATTGTCAGTTCAAGACTACAGTGGCTCACATTAATATTCGGTATTTTTATTTTCATTTATTTAAACGAAAATTTTTGCAAGAGAATGAATAAAACTCAGAAATTTTATGTTTTAAAAAGAAAATATATTTCTCGAGATCAAATTAATTTATTCTTAGAGTATAAAGCGTTAATAAAATTAGATAAATAGGACATAAAGTAAAAACTTAACAAAATTCAGGTCTCATTAATATTCGGTTTTTTCAATGAAATTAAATTAAACTCCTTAAAAATTATATTATATTAGTATTTTGTTGGAAAACCATTATTTTTTACAACCTATGATAGACGATTAGGCATATTATAAATAATTTTTTTTAAGTAGTCTGTACTGATCTTATCCCATTCTTCCTGCAGTACTTTTTTAAGCTCATTTCTAGATGAAATAGATTTTTTACGCACTTGGCGGTCTAAATGATCCCATAAATTCTCTAAGGGGTTAATATCAGGTGATTGGGCTGGTATATCAATCACTTCTGGGCAATTATTTTGCAACCACTCGCGCACAACATGGGCTTTATGTTTGGGGTCGTTATCTTGGTATAATTTGAAGGTCGAAGAAAATTCCATTTTTTCGGCAGATTGATTTAAATTTTCCAGCAAAATGTTTAAGTACATATCCTTGTTCATGATTTCGTCAATAAATACTAGGTTTCCGACTCCCTTTGCTGATATACAGCCCCAAACCATCACATGCCCACCTCCGTGTTTTACTGTGGGAGTAATGTTTTTTCCTTTCAACTCTTCATTAGGTTTCCGCCAGACCAAAAATGTTGAATTTGCTTTTATCAAGGAAAATAACGTCCTCCCACCAACTCGCAGCCTTTTTTAAATGCTCCTTTGCAAATTTTTGAAGATAAATTCGTATTTTGAAACCAAAGACGTAAACCCACACATTTAACAGCGGCACTTCTTGTCTCTAACAGGGTAAACTTTGTTATTAACAGAGCACTGTTAACTATTTAACAGGAGCTATAAGTAGATTAGCCTTCTACTTTGCAATTATTGCAGACTATTGACATACAATTTAATTCTCATTATGATCATTATTATTTCTGAACGAAAGTGTTGAAATGTAAAGGATGGTTTGTGGAGGATAAGGTGGCCAAATTTCTCGAATCAAAAAATTATTCCAGCTATGCCACTATCACGGTTCTAAAGAGGACCCTCTGGACTACTATACTATTTGCATATAGTCGGGTAGGTGTACCATTTCTCTAGAAGAATTTTCAATCAAAAAATTAATATTTTCAAAGCCAATTTTCTCAATGCCATATCACTTTATATGGGACTATTTTGCTGATTATATCGGGTCCGCCATCTAACGTTTTTTTTTTCAACTAGTGCTTATTTCGTGAATGGTAACACTTATGTAGCTCATGTCTGATTTGACAGATAATTAGTTTTATCCTTCCGCTGAGCGAATATGGTTGTGTATACGCTTGAACAACGCTGGGAAATATTGCGACATTACTTTGAAAATCATGGTAATGTTGCAGAATGTGTGCGAAAATTGCGTACGGATTCTTGGCGGGTATGTAAACAAGCAAAATTGTCGCATTTGGGGCACAGAAAATCCGCACGCATACATTGAAAAGCCGACGCACCCAAAACGAGTCACTGTTTGGTGCGGATTTTGGTCCAGAGGCATAATTGGGCCATTTTTCTTCGAGAATGGGCAAGGAGTGGCCGTTACAGTCAATGGCGATCGTTATCGGGCCATGTTGAACGAATTTTTTGTTCACAAAAATTGAAGAGGAGGATATTGGCAACATTTGGTTTCAACAGAACGGCGCTACGTGCCACACAGCCGAAGCTACACTCGATGTTTTGCGCCCTGTTTTTGAAGATCGTATTATCAGCCGCAGAGCTGATTTCGTTTGGCCACCTCGGAGCTGCGATTTGACACCGTTGGACTATTATATGTGGGGTGCCGTTAAAGATAAGTGTTACGCCGACAAGCCAGAGACAATTGACGCTTTAAAGGACAATATTCGTGAAGCCATTGGTGAAATACAGCTGCACACAATCGATAATGTGCTTAAAAATTGGACCGATCGTGTAGGCTACTGCATGGCCAGCCGAGGCAACCATTTGAATGAAATTATTTTCCATTATTAACCGGGAGGAATAAAAATAAAAAATAAATAAATAAATATTCAGCAGTTTTTTTTTAAAGCATTTTCAAAAAAAAAAAGTTATTTGGCGGACCCTTTATTAAGAGGAACCTTCCTTTGAGTGTGTTATGGTACTCATAGACTTAGTATTTGTCCTAAAATTAGCTTCTAAACGAGTAAGCTTGTTCAGATGGATACTGTTAAACAGCTAACAGTGCTCTGTTAAGATTCAAACTTTACTCTGTTAACGCCAGATGTGGCTTTGCTAAAATTTATGGATTGCGTCTTGGATTTTAAAATTCATATTTATCTTCACACACATATTGAAACAGTTTGTTTTTGTTTTTTTGCTAACGTAGTCGATGAGAGTCTTGTACTCTAATTAACTGGCAATTAAAACTTCAAGTTTCTTCGGGAAAAATTTCAATGCAACCAAATCGAATCTTTTAATTTTTTTTTTAAATTTTTTTTTTTAGATTCATAGATTTCCGGGCAAAGTGTTCCTTATTTCATCTTTGCTTTGCAAATGACAAAAATTTTATGATCATTTGTTTGTCTCTATGCTAAAAGGTACCAATCGGGCGCACATGCTTTCATTTCTATTTTCTGTTGCACCAGGTCTTTTGGAGTTCATCTCAAGTTTTATTGTTATTGTTCACCGTCCTCGTTTTAAAGGAATATTTTATTTTAATAACGCTTAAGATAAATCCCCAAAATTGCAAAAACAATCGAAATATTTGGCTTAATAAGTGCTGGAAGCCGTCATTAAATTGTAATCCACATGCGAAATGATGTGACATTGCAGTGGCGGCTTAAGCAGTTTGATTTTTGATGAATTTCGTTGACAATTTAAAATCCCATTTATCATCATTTCGCCAAAACAGTCGAAAATTGTTGAAAGCGAAAAATAAATAAACGGCAACGACGACAACAATTGTTTCAAATTGTTTCATTATGAGCAAGAAATAAAACAAAATTTCATGGCCGTGCATTTAATTTCACAATCGAAGTGAAATGAAAAAATAAAAGCCTATTGAGGCTTGGGCTTTTGTTACGGCAGGCAGGCAGGCAAGTAGGCATTAAATTCCTAAATGATTACACTTAATCCATGGAAAATATGCTGGACTTTCCTTAAGTGTTTAAGCCTTTGCTTGGGCTTTAGCTTTAACTGTGATTGTGGCTGTGGCTGTGGCGATTCTATTAAGCAATTTGCTAATCGAAAGGCCAAAAAGATACGTTAAACCAGCACAACAAAACCAAGACCAAGAAAAACGTATGAAAAAATGAAAGAGAAAAATAATTTTAAACACCCTAAACCCTCTCAGCTAAACAGAGATGTCGTAACAAATAAGAAAATTATTTTATAAAAGGAACAAACAGGGGTTAACAAAAAAAAAAGAAACGAAACGAAACGAAACGAAAAGTGCAAAGAATTTGTAAATCGGAAAGAATCAATTTAAATGTAGCCGAGTATGTTGTACACAATTTGTAGTGGAATGTTGTTATTTAAAGGCATCAGGAATCACAATTATTTCCAAGAAAACCAACAACCAGTCGGCCATACAGCCACAGTCACAGTCACAGATGAAACAAATTACAACAGGCCTTAAAGACCAAAAACAAACAGTTTTGTGGACAAATCAAAGAACAACATTTAAGCCTGATTTAAACTCTGGCTTAAAAGAACAAAAGAACAATATCAATTGAAAAACAAAAACAAAAACAAAAACAACCGTCTGTGGAAACTGTCATCAAAATCATTGTTGTCCGTTCACATTATCCCCACTCAAAATGGGGCCAAAGAAAAAATAAAAAAACAAAAAAGATAAGAAAACAAAAAAGGATGAGTTTTGAAAGTAAGGCTTTAGCTTTAGCTTTAGCTATGGCAGTGGCTTTCATCATTTTGAGGCTGTTAACAATGATGCTAATCCATCTCCGTTGGCTGTAATAATGCCAAGTTAAACACAAATTTATGCCCAAAAACCTTTAAACAAAAAATGTCACAACCAAAGACATGAGTACGACGGCTCACAGCACACAACACAGAACACAGAACCCAGCTTTAAAGAAAGAAACCAAAAAAAAAAAAAATAAGAAATAAAAAAGAGAAAAACATTATTGAAGTCATAGTCAGTGTGAAAGTGAAGCAAAGTGAAGTGCAGTGAAGTGAAGTGAAGTGATTTTTAAATCAAGGTCGCCCGCCTAATATTAAAACAAAATTGCGTGTTTAAGTCCTCCATCTTTTTTCTCTTTTCACCAGACTCTGCTGAATATTTTATCGGCTGATGATGACGATGACAATGACAATGATGTTTAAAGGTGTTTTGCCTCATTACTTACTAAAGCTGAGTACAAGCAAGCTACACTCTTTTTTTGTGTTCACCTCCACCTATTGAGAGGGTGCTTATGGTCAATTCCAGTACAAAAAAAAAAAATTTTTTTTTTTTTGACTCCAAACAAGCTTAAATTCATTGAACTTTGCGGCAGTTTGTTATTGTTTTTGGTTTTTCTGTTTAAATCTCCTGTTTTGTATCACAATTTCAAAGGAATCGTTAATCGTTACTGCTACCGCTTGTGTTGTCTGTTAACGTACATTGACCACAACCACTGTCATTGCTCCTGCCCCTGCCTCTGTCTCTGCCTGTGCCTGTGCCCGTGCCCATTCCTGTGCTGTGCTCCAGTTCTGTTGTTTTTGTTCTCTAATTGATGCAGGTTGACTATAAATTGTTATCACAACACCGATCAGTGGAGTGAGTGAAGGAATAATAAATGTTTTTACTTCATAAGTGGCTGTTGTTTTTTTTTTTTTGCTTTTTTTTTTTGAAGAGTTTTTGCTTTTTTTGACAGTCTAAGATGACTGACATTTACCACAAAGGACAGCAAAAACTGCATAATTTTTATTCGTCGCCAAGTCTGTATATAATACAGCGCAAGAAGATCGATATTTTTTCTATGAGCTTAAGTGTTAATTCTCTGCCATAAACACTTAACTATACCCACATGTTTTTCTATGGAAAGCCTAAAACCAACATGTGTTCGTACACATAAATTCGAATTTGAAAATCCAAGACGCAATCCATAAATTTTAGCAGCGCCACATTTGGCGTTAACAGAGCAAAAATTTTCTCTTAACAGAACAAGAGTTATAACGTTGCAGCTGACCTCGACATCTTCTTACGGGACCCTTAGCTGCAATGCACTGGGTACAGTTTGCTATCCAATCCGCTACTGCTTGCTGACATCCAATCCAATAAAAACCTTGTTTTAGTCTTTCCAGCATCTTTGTAACCCCAAGGTGTCCTCCACTAGCTCCATTATGGAACTCATTTAAGACTTCCTTCATTTTGGAGGAAGGCACTACTATTAGGTTGGATGAGGTCTTGCCATCAGCGCTTTCCCAATAGCGATATAAGCACCCGTTTATCAATTTTAAACTGTTCCATTGTGCCCAATATGTTTTTATAAGAGGACGTTGTGCTGATATTTCATTTCGGGTAGACCGTTTGTCCTCTTCCTTAGCTACTATAATCTTCGCCAAAACTGGGTCACTTCTTTGTGCCTCTGACCAGTCTTCGTTGGCATCGATCTGCGTTAGCCGGATATCGATGATGGATTCCTTCTTCTCAGCCTTCATACAATGTTTACACTTCAAATTACATGGGCGGCGTGAGAGAGCATCAGCATTTCCACGTTTTATGTCTCTTCGGTGTTCAATGCTAATGTCATAAGTCAGGAGCAGAGATCAGCAATGAATCGTATTTTCGCTACTCATAGGTACTTATGAAATTTTGAGTATGAGTGAGTCAAGAGTATTAAAATTCAACTACTCTGATTCATTCGTACTCGCTACAACATTGATTTATAAGTATAGGTAGCGATGAGTATGAGTACAACGTTGACATCAAACTCACAACATTCGATTCATTGTTTGATTCATATGCCTACTCATTCAGATTCATAAATTTAGAAAAATACTTATAATACTTACGAATGATTCGAGTCACTCGAATCATTCATCAAAATTTACAGTAGTAGTTATTGTTGCATTTACAAAAGAAGAGAAAAGAAAAGACAAAAACAGCAAGCAAAGCACACACACAACCTTCTAGCGAGTATTGTGGTGTTCGTACTCGAATCATACTTATTTTGTGCTTCGTGTATATGTTGAATCATGGAGAGTCGAAATCAACAACATCGTGCGTATTGTTAAGTATGAGTACGATGAATATTTCTAACTTTGAATATGAGTAGTATGAGTACGATATTAAAATAAGTATGAATGCGTATAAGTAGCTGAAATTATAAGTATGACTCGAATCTACTCATCGTTTTTAATACTCGTTGCTGATCTCTGATCAGGAGGCACTCAATCCAACGTGCTAACTGTCCTTCAGGGTTCTTGAATTGCAGCAGCCATCTCAGTGCAGAATGATCAGTCCTTAGCAGAAAATGTTGGCTATACAGGTACTTATGGTAATGTTTTATGCATTCCAGCACTGCAAGAAGCTCACGTCGGGTCACACAATACATACTTCCGTTCAGGCTTTGACAGTGTGCGACTATAGTAGCCTAAGACTTTCTCTGTACCATTGACCACTTGGGAAAGTACACCACCAGTACCATATCCGCTAGCATCACTGTCTAAAATGAATTTGCAATTAACAGAGCACTGTTAGCTGTTTACAGTATTCATCTGAACAAGCCCACTTGTTTAGGAGCTAATTTTTGGAAATACTATGAGTATCATACTAATGTGCAAAGGATGGTTCCAAGGATCTTAATGATCTTCCTTGTGCTATTTCTGATTGTAATATTCTGATGTATGCTGACGACGTTAAATTATTTTATACTTTTGATGATGATCATGGTCAGGCTGTTCTTCAGCGAAATATTGATTTGTTTGTAACTTGGTGCAGAATTAATTTAATGGATCTTAACTTGAGAAAATGTAAATGCATGGTTTTCTCTCGCGGATGCGTAATTTCGTCCACTTATGTAATTAATTCTTGCCCTTTGGAAACTGTGACTACATTTCTTGATTTGGGAGTATTATTGGATATGAAGCTGTCTTTTATTGATCATATTAGTATGATGATTGGCAAGGCTCGGGCTGTTATTGGTTTTGTGAAGAGATGGGTGTGATCCTTATATAACAAGACTACTTTACATTTCACTTGTTAGACCTATTTTGGAGTATGCGTCTATTATTTGGAATCCATACTATCGTTGTCATAGTGATTCAATAGAGTCTGTGCAGAAGCAGTTTTTATTATTCTGTTTACGTGGGGTTATGCCGATGGGTTTCCATCATATGAGGCTAGATTAGATTTGGTGAAACTTCCAACTTTGGGACGTAGAAGGGCTGTCTTAGGGGTTTGTTTTGTTTTTAATCTGGTTAAAGGTGATATCGACTCTGAGTTTTTGCTTTCTAACCTGAATTTCAGTATTCCAGCAAGATTTTCACGGCACTATCGTCATCTTTCTTTAGATTTTTATAGAACGAACTATGGAGCTAATTTTCCTTTTCGTAGATTATGTAATGATTTTAATTTATATTATGATTTTATTGATTTTAATTGTAGTGTTTGTAATATTAAACGTAGCTTATATGCTTTGCATTAATTTGTAAATTATTATATAAAAATATATTTTCGTTCTTGTCTTACGTAGTTTATTGTTACTTTATTCAGCTTGTGATTAAGTTCTGAGCTGTTTTATGTTCCCGTTGCCATTACTTTTCCTTTACCCGCTACAGTCCGGACTGTAGTGTGTACGTGTCCCTACGTAATGGGGACGAGCTCTCCGCGGTCGGGTGAGGGTGGGTTAGTGTGTGGCCGGGGACGTCCGAAAAAAAAAAAGGCCTCTTAATATAGTCAACAATATAGTCACATATAAAATGATATGGTATTGAGAAAATTGGTTTCGAAAATATTAATTTTTTGCTGAAAAATTCTCTAGAAGATCAGTGGCCATTTTGGAACATATAAGAAATAGTACATCATACAGACTATATTCAAATGGTATGCCAGAGGGTCCTCTTTCGAAATTTTCAATTTTTTTTTTTTCAAAAATCTATTTTTGGCCAAAAATATATGAAAATTCTCTAGAAGATCAGGGGCCATTTTGGAACATATAAGAAATAGTACGGACTATATTCAAATGGTAGTCCATAGGGTCCTCTTTCGAACCGTGGTAGTCGAATAGCTGGAATAATTTTGAGAGTTGAGAAAATGTACGTCCTCCATCCCTTCAACACTTTCGTTCACAAATTGTATTTGAATAGTCTGCAATTATTGCAAAGTAGAAAACTAATCTTCTTATTACCACTGTTAAACGGTTAACAGTGCTCTGTTAAAAGCAAAGTTTACACTGTTAGAGACAAGAAGTGGCGCTGCTAAAGTGTGGGTTTGCGGCTTTGGTGTTTAAATTTGAATTTATCCTCACACAAATCTTAAAGAGGTCACTTTATTTTACGATATCCTTTCTTACAGTAGGAATCTTTGAAATATTTTTTTAATGGATTTATTAACAACACATTTAAAGTGAATTTATCGCATAGGAAACATGAAAACAAGGGAAAATGAAATTAAAATTCCAATAAAAAAAAGAAAAAAAAAAAATCTGTTGCTTGCCTTTCAGTGGTATTTGGAATGGAAATAATATTGAATGTTGTTTAACCATTTAATTTATATCACTCCCTATATCAACGTCAAAAATTATTGGTGGCAACAAGCTCAACACGATGCAACTAATCGTTAAAGATCTTCTGTACAACAGGCAACGGGCAACAACAGACAACAACATTTAATTATTCACCATCATAACCATAGTGTGTGAGAGAATAAGTGAGCAAGAGTGTATTGATGTGGCAGGGGGTGGTGGTAGTAATGGTTAATAAAAACGATTTTTAAACAAATATTACTACAACACCTAATATCTACCACTACAACTACTACGGCTACCATTAACAATCAACATTTGCAATATGTGAGCGAGTTTAGATGTGAATGTAGACGGGGGCCCACATGCATTAAAGACACGAAGACACCACGAAAGAGATGGATTTTCATAATACAACGTGACTCGTATCGTGTTAATTCGACATGTTTTTTTTTATGATTTTTGTTGTTGTTGTATTTTTGTTGTTGTATTTTTGCCCAGAATCATTTAAAAGAAAATATTTGCACTGTCCAGACTGCGTGCAGCAACGCCTTATGAACCTAAAAATTCATTGGAATGGTATTTATTTGTATTTTATTTATATGTGTGTGTGTGTCTGCTTGTCTGTTGGCTGTTGTTATTGGTGCTGTTGTCGTGGCCGGGAACAAAACGCGCTTAAACAACATCAAATTGCAACACCTTAAGGCCATTCATACTTTGATTATTTTCTACTCTCTTGCTTAAGTTTTTTTTTTTTTGGTTTCTTTTTTTTTGTGTTTATTTGAGACTCCTGGTTCTTTCAGTTGCTTACAGATGGTAGTGGCAGGAAGGGAGTTGTGGATTGTAGATGGAAGATGATGTACAATAAGTTGCAACATTATTTTGTAGGTTGGTAGAGCTGTTAAGAGTGTTCCAGTGTTGTGTTGTATTGTGCTGTGTAGACCCCTTTTGCATTCATTGGAATTCATAATAATTGCGTATCTGGCAGATGCAATTTATCCGTGAATTTGTTTTTAATTTTCAACACATTCGCTAATTTGATTTTTAACTTTAAAATACTTTTTTTTTTTTTCGTCTGCCGTCTTCTTCTTCTGCCATCTTCTTCTTCTGCCACAATGCTGCCACTTTTATTAAGAGAATGTATGTTTGTGCCTGTGTAATTCCCTTTTTTGCCATGGCAATTTTGTGGCCTTCACTCATTCTCACCAGCCATGGCTTTTAACTCTGATGCCTTTACCACACGTTGTTGCTGCTGTTGCTGGTGCTGGTGCTGCTGCTGTTACTGCTTTGTGGCAGCTACAGTTTTGAAATGGTCTTGTTAAATGCGTAATTTATGTTGCTTCAGATGCTGATGATGGTTGTTAGTTGTTGGTTGGTGCCCCAATGTTGTTTAAGCCCCAATTCATTTCATTACTCTTACTTCATTCACGGTGATCACGTTGTTACTACCACCACCATCACCACCACCACCACTACTATGGCTTTAACCAAATAAATGTGGTCAATTCATTTGCCTTCTTTCCTGTATACATACAACGTTTCGTATCGTATGCTTATCATCATATTCATACGTTCGTTCGATATGTGGTTTGCGCAGGCGCAACTTAACAAATCGATTTTCAACGCAATGCATCTCTCTTCCAATTGCCAGCTACGCTTAAGCTACTTCTCTGTCACTGTCTCTCTTTCTTCTTTAAAATTCCTTGAGCTGTTGCTTTCAGGTTGTTTTGTAGATGCAGCGGTGCAGGCTTCTTCGTTCTGGTTTATTTTATGGTTGGTTTATGAACGAAATGCTTTTCAAAATTCACAGTAAGCGTGAACACATTAGAGATTATTAGTGAATGGCAACTTTAAACAGACACAGAGACAGACAGACAAACGGATGGAAGATCATCATTTAGTTGTTGTTGTTGTTATTGTTGTTGTTTTGTTGTATGGACAAGCAAACAGAATGTGTTGTTAACACACATCTTTATCGTTGCCAAACTAATAAAATTATCATTTTTTGACTCTGCCTTTGCCTCTGCGTCTGACTCTGGCTTGGACTCTGACTCTCTATCATAGCACCTCAAACCATAGCGTAGTGTGTGTGTGTGTGTGTTGTTTGTTGCTGCTCTGCTGGTATTTATTTCTTTAAACACATCCTGCATAAATAATCATAGTAGAAGGGGGATCATGATTTAAATGAAATGTTCACATAACAATCTACTCTCGCATATAGAGAGAGGCTCAAAAAAAAAAGGGGAAAATTAATAAAAAAAAAAAACTGTCATTAAGTGTAACAAATCTTGTTGTAGTGGTGCGAGTATGATAATGTCCCCATGAGATACCAGGTCATAAATTACCATCGATCGGATGCAAATGAATGCTGGGGCTACTTAATTTGCTAATGATAGTTAAAGTTGTAATGGTTTGTTAAAGAAAATTTATTGTGACCCATACATAGTGTGTGTTATAATTTTCTTCTTCTTCTGGTTTTTTCTCTTTATTTTCTATAGAAAGATAAATTAATTTGTAAAGACATTAAATTATAATATTGAAAAGGAAGAAAATCATTTATTTTATCGCTGAATCGTGGGTTTTTTTTTACAATCACTTAATAAAAATACGTTTTTCAAAGGCATAAAATACATGTTTTTTCTGTCTTAATTTCTACATTAAATTACAAAATTACTTGTTACTCTTAATTACTCAATTGGCATAAGTGTGTTAAGAGTCCCCATATAGGAACACATACGGTGCATTCGATAGAAAAAGAAAACATCATGCTTTGTACGGCAATAATTTGTCTGTGGTTCTGCCGTGTAACTCTTGATTCTGTTTTCGTGGAAACTATCCATGTTGACCATGACAGTCTATATAAAGGGTTCGCAAAATAACTTTTTTTTTTGAAAATGCTTTACAAAAAGAACTACTGAATATTTTCTAAAATTTCTTTTTTTATTTGAAAGTACAATCCTTCCGGTTAATAATGGTAAATAATTTCATTCAAATGGCTGCCTCGGCTGGCCATGCAGTAGCCTACACGATCGGTCCAATTTTTAAGCACATTATCGATTGTGTGCAGCTGTATTTCACCAATGGCTTCACGAATATTGTCCTTTAAAGCGTCAATTGTCTCTAGCTTGTCGGCGTAACACTTATCTTTGACGGCACCCCACAACTAATAGTCCAACGGTGTCAAATCGCAGCTCCGAGTTGGCCAAACGACATCAGCTCTGCGGCTGATAAAGCGATCTTCAAAAACAGGGCGCTAAACATCGAGTGTAGCTTCGGCTGTGTGGCACGTAGCGCCGTCCTGTTGAAACCAAATGTTGCCAATACATATCCTCCTCTTCAATTTTTGTGAACAAAAATTCGTTCAACATGGCCCGATAACGATCACCATTGACTGTAACGGTCAGTCCTTGCTCATTTTCGAAGAAAAATGGCCCAATTATGCCTCTGGACCAAAATCCGCACCAAACAGTGACTCGTTTTGGGTGCGTCGGCTTTTCAATGTATGCGTGCAGGTTTTCTGTGCCCCAAATGCGACAATTTTGCTTGTTTACATACCCGCTGACGGTGCTTCTCTTCTTCCAAAATCCGTACGCAATTTTCGCACACATTCTGCAACATTACCATGATTTTCAAAGTAATGTCGCAATATTTCCCTGCGTTGTTCAAGCGTATACACAACCATATTCGTTCAGCGGAAGGATAAAACTAATTATCTGTCAAATCAGACATGAGCTACATAAGTGTTACCATTCACGAAATAAGCACTAGTTGAAAAAAAAAACGTTAGATGGCGGACCCGATATTTGTATGTAATAAACAACTCAGAAGGTTTAGGTCTTTTTTCTTAACAGACTTTAGTAACATCATTAAAGGTCCATTAGTTTTCGTGATCAAGGCTGTAGTATGTGTGGGAAGATAAATTTGTATTTGAAAATTTGAATACAAAAACATGCAGGCATTGAATATAATCTAGTCTCTAGTATGCCTGCTTCATAGTGTGTTTGAAGATAAATTCGAATTTAAAAATCTAAGATGCAAACCATAAATTTTAGTAGCGCCACATTTGGCGTTAACAGAGAAAAATTTCCTCTTAACACAGAAAAAGTTGGCCTTAACATAGCACGGTTAACTAAAGGGTGATTTTTTAGCTATTATCTTTTTGGCAACACTGGTTTAAACAGCTCACGCACGTTTCGTGTTTTGTTTCACTGTCAAACATCTTCAGTTTGGTCTATAATTCAACCATGAATCGTCTTACAAACGAACAACGCTTGCAAATCATTGAATTTGGCATCATTGGACCGTACTTCTTCAAAGATGCTGCGAATCGTAACGTAACTGTGAATGGTGAGCGCTACCGTGAGATGATATCCAACTTTTTTTGTCCAAAATGCAAGAGCTTGACTTGCATGACATGTGGTTTCAACAAGACGGTGCCACATGCCACACAGCACGCGTAACAATGGCTTATTGAGAGTCGAGTTCGTTGAACATTTTATTTCACGTACGGTACCGGTCAATTGGCCGCCTAGATCGTGCGATTTAACGCCTTTAGACTATTTTTTGTGGGACTATGTTAAAGCTCATGTCTATACAGACAAGACCGCTTCAATTGACGCATTGGAAGGCAACATTGAAGCATTTATTCGTGAGATACCGGCCGAAATGTTGGAAAGAGTTTGTCAAAATTGGACTAAGCGGATGGACCATTTGAGGCGCAGTCGCGGTCAACATTTGCATGAAATAATCTTCAAACATTAAATTATATGGACCATACTATCGATTCAAATAAAGATTTCATGCATTTTTCTGAATTTTATGTGTTTTTTTTTTTTTTTTGCAAAATTTTCCTATAGCTCTTAAAAAATCACCCCTTAATAATGATCATAATTAGAATTAAATTGTATGTGTAAATAGTCTGCAATAATTGCAAAGAAGAAGACTAATCTACTTATTGCCACTGTTAAACAGTTACAGTAAACAGTGCTCTGTTAATAGCAAAGTTTACCCTGTTAGAGGCAAGAAGTGGCGCTGCTAAAAGTGTGGGTTTGCGTCTTTGCTTTTTAAATTCGAATTTATCTTCACACACATGGGTGTTGTAATGCCTGCCTATTAGCTTGCACCTAAGCCATCAAATAGGCTTGAAAAATACTTGGACGATCTGGTCAATTAAAGTGTGAATCCAGATTGTTGATATGATGTAGGTTAGGTTAGGTTATGTCCTTACGAACTTGTCAGTGCTATGTGTGGGCGCCTACTTCTATGAATGCATTTGTCATTCCATTCTAATACAAATTTGTCGTAAGTCATCAGTGCTTTCTCCGAGTGCTTGACTTATGCGAATTCATATTCTCCTTAAAATTTTCTGTTGGATTGGAATCAGAGATCAGCAACGAGTATTCAAAACGATGAGTAGATTCGAGTCATACTTATAATTTCAGCTATTTATACGCATTCATACTTATTTTAATATCATACTCATACTACTCATATTCAAAGTTAGAAATACTCATCGTACTCATACTTAACAATACGCACGATGTTGTTGATTTCGACTCTCCATGATTCAATATATACACGAAACACAAAATAAGTATGATTCGAGTACGAACACCACAATACTCACTAGAAGGTTGTGTGTGTGCTTTGCTTGCTGTCTTTGTCTTTTCTTTTTTCTTCTTTTGTAAATGCAACAATAACTACTCGAATCATTCGTAAGTATGTATTATAAGTATTTTTCTAAATTTATGAATCTGAATGAGTAGGCGTATGAATCAAACAATGAATCGAATGTTGTGAGTTTGATGTCAACGTTGTACTCATACTCATTGCAACCTATACTTATAAATCAATGTTGTAGCGAGTACGAATGAATCAGAGTAGTTGAATTTTAATACTCTTGACTCACTCATACTCAAAATTTCATAAGTATCTATGGGTAGCGAAAATACGATTCATTGCTGATCTCTGATTGGAATTTGTTAAGTGAGTGACATAGCATTTGGTGCTTATCCTTACTGGCACCGAACAAGATCTTGAAGATTGTTAGGACAACGGAATCAAGGGCAGTCAAATAGTTTGTATTCATGGCAATTATTTACTTTAGTTTCGGAAGATATTAGGTAGAAAGCCTAAATGATAAACCATTCATTAAATTTCATTGATTCAATTAAAATTTTAATTGAAACAATCACAATTTTAATTTAATTTCCTTACAATTCCAATTAATTACGGATTTCTCACTTAGAATTCAAATTCTATTGAAAAAGATGCCTTTATGCTGAGCATTTATTCATTTGTCTGTGGTCTGTGATCGCACGGACAAGCTAAAAATTTATGAAATTATAAATAAATTAAAGAAAAAATAAAATTTTTAAACAATTTATGAATTTATTTTGCCATGGTGAGGCAGGCTGTTTGGCAGGCAGGCAGGCAGTGAGATGGCCTCTGTATTTCTGTATGCACATCTGTAAATATGATTATAAAGCATGGGAGTAAGACAACAATGGCAGGCCATATTAAATTGTTTATTTGGGTGGATCATAAATACTCATCGTCATCGCGGGTACGCAATCATCGGTCCAGCATTCAGCAACGGCAGTTAAAGCCTTCAATAACAAATCGCCAAATGAATTATGCCTACAGTTTTTAACTCATTTTAACGTATTTTTTTTCACTATCTCTCTCTCTCTCTCTTTCTCCCTCTTTTTCTTCTGTTTTCTTATGGGGAGCATAAATTATTATTTGCTGTACGATTTAAACACGACGCTGGACAAATCGAAATTGTAGCCACAGTTAAAGATGGTTAACAAGGCTATAAGTAGTCTTAGTCGTTTGTTTTTTTTTGTTTTTCTTTTTGGTTTTTTGTTTTATTGGTTTTAAAGATTTCTGTTTTCTGTTTTACTTTTTGGATTTTGTATTGAAAATTCTGAAATTTTTTCTTTTTTTGTTTTTTATTGGAATTGCTTGCCGTTTACATTTCATTTTGGGCCACGGCATGACCATTTTGTGTGCCCTGAAAGTATTTGAAATGAAATGCTTGTAAAGCAGCAGAGTGCAAAGCATTTATGACCAGTCATGGCTAGTGGTTCTCCACATAAATTCTCAAACGATTTAATTTGTTTTTCTTAATTCTTGTTGTTCTCTAACCAAACTCAATGTATTTTGAATGTGACTTGGCTGCTGCCTCAACCAAAAAAATATGACAGAAACGCACAAATATCCACACAAATAGTAATAAAAAGAACACGATTTTTTTTTTTTTTTCAAATAAAAGTTTCAAGAAGTATTGCCAATAAACGCCTCTTGTACCTTTTAAAAGACACACAACGAATTTTGGCTGGAAAACTTTTTTCGCGTCTTTCTGTTTTTGGCTGCTGACACGAAAAAGTGTAATTCATAAAAACATTTTTAGTCCAGAACCGTAAACAGAAAACAGCACCGAGAAGAACTTCCTTTTATTTTCTTCGTTCTTTTTCTCTTCTTGTTAGTAAAACATTCAGTTTTGAATATCGCTGAGAAGCGTACACAAGGCGTTTGAGGCCAAGGCAAGGCAAGGCAAGGTGAATGGAATTTTATGAGCACATCGTTTAACAAATGAATTTACAGCCACGCAACGCCCAAATGTCTGGCGTTTGCAATCAAATAAGTTCAAGAAAATTGCCAGTCAACACAATATTGGCCAAGTTAATCCAAAAAAAAAAAAAAAACTTACCACTCTCTTATACATACATGTACCATGCATAGATGGGCAATGCAATACAAATATTGTTTTTCTAAAGGGGGTGTACAATGCGTTACAAATAGGACTAGGATTTACTGGAACTAGTAAGAAGTAAAAGGAAATTCTTATCAAACAATCACACGTAAAAGTTGTTAATTTAACAGTTTAAAGATTACTTATACGACTGCCTCTGCCTTCAGCCTATTTAAGCTTTTTTATCGCAAGCAAAGTAAAATTCAACACACATTTATCATTAGGCGGACACTAATCCAAATGTGTCTCTGTATCTAAATGATCAGAGAGAACTCTTCATCAATAAATTACTCAGCTAGATGAATAGGAAACCTTCTAACATACCAATTCGATTTGATTCTACCAAGGAACCTGCTGCTCATCAATAGTCTTAATTTGAATACTAAAGAGTTACGATTTCAAATGTGCAAAGCTCTCCTGTGGCAATACCAAGTAGCCTGCTCCTCATCAATAGTCTTAATATGAATACTAGAGAGCTACGATTTCAAATGTGCAAAGCTCTCCTGTGGCAATACAAGCAGGTTTCGTATACTATTTGTTCGAAACTGTCAGTTCAAGACTATATATGAAGCAAAGACACAAACCCACACTTTTAACAGCGACACTTCTTGTCTCTAACAAGGTAAACTTTGTTATTAACAGAGCACTGTTAACTATTTAACAGTGGCAATAAGTAGATTAGTCTTCTACTTTGCAATTATTGCAAGCTATTGACATAGAATTTAATTCTCATTATGATCATTATTATTTGTGAATAATAGCGTTGAAATTTATAGGATGATTCCAGCTATGCCACTATCACGGTTTGAAAGAGGTCCCTCTGGACTACTATACTATTTGCATATAGTCGTGTATGTGTACTATTTCCCTAGAAGAATTTTCAATCAAAAAATTAATATTTTCGAAGCCAATTTTCATTATACCATATCACTTTGTATGGGACTATTTTGCTGATTATATCGGGTCCGCCATCTAACGTTTTTTATTCAACTATTTGTTCGAAACTGTCTGTTCAAGACTATATATGAAGCAAAGACGCAAACCTACATTTTTAGCTGCGCCACTACTTGCCTCTAACAGGGTAAACTTTGTTATTAACAGAGCGCTGTTAACTGTTTAACAGCGACAATAAGTAGATTAGTCTTCTACTTTGCAATTATTTCAAACTATTTACACATAAAATTTAATTCTCATTATGATCATTATTATTTGTAAACGAAAGTGTTGAAATGTATAGGATGATTGGTGGGGTATAGAAAGGGCCAAATTTCTCGAATCTCAACATTATTCCAGCTATGCCACTATCACGGTTCTAAAGAGGACCCTCTGGACTACTATTTGCATATATGTAGTCGGGTAGGTGTACTATTTCTTATATAATCCCAAATAGACACTGATCTTCTAGAGAATTTTCAAGCAAAAATTTATATTTTCAAAGTCAAATTTCTCAATACCATATCACTTTATATGTGACTATATTGTTGACTATATTAAGAGGTATTGGAACCTTCCTTTGCATATAATATGGTATTCATTGACCTAGAGTATTTCCCAAAATTAGCGCCTAAACAAGTGGTCTTGTTCAGATGGATACTGTTAAATAGTTAACAGTGCGCTGTTAAAAGAAAATACTGCTCTGTTAACGCCAAATGTGGCTCAGCTAAAATTTATGGTTTGCTTCTTGGATTTTCAAATTCCTATTTACAATCTTCACACACATTATGAAGCAGGCATACTAGAGTTTAGATTATCTTTAATGCCTGCATGTTTTTGTATCCAAAAGTAAGTGTATAATATTTCGAGAAATCTGTCATACCTTGAGGACGATAATGGTTCTACGGACTCCAACAGTAAACTTTAAAGCCAACGGATTATCAATACGCATTCGATTATGGGTACCATTTACCTGGAATTGCCTAAGCCAGTCTAGAGCACCATAGATAGTAGAAACTTTGGTATTTTAAGCTTGAAATTCTTCCGTAATCAATATGTTTTATTATGAGATGTGTCCGTTATTAAAAGCAGTCAGTAATCTACGCTTCCTATGATTTAAGGGTTCAATTGCTACAACCGAAACTTGAACGATACTTTTTATTTGCCTAAAGGTATGCAAACCTTGTTTCTAACACCACTTACATATGTTGTGTGCGTTAATTTTTATATATGAGTGGCGAGACCTACACGTTTAAAGTCGATTCCGAACCACAGATTTTTGAGAAACTTTTCATGGCAATTTTATTTTCTTCTCACAGTTCTTTTGCCAGAAATCTGCTGAGAGGAAGTCGCCGAAGAAATATTTTTTTTTTCATATTTTCAGTTTGATGTCTGCCCTGGGTTTTGAACCCTGACCTTACGTCTTAATGAGCCAGCAATCTACCTACAAGACTGTAGGTACCGCTTATGTATGAAATTAACACTTACAACATAAGTGGTGTGAGAAATTAGTTCCATAATCCTGACTACAGGATTGTAGTGACCAATTATGTACGTTCATGGTCATGGTCCACAAAAAGTTTCACTAATAGTTTCAGTGTGCACACCCTGTAACATAGCCTATGGGAATTGCAGAACCTCAAAAGTATCACAAAAAAGGAGAATATGTAAACAACAACAATAACTAATAATAATAAGCCCAAAGCGTCTACTCCAACTATTTCATTCTTATTCGCATTTCGATTCATCCACATCACATTTTGAGAACGTCCGACCCATTTCTTATGCTCGTAAGTTATCCTACAACAACAATAACAACAACAGGAACAGAAACAATTCTGTGGTTTTGTTCTCATTATTATTATTGTTTTTGTTGTTGTTGTTGTAATGTTTTTAGTATGGTTTTTGTGCAAATGTTTACACAGCTTGTGGTCAACGCCATAATGACCACAATTTGTGCAGGCAATTAATTTTAAAGTTTTTAGAAGCTGTTTAATCATACCAATACAACAACAAACTCGGGTTATACTTTAAGCCATGTATACATACATACATACACATATTTAAGCATTTTAGCCATATTATGTTAGCTGTATTGGGTTAATAATATTGGCTGTGGTATCGATGGATCGATGGTTATAATAATGATTGGAAAATTGTTCCTCTCTCTCTCTCTCTCTCTCCATGTCTCTGTCTCTGGGCTAATGATCAATTAGGCCTTATTAATATTTTGTTAGCCATGATAGCCATGATGTTATAATTTAGTGGCACAATAAAGGCTTAAAAGTAAAACACATTAAAACAACAACAACAAAAGAAAAACAAAAGCAAAATTCAATCTGTGCGTGTTTGTATGCGAGTAGCTTATAGTAGCGAATATATTAATGGGGGGGCCTTAAAACAACAGAATTATTGGTTGCCGTTTCAAAAACCTATTGAAATTTCATCGTCAACATCAAAAAATTGCCAACAACTCTAACAACAAATCGTACATTGAACTCATGGTCTTTAGTGAAAAAAGTATTGCTTACGTTTTGGTTTATATGTGTGTGAAGATAAACTGGACACACTTAACAACCAAAGACGCAAACCCATACTTTTAGCAGTGCCACAGGGTAAATTTTGCTATTAACAGAGCGCTGTTAACTGTTTAACAGGGGCAATAAGTAGATTAGTTTTCTAATTTGCAATTATTGCAAGCTATTGACATACATTTTAATTCTCATTGTGATCATTACTATGTATTTGTGAATAATGGTGCTAAAATGTATAGGATGATTGGTGGGGGATAGAGGGGGCCAAATTTCTCGAATCTCAAAATTATTCCAGCTATACCAGTACCACGTTTCGAAAGAGTACCCTCTGGACTACCATTTTTTTTTTTTTTTTTTAATGAAACCAGCACTCAGGGGATGGCCCCTACTCATGCAGTGCATGGTGCAGGTTTTTAGGAAAGGTGGAAAGGGGGAAGATGCAAACGGCAAGGAAACGAGTTGCTGCTAGGTGACTATAAAATGGCCAGTGCTATACCTTCACCATTAGACAGTCTACAGCAATCGTGCCCAAGAAGCCCGCAGTTTCTCACACCACTTATGTTGTGTGTGTTAATTTTTATACATAAGTGGCGGGACCTACAGTTAAAAGTCGACTCCGAACGACAGATTTTTTTGAGAAACTGAGAAGAAATCGCCGAAAAAATACTTTTTGTATTTATTTTTGATGTCTGGCCTGAGACTCGAACCCTGGCTTTTACGTCTAATAAGCCAGCACACTACCTACTAGACCACGGCGACTACCATTTGCATATACTACAGGTATACTATTTATTATACCGGGTTATCCATTTCGTGGTTTCAAAAGTAAACGTAAATAAAACACATATAAAATATTTTTTTCATGATATTTCTTTTTTATTGTAAAGTTTGAACTTTGACATTATGTGTGAAACACTACATCATTTAAATGACCTCCACGCAAAGTGTTTCAAGCATTGATTCTTTTGAGGTAATTTTCGACCCCCTTTTTGACACATATTGTGCGGTACCTCAGCCATAACTTGACTTGGTTTTTAAGTGCTCAAGAGTTGAAGGTTTATCTGCATAAACACGGTCTTTCGCGTAGCCCCACAAAAAAAAGTCTAATGGTGTTAAATTGCATGATCTTGGTGGCCATTTGATATCGCCATGACGAGAAATTACGCGGCCAGGAAATGTCTCTTGCAATAAAGCCATATTCGCTCGAGTTGTGTGGCATGTGGCACCATCTTGTTGAAACCACATATTCTCCAAGTCGTATTCTTCAATAGCAGGCAAAAAAAAGGTCGGTTATGATATGACCATAACGCTCCGAATTGACGGTGACAGTCGTTCCATCGTTGTTTTCGAAGAAGTAAGGTCCAATCACACCTTCGGACCAAAGCGCGCCCCACCAAACAGTGAATTTTTCTGGATGTAATGGCCTTTCTTCAATTACTTGAGGATTCTCAGAACCCCAAATATGGCAATTTTGTTTATTAACATACCCACCGAGTGTGAAATGTGATTCATCGCTGAAGAAAATTTTGTTTTGCCGATACGCACGATATGTGGCTGTGGCAGAATCACCATCTTTGTAGTAGGTTTTTTATAATTTTTATGCTTTCTGTGATAGTTAAGCGATCCATTTTCGTCAATGTCAGACTTTCAACTGAAAAGAAAAAAATTGGTTTCACAACTTAGTTTAACAGATGTCGAATTCCAGTCCCATACTTTTGAAACCACGTAATGGATAGCCCTTTATGTTCTCAAATGGTCACTGATCTTCTAGAGAATTTTCAAGCAAAAAATTTATATTTTTCAAAGCCAATTTTCTCAACGCCATATCACTTTATATGTGACCGTATTGCTGATTATATTAAGAGGCCTTGCAACCTTCCGTTGCATATAGTATGGTACTCATAGACTTAGAGTATTTCCCAAAATTAGCTCCTAAACAAGAGGGCTTGTTCAGATGGATACTGTTAAATAGCTAACACGCTCTGTTAAGGGCAAATTTTGTTCTGTTAACGCCAAATGTAATCGCCGTAGTCTAGTAGGTAGTGTGTCGGCTTATTAGACTTAAGACCCGGGTTCAAACCCCAAGTCAGACATCAAAATGAAATTATGAAAAAAAATATTTCTTCGGTGACTACCAGAGATCAGCAACGAGTATTCAAAACGATGAGAAGATTCGAGTCATACTTATAATTTCAGCTACTTATACGCATTCATACTTATTTTAATATCATACTCATACTACTCATATTCAAAGTTAGAAATACTCATCGTACTCATACTTAACAATACGCACGATGTTATTGACTTCGACTCGTCTCTAATTAACATTTACACGAAGCACAAAATAAGTATGATTCGCGTACGAACACTACTATACTCACAAGAAGATTGTGTGTATGCTTTGCTTGTTGTCTTTGTCTTTCCTTTCTTCTTTGTTTGTATATGCAACAATAACAAAGGCTGTAAATTTTGATGAATGATTCGAGTCACTCGAATCACTTATAAGTATTATAAGTATTTTTCTAAATTTATGAATCTGAATGAGTAGGCGTATGAATCAAACAATGAATCGAATGTTGTGAGTTTGATGTCAACGTTGTACTCATACTCATTGCAACCTATACTTATAAATCAATGCTGTAGCGAGTACGAATGAATCAGAGTAGTTGAATTTCAATTCTGTTGATTCACTCATACTCAAAATTGCATGAGTGCTTATGAGTAGCGGAAAAACGATTCATTGCTGATCTCTGGTGACTACATACCTCTCAGCAGATTTCTGGCAAAAACTCTGAGAGTAAATAAAATTGCCATGAAGACCTTCTCAAAAATCTGTCGTTCGGAATCGACTTTAAACTGTAGGTCCCGCCAGTCATGTATAAAACTAACGCGCACAACATAAGTGGTGTGAGAAGCTGGGTCGTAATCCTGACTGAAGGGTTGTAATTACCAATTATGTATGTATGTATGTAACGCCAAATGTGGCGCTGCTAAAATTTATGGATTGCGTCTTCGATTTTCAAATACGAATTTATCTTCACACACATTTGGTTTATTGGGTTGGCTTGCAGAGACCAGCCAAGAATCTCAAACTGGCCATTTAATGTTGTTGCAACATAAATGCGTGCGACTGTCGACTACAAGTTACCATATGTGTGTGCGTATATTTTTTGATTTTTATATGATTGTTGTTGCTAATGTTGTTGTTGTTGTTTTTATTAAAAAAAAAACATTTTTTTTTAATCGTGTGCACATAATTGGCTTCTCAGGTAGTTCACAAATAACTGCAAATCGTTGCAAATGATGTGTATGGATATGGTATTTATGCATCAAAAACAACAGCAACAGCAGCAACAACAACTGCAATAACAGCAATAAACATAAAATAACAGACAAATATCTAAAACAGACAAATTGGACGGACATACACGATACACTGGCATTATAAACACAGAAATTTTAGTTTTCTTGCAGGCATGTATGCCTTGAATTGATAAGTTGTGGTGTTTTTAAAGTAAACAACAACAACAACACGAACAACAACTATACAAACAACAAAGTTTTATAAATTTTTAATGATACCAACCAACCAAACAATGGTTTTAATGTGTAATTTAGAGTTTCCGATACACTAAACGTTTCACACTCTCCACTCACTCTCAACTGTATAGTCCACCTTCAATGAGAGCTGTGAGGAGAGACTGATCGCAAACCGCTGATAAAATTTAAATTTTTTCCTTAAACAACAATCAGAACAACTTAATATTAAAGAGAATGCAAGAGTGTGATGAATTTTAAATATTAAATAACACACACACACACTCGTCGATAATGAAGTCTTGATTAAAATTTTCTTTTTTAATTTAAGTTACGAAAATGGAAAAAAAAACCTAGATACTGATGTTTTGCTTTTACATCGTTTAACATTAAAATTATAAACAAAAGCTACAAAAACAAAACAATGAACTTGTTTACAAATTATCACAGTGTGTAATATAACAACAAACATCAGCATAAAAAAATGGTAAACAAGTAAACAAACAAACAACAACAAACACTACAGAAATAAATGTTTACAAAATACAGAAACAACACTACAATAATGAATGTAAACAACGATGTTTACATTTATAGAGATCTCGAGAAGGCGAAGCCACGAACATTCGTGGCTTTCATTTTAAGTATATTCATACTTATTTCATTTGGGATCCCTCTACTTCCTATCAGAAAAACAATATAGAATCTGTTCAAAAGCAGTTTCTTTTATTTTGTTTGGGAAACTCGACGTGGAATCCAAATGTGAACCTACAATCTTATTCTTCACGACTTGCTTTAATTAAACTACCTAAGTTGGAAAGTAGACGCTTGGTACTGAATATAAGCTTTCTGATAAATTTATTGAATGGCTCTATTTGTTCGGAATTTCTACTGGGAAATATCTGCTTCAATGTTCCTTCTAGACCAACAAGAAATTTCGTACCCCTTCAACTTAAATATCATCAAACTAATTATGCTAACAATGATCCATTAAGGAGATTATGTAGAAACTTTAATTATTTTTACTCTTATATTGATTACTCGTTGAATGTTAATATCATAAAACGTAATATTATACTATCTTTGAACACTTGAAAATGTATATTCTAATTAATAATTTGTAAATGTAAATAGTCTGTAAGGATTTTGATCCATAGATGTTTTTTAAATAAATAAAAAAAATAAAAAAAAGAACATTCATCAGACTGTTTACCCTGCCATTTAAAAGGCAAGGCAATACAGGCGACTGAGTTGATGAAGTTCAGTCAGTCTTGCGTGAAGACGACACTTTTAGCAGCGCCATTTCTTGCCTATAACAGGATAAACTTTGCTATTAACAGAGCACTGTTAACTGTTTAACCCATTCGCTGCCAAGGACGAGTATACTCGTCTTTGACAGGGTATCCCGCACTGCCAAGACGAGTATACTCGTCTTTGACAGGGTATCCCGCACTGCCAAGACGAGTATACTCGTCCTACTTTAAATATATTATAACATGCAGGCTTTTGAATTAGCAAATTTTTTTTGCCACAAACATAATATAAATATGTAAAAAACTTGAAAAATACTACAAATAATTTTTTTTACAAAAATAATACTTTATTTCTTACTTCTACTAAAACGTACGCAAATACGAAAAAGGATATATCGAGTTCTTCTGCCTTCCTATTGCCAACGACGAGTATACTCGTCTTTGGTTTTCTGCTTGTAAATGATTATGTAATCAATAACACTCAAAATATAAATGGCAATGGGAATGACTTCATATAATTTAGGCTAGGCAGCGAATGGGTTAACAGGGACAATAAGTAGATTAGTCTTCTGCTTTGCAATTATTGCAGACTATTGACATACAATTTAATTCTCATTATAATCATTATTATTTGTGAGTAATAGTGTTGAAATGTATAGGATGGACGGTTCTCGAATCTCAAAAAATTATTCCAGCTATACCACCACCACGGTTCGAAAGAGCACCCTCTGGGCTACCATTTCCATACAGTCTGTATGGCGTACTATTTCTTATATGTTCCAAAATGGCCACTGATCTTCTAGAGAATTTTTAATCGAAAAATTTATATTTTTCAAAGCCAATTTTCTCAATACCATATCACTTTATATGTGACAATGTTGCTGATTATATTAAGAGACTTTGGAACCTTACTTTGCATATAGTATGGTACTCATAGACCTAGAGTATTTTCCAAAATTAGCTTCTAAACTAATGGGCTTGTTCAGATGGCTACTGTTCAACAGCTAACAGTGCTCTGTTAAGGGCAAATTTTGTTCTGTTAATAGGAAATTTTGCTCTGTTAATGCCACGTGTGGCGCTGCTAAAATTTATGGATTGCATCTTGGATTTCGAAATTCGAATTTATCTTAACACACATTGAACCTACGTCTAATGAATCACACGCATACTGCTTTTGCTGCTCTATTTTAAAAAGAATCTAGCATTTCCTGGGAACCCTATCATTTTAGTATGATAAATATTTGTAAATTTTCTTAATAGCAATAACAACAACAACTGCAACTACAAACACACGCAGTCTGTTAGTCAATATACAGACCAAGTATATTTCTCTCTCTCTCTCTCTCTTGCTTTGCAATGAATTTCGAAAATATTTGCCAAGCCGTGAATACAGCACACATACACACACACACACACACGCACAAACATTTACTCGTAGATTGATGTGAGACTCTATTCCAATTGGTATTGTGCTATATGTAGTTATGGCTATGGGACAGAATGGTATGGAGGTAGTTTTTAATAAATTTGCCAATAACGACATCAAATTCGATTAACATCAACATCAAAAATCACAATCAGTACAATAAAAAACAAAAACAACAACAACAATAACAATATACGAGTATATACAGATCATCACCATGATCATCATCATGAATGTTGTCGTCATCAACAGCAGTAATCAACAAAACAACAAGAGTTTTAACAGCAATTGCTGCAGCAAAAGACAACGTCAACGACGTTAATGCAGCCGTAGCAGCAACCAAAACTACTATTGGCCTCAAAGGTGGGGAGAAGTGTGCATCAGCATCAGCAGCATCATGTCTAGATCTCCATCATCACTGTCGTTTATGCGTGCATTTAACATGTTGTAAAAGTATGATGGCCTCCATTATAATCAATTGTGCCTGCTCGTAAAATTAAATGATCTCACAGGAAAATTAAGCGCAATTACGCAAAATGGCCCAAAGGCAAATCAAGCTAAAAATCTTCGCAACTACCACCACAACCACTACCACCACAACCACTATCACTACCGCTCACTCAACTTAATCTTTTCTCTTCTACACTCTTGCTGCTCTTAAGCTAAGTTTCGTAAGCAAAATTTGTACGTCTTCCGTCTCTGCTACTCTCCTCTGTTGTGTTTAGAGTGCGGAGATTGGCGTTGACGGAATTTGATTTAAAACATGATTGAATGCTTTGCATGGTAAAGTCGAATTTAATGGATCCCCTTTACTATTCCTAAAGAAATAAAATGAAAATCACGCATATTGTCCTATAAATGTGTGTGAAAATAAATTCATATTTGAAAATCCAAGACGCAATCCATAAATTTTAGCAGCGCCACATTTGGCGTTAACAGAGAAAAATTTCCTCTTAACATAGAAAATGTTGGCCTTAACATAGTACGGTTAACTAAAGGGTGATTTTTTAGCTATTATCTTTTTGGTAACACTGGTTTAAACAGCTCACGCACGTTTCGTGTTTTGTTTCACTGTCAAACATCTTCAGTTTGGTCTATAATTCAACCATGAATCGTCTTACAAACGAACAACGCTTGCAAATCATTGAATTTGGCATCATTTGACCGTACTTCTTCAAAGATGCTGCGAATCGTAACGTAACTGTGAATGGTGAGATGATATCCAACTTTTTTTTGCCCAAAATGCAAGAGTTTGACTTGCATGACATGTGGTTTCAGCAAGACGGTACCACATGCCACACAGCACGCGTAACAATAGACTTATTGAGAGGCGAGTTCGGTGAACATTTTATTACACGTTCGGGACCGGTCAATTGGCCGCCTAGATCGTGCGATTTAACGCCTTTAGACTATTTTTTGTGGGGCTATGTTAAGGCTCATGTCTATACAGACATGCCCGCTTCAATTGACGCATTGGAAGACAACATTGAAGCATTTATTCGTGAGATACCGGCCGAAATGTTGGAAAGAGTATGCCCAAAATGGACTAAGCGGATGGACCATTAAATTATATGGACCGTACTATCGATTCAAATAAAGATTTCATGCATTTTTCTGAATTTTGTGTTTTTTTTTTTGAAAAATTTTCCTATAGCTCTTCAAAAATCAGCCCTTATAACAGTAACAGTATCCATCTGAACCAGCCCACTTGTTTAGAAGCTAATTTTGGGAAATACTCTAGGTCTATGAGTACCATACTATATGCAACGGAAGGTTGCAAGGCCTCTTAAGATAGTCAACAATATAGTCACATATAAAGTGATATGGTATTGAGAAAATTGGCTTTTAAAATATCAATTTTTTTGATAGAAAATGCGCTAGAAGAGCAGTGGCCATTTTGGAACATATAAAAAATAGTATACTTACCACACTATATGCAAGTGGTAGTCCAGAGGGTCCTCTTTCGAAACATGGTAGTGGTATAGCTGGAATAATTTTGGGATTCGAGAAATTTGGCCCCCTCTATCCCCCACCAATCATCCTTTACGTTTCAACAATATTATTCACAAATAATAATGATTATAATGAGAATTAAATTGTATGTCAATAGTCTGAAATAATTGCAAAGTAGAAGACTAATCTACTTATTGCCACTGTTAAACAGTGCTATTAACAGTGCTCTGTTAATAGCAAAGTTTACCCTGTGGCGCTGCTAAAAGTGTGGGTTTGCGTCTTTGGTTTTTAAATTCGAATTTGTCGTCACACACATTTAATTCAGAGGATTCTGATAGGAGTTTCGGAAATTTAATTGGCGATAAGAAACTCTTGAGCTTAAAGTTTTCATTTATTTTGTCAATTTGTAAATGTTGCATGTCCTCTGTTAATGTTGCAAGCCACATGTTGCACCAACTATACCGTTAATAATTTTATAAAAAAATATTTGACAAGAAGCTCAATTACAGTGAGTCAGTTTGTTTTTCTCGAATCTCACAATGATTGTGGCTGAGATTTTACATACTCGCACTGTCTATCTGTCCATGTGTGTGTGTGTCTTTTTCTGTGGCAGTCTCATAAAGAGTTGAATGAGCCTGGCGCTGATGGTTTGTTTCTTTGTTGTTGTTGTTGTTGTTTTTGGTCTTTAAATTTTACTGCGTATAAACGGATTCAGCGAATTGACTTAATTGCAGCATTTAACTTGTCTTATTGATCATAATAACTCCATAATAATGGAACATGTGAAAAACATAAAAACCGATGAATTAAAATTATAAAAAAGAAACACAAACACAAACACACACACACCAAGTATTAAATACTATCGGGGCTAAATACAAATCACTCACAGACTCTGTTGACTGTGTTAAGGTTGATGCTATTGCTGCTGTTGCTGCCAAATCACCACTGATCACTGGGGCCCTCCATATGTATTATACTGTTGTAGACAGATCATGTAGACCAATTTAAATCGAGTCCATCCATATGCTTCATTAGCTCAACAGGGTTTTGGGTATGAAAAAGAAAAGGAAAGGCCCTCAAGTTAAATTTGCACAGTCCACTGCAATATACATAATTGGGGCATGTGTAAGCGAAAGATTGGAGTGTCATGTCGTAATGACAGCGTTTATTTGTTGTGAAAATTGTAATATACACACGATAAATGAACAAAAATGCAAAATTACCTCCTTGCCATCGAATTATTAAAACATTAACTTGTGTTTCTTTTCTTTTTTTGTTTTTTGATAAAACGTTTAAATGAAAGTCTTTTTTTTCTTTTTAAAGCATAGTAAAGCGTTTTTATGTGTGTGAAGATAAATTTCGAATTTAAAAATCAAAGACGCAAACCCACACTTTTAGCAGTGCCACTTCTTGCCTCTAACAGGATAAACTTTGCTATTAACAGAGCACTGTTAATTGTTTACCAAGGGCAATAAGTAGATTAGTCTTTTACTTTGCAATTATTGCAGACTATTGACACACAATTTAATTCTCATTATGATCATTATTAAGGGGTGATTTTTTAAGAGTTATAGGAAAATTTTTCAAAAAAAAAAACACTTAAAATTCAGAAAAATGCATGAAATCTTTATTTGAATCGATAGTACGGTCTATATAATTTAATGTTTGAAGATTATTTCATGCAAATGTTGACCGCGACTGCACCTCAAATGGTCCATCCGCTTAGTCCAATTTTGGCATACTCTTTCCAACATTTCGGCCGGTATCTCACGAATAAATGCCTCAATGTTGTCTTCCAATGCGTCAATTAAAGCGGGCTTGTCTGTATAGACATGAGCTTTAACATAGCCCCCCAAAAAATAGTATAAAGGCATTAAATCGCACGATCTAGGCGGCCAATTGACCGGTCCCGAACGTGAAATAAAATATTCACCGAACTCGCCTCTCAATAAGTCCATTGTTACGCGTGCTGTGTGGCATGTGGCACCGTCTTGTTGAAACCACATGTCATGCAAGTCAAGCTCTTGCATTTTGGGCAAAAAAAAGTTGGATATCATCTCACGGTAGCGCTCACCATTCACAGTTACGTTACGATTCGCAGCATCTTTGAAGAAGTACGGTCCAATGATGCCACCAGCCCATAAACCGCACCAAACTGTGACTTTTTCTGGATTCATGGTTAAATTATAGACCAAACTGAAGATGTTTGACAGTGAAACAAAACACGAAACGTGCGTGAGCTGTTTAAACCAGTGTTGCCAAAAAGATAATAGCTAAAAAATCACCCTTTATTTGTGAATAATAGTGTTGAAATGTACAGGATGGTTGGTAGGGGATAGAGGGCACCAAATTTCTCGAATCTCAAAATTATTCCAGCCATCCCACTACCATGGTTCGAAAGAGGACCCTCTGGACTACCATTTGCATATATGTAGTCGGGTAGGTGCACTATTTTTTATATGTTCCCAAATGGCCACTGATCTTCTAGAGAATTTTCGTATATTTTTAGCCAAAAATCGATTTTTTTTTAAATTTAAAACCTCAACTCATAAAATTATTCCAGCTATCTCACTACCACGTTTCGAAAGAGGACCCTCTGGACCAGAGATCAGCAATGAATCGTATTTTCGCTACTCATAAGTACTCATGAAATTTTGAGTATGAGTGAGTCAAGAGTATTGAAATTCAACTACTCTGATTCATTCGTACTCGCTACAGCATTGATTTATAAGTATAGGTTGCAATGAGTATGAGTACAACGTTGACATCAAACTCACAACATTCGATTCATTGTTTGATTCATACGCCTATTCATTCAGATTCATAAATTTATAAAAATACTTATAATACGAGTCACTCGAATCATTCATCAAAATTTACAGCAGTAGTTATTGTTGCATTTACAAAAGAAGAAAAAAGAAAAGACAAAGACAGCCAGCAAATCACACACAACCTTCTAGCGAGTATTGTGGTGTTCGTACTCGAATCATAGTTAATTTGTGTTTCGTGTATATGTTGAATCATGGAGAGTCGAAATCAACATCATGCGTATTGTTAAGTATGAGTACGATGAGTATTTCTAACTTTGAATATGAGTAGTATGAGTATGATATTAAAATAAGTATGAATGCGTATAAGTATCTGAAATTATAAGTATGACTCGAATCTACTCATCGTTTTGAATACTCGTTGCTGATCTCTGCTCTGGACTACCATTTGTATATAGTCTGTGTGATGTACTATTTCTTATATAATCCCAAATGGCCACTGATCTACTAGAGAATTTTCAATCAAAAAATTTATATTTTTCAAAGGCAATTTTCTCAATACCATATCACTTTATATGTGACCGTATTGCTGATTATATTAAGAGATCTTGGAACCTTCCTTTGCATATAGTATGGTACTCATAGATCTAGTATTTGCCCTAAAATTAGCTTCTAAACTAATGGGCTGGTTCAGATGGATACTGTTAAATAGCTAACAGTGCCCTGTTAAGGTCAAATTTCGTTCTGTTAAGAGTAAATTTTGCTCTGTTAACACCAAATGTGGCGCTGCTAAAATTTATGGATTGCGTCTTGGATTTTCAAATTCAAATTTATCTTCACACACTTGGCGTTTTGCGCCAGAAAAGGGGGCATGAGTTTGAAAGAGGGCCAACCAAATAAATAAATAAATAAATAAAATAATTTTCTAGAATAAAAACAATAGCGAATGTTAAATGCTTATAAACTGTCATAATTATTATGAATTGAATGCTACCGTTTAGTTGGCTGAATAAGTTTTTATTTCAGTATTCCTAAAATAGGTGAGGCTTTGTTTTAATTTCTATTTTTAAAGAAAAAATATTCACAAACTTTACTAAATCTTACACGTACTTTCACTAAATGACTTCGGTTTGAGTATCTTTTAAAAATAAGTTCATCCACTGACAAGCTGCTGCTAAATTTAGATTTGTATCTGCTTCGCGACATACACACAATGTATGCTAATTAGGCCTCAATAATAAATCTTTTTAAGAATCCAATTTTAAATATGTTATTCGATATTTTTATTGAAAGAGAGAAAGAAAGAGAAAAAGAGAAACGAAAATATAGCCATTCAATGCTATACCTATTGTTTCCCCCTTTCTTGTGTACGAGAGGGGAGGGGGTGAAATTTCCATAATAGACGAGCTCATTAAAACCATTTAAAGTGATTTACAATACCACGGAGTTTTGACAACCACTCTTTAAACAATTCAATTGTTGTCCACAACAATGTTGACACCTCTCTGTATACCTTATACTACAGAATTAAACAAAGATTTTAGAAACGGATTCAAATTTCAAATTGATGTTCAACTTATTAAAATTAAATGTTATGAACTTGGATGGAAAAATAAAAGCTTCTTTTATTATCAATTGGAAAACATTTACGAATGTTTGTTAAAATATCTGGAATTTAAATTTGAACTTTAAAAATGACACACAAATCTCATATCAATTAATTGAAGAACTTAAACTAATAGCAGAAAACATTTAAATTATTTACATTACGAACATACATATGTACAGTGAGCATCAAAACAAACTGTACACTATGGATAAAATTCTAACAATCACCACACTTTTACTTTTATCACTTATGGTGTTTTCTTTTCTACAAAGAAAATGTCACCCTCTTACAAGGTACTACGAGGGTGGTTCGGAAACTTCTTAGCCTATCAATGAAAGAGAATAGTTAGTTTTTCAAAAATATTTTTATTTTTCAATATAATCTCCTGAAACTTCAATACACTTAGTCCAACGCTTTTCTAGCAATTCTATGCCTTGATTAAAATAGTTTTCCTCAAGGTCTTCAAAATAGTGGTTTACAACTGTAATTGCATCTTCATTTGAGGTAAAACGCTTGCCAGCAACGAATTTTTTTAGATTTGGGAACAGGTAAAAGTCACTGGGAGCTAAATCAGGAGAATAAGGTGGGTGGTCAAGCAACTCGTACTTTAATTCGTTGATTTTAGCCATTGTTAAAACACTCTTGTGCGCTGGTGCGTTGTCTTGATGAAAAATTATTTTTTTGTGTTGTAAGCCAGGACGTTTTTCTCGAATTTGTACATTTAATTGATCCAAAAGGTTGCAATAGTACTCTGAATTTATTGTTTTACCCTTTTGCAGATAGTCAATCAATAAAATACCTTTGAAGTCCCAAAAAACCGTTGCCATAACCTTACCAGCCGATTGAATTGTTTTTGCCTTCCTTGGGGCACTTCCTCCAGCTTCAGTCCATTGTTTGGATTGTTCTTTTGTCTCTGGAGTATAGTGGTGGATCCATGTCTCATCAACAGTTATGAAACGACGCTTAAAATCCATTTTATTTCGCTTAAAACGATCCAAACAAGCTTGAGAAATGTTCATTCTTATGCGTTTTTGGTCGACTGTTAACAAATGCGGCACCCATCTTGCAGAAAGCTTTTTTATCTGTAGTTCTTCACACAAAATTAAATGGACTCAATCATTTGAGTGCCCATGATGTTAGCAATTTCACGCACTTTTATTCGTCGATCATTTAATACCATATCATGCACTTTGGCTACAATTTCTGTTGTTGTTGCTGTTTTTGGACGTCCACTACGTGGTTCATCTTCAATGCTTGTACGACCACGTTTAAATTCAGCAACCCAATTTTTTACTGTTGCATATGAAGGAGCACTTTCACCTATTTCTGTGCAAGCTTTTGCTTTAAGAATTCCAAAGGGTACGAAAAGTAACTTACAAAGTCATACATGTACAGAGTGTTCTGAGGCTTATGGTGTTTACTTTTCTACAAAGAAAATGTCACCCTCTTACAAGGTACATTAAAAAAAATTGCTGACCAACCCTGTTGTAATGTAATTTTTTATTTGAGAAGAACAAAACACAAATTTTAAAAAAGGGTATGCCCTGTATTTACCACTTATTAAGAAAATGAATGAGGAAAAAATGCCAATTTGTTCAAAAGATGATGAAGATGAATCTAATAACTGATTTATTTCAATTTTCGCAAATAAAATGGGTGCAGCAATATCCATATTTAAAAATTTAATTTAAAAATATGTTGTATTTTTTGATTTGTTTTCAATAAAATATGTAAATATGAAAAAGGTGTTGCCAGATCGCTAATTTTTCGACTTAATTTTTTGAGCACTTTTTTTTATAACCAAAAAAATTTTTTTAACACTGTTCTAACACTGAATACAATTTTTTTTTTATATTACTGACCATGTATCTTTAATAATGTAATGTTTCCTTAATGTTACTCCACAAAACAATGAAAAAATTAACTTCAAAATTGGTTAACGATACCAGGCGACTTTTTTTAAATTTCATCTGGTAGCCCTATAAATAAAAAAAAGTCATCTGGTTTACAGGGCATTATCAGCGCTCTCGATTTATACAGGGCATAAAATGCAATGCCCTCCACCATTGACAAGTGCAATTTATTTAGAATAAAACATACCACCCTTTTAGAGGTCGAAACATTTTTAAGAAACAAACACAAAATTGCATTTTTTAAAATAAAATGCACATTTTTTAAAATAAAATGCACATTTTTTGGTAGAAAAGAAAACACCATTAAGGAGAGCGCCCGCAAAAAATTTGCCAATATTTTGAAATTTTTTTGTAATTTCTGTTTTTTGTTTCAATTTTAAAAACTGGCAATGAAACAATTTTAAACTAAAAAGAACGGGTATTTTATTAATGTATATTTTTTTTTAATGTACAGTTTCTTTTGACGCTCACTGTATATCTTTATGCGAGCTAGTTTTGAAATTAACGAACATAATAAAGGAAAGAAAGTTGCGTAGTCTAGTAGACAGCGTGTTGGCTTATTAGATGTGAGGCCATGGTTCTAAACCCAGATCAGACATCTCGTATATCTTCGGCTACATCTTCTCAGACGATTTCCGGCAAAAACTCTGAGAGTAAAATAAAATTGCCATGACAAGTTTCTTAAAGAATCTATCTTCCTCGAGTTGGTCCTTCCAACACAAACAAGGTGATCCTCTTCGCCGACTTCCGCAGATTCCCGCATCAAATACCCGTCTAGCCGGAGCATCCTCCTCCATTCGAACAACATGGCCGAGCCAGTGCAGCCGCTGGTTGTACGCTGGACAACGTCTATGTCGTTGAGGAGCTCATACAGCTCACTGCTGGATCGAATGGGGAAATAATCGCCAACTCGCACTGGACCGAAGATCATGCGTAGAACTTTTCTCTCGAATACTGTCAAGATTGCTACATCAGTGCTTAATAGGGTTCTAATGACACATGAAGTAAAAAAGAAAATAAAATAGATTTCCAAACAGAAATGTTCAACAGCTTTGCTGTCTTGTTTATGCTGTCTATTTTCTTCAAATAATCATCATATCTTCCTTTTCACGATTGACAAATCTTTAACTACCGGTGCATAAATCCAGGTATCAAAATCCGGTAGCATACATTGCTTAATGAAGCAATTTGAGCTTTAAGTCATTGATTTTTGCCACTGCAAATCTACATTTGAGAACTGATGAGGTGACCCTTTTTTTCACGTCCTTTTCATTACTTAAACGCTGCAATAAGTTTGGAAAGTACTCGCCGTTGCTGAATGTGAAGAATGTGATGGCGAGATATAGTGAATAAAGCACTCCCTAAGGTGAACAGAAAGAAAAAAATACCAAGGGTCCTGACCCTGTTCTTTTTGAGAGGATAATATCAACTACCAACATCATAGGAAGCCACAGTCTAGTAGGTAGTGTGTTGGGCTTATTAGACGTGAGGCCGTGGTTCAAGTCCCAATCCAGATATCTCAAACAAAAACGAAATTTGAAAGTGCATACAGCGACTACTTCTCATCAGTCTTCTGCCAAAATCTCTGAAAGAAAAATAAAATTGCCATGAAAAGTTTTTCACAAAAATCTGTTGTTTCGAGTCGTCGTTTAACTGTAGATTCCACCATTCATGTATGAAATTAACACACACAACATAAGTGGTTTGAGAAGCTAGGTTGTAATTCTGACTAAAGGGTTGTAATTACCAATTATGTATGTATGTATGTACGCAACAGATAATTATAAAAGCAATAGAGGGTAAAAAGAAAAAGCAGAATTTATTAAAGCATGTCCCGTTTTGGGCAGCCATTGCGCTGACTGACTTCGTCCTCTTTCCTTTTTTTGGCAGAACTTGGTCAGTACCAGAGATCAGCAACGAGTATTCAAAACGATGAGTAGATTCGAGTCATACTTATAATTTCAGATACTTGTACGCATTCATACTTATTTTAATATCATACTCATACTACTCATATTCAAAGTTAGAAATACTTATCGTACTCATACTTAACAATACGCACGATGTTGTTGATTTCGACTCTCCATGATTCAACATATACACGAAGTACAAAATAAGTATGAATACGAACACCACAATACTCGCTAGAAGGTTGTGTGTGTGCTTTGCTTGCTGTCTTTGTCTTTTCTTTTTTCTTCTTTTGTAAATGCAACAATAACTACTACTGTAAATTTTGATGAATGATTCGAGTGACTCGAAAGAAAAGTTGTGTAAACTGAAATAAAATGTACGGATAAGTTTCAAGGGAAAACATTGTTTCAAAAACTTTGTTATTCTTGTCTAAGCATCTTATACAAATAACGAGTTGACAAAGATCGTTAATATCTGTACTTTCATCAAAACAAACAGAAAAAAAAAGTACAGTTTTTGTAATTTTTCTACAATGGCGGCTTCTAAAGATGCCCCCAATTGATCAGTGCGCTGAATAACACTACTGCGTGACAATGAAAGATTTTCGATAAGCTTAAAATTAAGTTTTTGAAAACATTTATTTAAAATTTTTTTTAATGAACTCCCCATCAGAAAATGGTCTACCATGCCTAACAATATCCAAGCTTATTAAGCTTGATAACTCCGTTTTTAACATTTTATTTTCTGAGGTTTTTCATTGTTTTCTTCTTCAAGTAACCACTCTTTCAATTTTTCCAAATAAATTTTTTTTATTTTTACAAAATAAATCTTTTTTTTCCCCATCATTAAAATCATCCATATCACTATGATAAGAACAATAGCGCCTTCTAAAAGCATATTCTCTACATTCCTTCAATATTTTATAATATAAAATGCATTGAGCATCACCAAAAGCATTTTTTTTTTATCATAAAATATGTTTCGTAAGTCATAGTAAATTTTTTTTAGTGCTTTAAGCAAAAAATATTACAAAAAAATCGTATACCCACTACGCATGTGCATTCGTCGCTATCTGAGTGACGACTAACCAAAGAGAATAAGAATATGTGTGTTTTTAGTTTGCGCAAAAGCACTATGAAATGGGCATCAATGCTGTAGACAAACCTCAGAGTAGAACCCTCAAGGAGGCTACGAAGGAACCTAAATAAGCCTAGCGACGAGCAACAAAAGAGAATAACGATAGTACGAGTATGTTGAGGCTCAATGCTCCACTAGAATTGAAAGGAATCTTTTTATGTTTCATTAGCCTGCAAAACAATTCCCATTTAAATTGTCAAAAATTCGATTCTCACCATAATACATTAATCATGCCACATAAGGGAATACAAAACTTAAAACAAAAATAATCAAAAAACAAAAAAAAAATGGAAAATTAAAGTAGAAATTGTGCAAATCATTTTTCTTATTAAACGTTCAATTAATTACAACAATAGGAGCTGTTGACTTTTCTTCCAAAAAAAAAAACAAAAATAAAATAAGAAAGGAATTGAAAATGAAAACGCAAAACGCAAAACGATAACGCCAACATATTGTTCACGTTGTTTGTTTTTCCTTTCACAACTTTTTTGTTGTTTTCACGCCAATAAACAGAGCGAGTGAGCGGTTCGACAATTGTAAGGACTCGACAGAGAGAACAAGGAAAAAAAAAAGTCAAAAGGATAAAAACGATAACAACTACAACAATTACAACAACAATAGACTGTGAAATACCAAAAAAAAAAAAACAAGAAAAATTAAACTAAACATCATCAAATTACTATTTTAACACCTGAGTGCCCTTTTTATGTACCTTTTAGAACATGATGATGTTGTTGCTGTTGTTGTTATTGTTATTATAAAACAATACGACGTTTTATTAGCTGTGAGGCACGCAACCCTTATTGCACGCACTTCAATTTCATACGCAAACAAACATACGCTCACTGCTCCAGCTGAGAAACAATATTTAACACAACACTTACTTTTATTGTGTGCATGTGTATGAGAGAGAGAGAGAGCGTGTGCGTGTGCGTGTGTGTATGGTTGAAATACATTAAAGTCCCATTTATAACTCAACATGCCACACATACACATACACAAACTCAAAGTCAAATACATGTGTCGCGTAGCCTTGCATTAATGTTTTGTAGTGTTAGTCCTTTGCGTTCTGTTGTACAACAACCTCCCCTGGTTGTGTTTGTCAAACAATTGTTTTTAAAAAAAGGATTTTATGGCATAGAAAATATTCTTCTTCTCTTGATAATTTTAAAGTATTTTTCACTGTGTGTGTGTGCGTGTGTGTGTGTGTGTTAGAGATGAGCGATATTTTTAAAACTGTGATTTAATCACGGTGATTGATAATTCACTGGTAACTACAGTGACTGAAATTGCCAAATAACAGGTACTAATAATGTCGTTCTTTCAAAATTGTTACATACTCAAATTTATTTCATTTTATTTTGAGCGAGGCTGAATTACTCGTAGATGATGCTGATTATTTACTTTTGTCTTTTATACATGAACTTTCTGTGATACTTAATTGTCAAACTTCATATAAAAAAAAAAATTACATTAAAAATAATAATATTGATGACACCAATTTGATTTTGTTTAGTAGTCTTTTCGTAGTACGTATCTAGTTGTCTCTTTCTTACGACTTAATAAAATACGTTATTGTCATTATTGTATTATTGGAATACTGTGATCACAATCATTGTTTTAAAGAACAGTGATTAACAAATCACGTTCACTGAGAACAACGTTCTTCAAAAATCACTGGATCGCTCATCTCTAGTGTGTGTGTATAAGCGCGAGTGTAATTGTGTTTAAAATCAAAATAATCATCTAATCACTGTTCATTTCAAAACACAATAACCTCTTATTAACAATTCCCATTCTCATTCGCATTCCCATTTAGTTGATTGCATTCTTTTCATTGTTCTTTTATTTTGCCTACATACGTGTGTTTCATAAGCAAAACCATAAAGCCGAGAAAGAAAATAAAAATAAAATAGGGACACAATAATTAAACTATCAATTGAACAATTCAATCGTTTATCGATTGTTTTCCTTTATAAATTTCCTTTCAAAATTTTGTTTCTTTTTTTCCTTTTTTTTTTTGAAACTTGCTTGTATCATTAATTTACTGCCTCTCTTGCAACAATTCCAATTACTGCTGAAGTGTTATTCGTGGAATCTCTGGTCATCAATACGAAATTAATTTTAACTGAGTTAAAACCATATGGCCAGGCCAATAAAAGAAACAAAGAGAAGTCACTTCTAGACAATGAAATTATTGCCAAAATCACGAGTGTTTTAATTGTTGCAATTGAAAATTTGTCAAATCAGAAGAAATCATCAAAAAAAAAAAAAGAATTACAAAGAAAAAATTGGGACTTTAAATCAGCAACCAACAGATGTATAAAGGGACAAGAAGAGAAGAGAAGAACAATTAAATTCTGTGTAATTGTAAATGATAGAAAATATTTCTGTGAATCCATTCCATTGTTAATTGTACACTTTTTAGAACAGCTCTCCCTCTAGCGGGAGTTCACAATGAACTACCACATTACTTGCCAACTGTAGGTGTCATAACGCCTAGGGAAGTAAATGGTGATTTTTTAGCTATTATCTTTTTGGCAACACTGGTTTAAACAGCTAACGCACGTTTCGTGTTTTGTTTCACTGTCAAACATCTTCAGTTTGGTCTATAATTTAACCATGAATCGTCTTACAAACGAACAACGCTTGCAAATCATGGAATTTTATTATCAAAATGCGTGCTCTATTAAGAAAGTTCATCGCGCGCTTCTTCCATGCCCAAAATGCAAGAGCTTGACTTGCATGACATGTGGTTTCAACAAGACGGTGCCACATGCCACACAGCACGCGTAACAATGGACTTATTGAGAGGCGAGTTCAGTGAACATTTTATTTCACGGTCGGGACCGGTCAATTGGCCGCCTAGATCGTGCGATTTAACGCCTTTAGACTATTTTTTGTGGGGCTATGTTAAAGCTCATGTCTATACAGACAAGCCCGCTTCAATTGACGCAACATTTGCATTAAATAATCTTCAAACATTAAATTATATGGACCGTACTATCGATTCGAATAAAGATTTCATGCATTTTTCTGAATTTTATGTGTTTAGCTCTTAAAAAATCACCCGATATAAAAAAAAAAACTGTGGATAACAACAGACAGAAAATCATTTATCATAAGATAACTCTTCTTCATTAAGCATGTAGCATGTACAAAGTTATGCCTCTCCAATTTTTCCTCCCGGTTAAATCGCCTTTTTTGGGAAGATTTATAATTGCGCCGGCGGTGATTTCGTCTGGTATGGATTCGTCGTTCCAGAATGCCCTTATGACGGGTTCCAATAAGTGAGCGCTGGTAACGCGGTCGGTTGTAAGGAGTTCTGTGGAAATATTGTCCAGGCCTGGGGATTTGTTGTTTTTAATTGAGCCAATTGCTCCGCTGATTTCAATGATTCCTGGACATTCAGTAGATATAGTATTATTCAACACGTGAGAGGTGCAAGTGCAGATTGAATTTTGTGGAAGCAGACGTTGTATTCAGCATATTGGTGTAAAATTTTTCCCATAAGCTGAGTTGCTGAGCTTTTGATGTTACAAGTTCTCCAACGTCATTTTTCAGGGGTCTACCAGACGAAAATGTTCTATTAATGAGCTTGTTAACAGCGAGATATAGGTCTCTTGTGCGATGTGTTGTTAACGCTGCTTGCAGCTCGTTTGCTATATTGTTGGCCCAGTTTCTGGGAGATTGGACCTGAATATTTCACTCCGGCTGCCGAACTATTGCAGCGTGTTCCAGGCGGAAGTAATGGCCATCTACCGGGCCGCACAGTGGATCCTCGCACACGGAGTTCCTTTCAGCTGCATCTCAATTTTCTCCGATAGCCAAGCTGCGATAAAGTCTCTATCGAACGTTTCGGATAATTCTAGGATCGTCAGGGAATGCCGCCGCAGCCTTAACCTTCTTTCTGGGCGATTCAGTGTAACACTTATCTGGGTCCCCGGACACTGCGACATTCCGGGAAACTGCAGAGCAGACGAGCTAGCCAGGGCTGGCGCACTTCTTCCGGAATCTTCTTCGATCAACTTGGGAATGCCAGTTACCTCGTTCAAACTGGCCATCGCGCGGAAATTCTCCCGGGACGCCAACCTATCCTGGATCAATGAGGAGACCTGCTCCACCGCTAGGCTCACTTGGCCCTCAATGGATAGAAGGCGCACCAACCAGTTACTTGGACTTGGTCGTAACATCATCTCGATCACAGTTGCCATGCTTACAGGTCACTGTGTTATGGGTAGACACGCAGAAAGAATGCGACTCCCATTTAACGATTTCTGCCGTGGATGTAGATCCGCTGAGGAAGAGGAGACTGTTATCCACTTTCTATGTCAATGCCCATCTCTTGAGAGATGCAGATATAGGTTATTTGGCTCTCCAACCCTTGTTAGCTTGACGGAGCTATCGTCCATTGACGTCAAGGACATAGCCTCGTTTATAAAACTTTCTGGCTGGTTTTCCAGCGTGGGGTAGTCGTGCTTTAAATGTGCAGCCCTTGCGCTGACCGATTTCCCCCTCATTGGCTCGGAGGAACTTGGTCAGTACAGGGACTGCGTTCGCCTGTGGTGCCACAACGGGCCGCTATGTGTGCTCAAGTGAGCTTTTGGCATAAAGCTACCACATTAACCTAACCTAACCTAACCTAACCTAACCTGACCCAGTTTCGCTTAACTCGCCTCGCATTACGTTTAACATCTCGATCACCTATGCTTCATGCTTTTTTTAACACTTCCCTGAAGCTTTTCTATCCCCATTTCACATAACCATGGTACGCCTCTGGTCTCCGAGTAGGGGCATTTCGCCACCTACCTTCCTAACCCAATTTATCCAAAGTGAGTGTTTATTTTAACATCATAATACCAATTACTAATCAAATTATAATTTCCTATTTTAAATAATTTTCCCAAAATTATTCATCTTCATTAAATATTTTATAAGTACATATTCTATTAACATACCCTCGTACATCATGTTCATGTCGATAATATCGACTCGATATCATCTCATCTGAACACAATTATGATAACAATTTAACGATTTATTGGGAAAGAAAATTGTCCTGTCTTTACAAAAACAAAAAAACAAAGAATTAATGCCTCAATTCCGTTCAATATTTATCAATGTCATCGCGGTCATGCATACATATTCTAGGGAATTTTTAATAAAATTTATTTATAAGCCACCACACAAAAATAGTGTGATAAAGTGAAAGGGAGGAAGAAGGAATTTTGAACAATTTCTCACCCGTACTAATTTACATAAAGTGTTGAAGAGCGGCACAGAGCACAGCACAGCAGACGTTGTAGAATCATATCAAAATAATCATAAATAATGCATCAAATCGAATACAATAGAGGAATACAATTCATTTCTAATTTTTTTTCTTCTTTAAATTTTATTATTTATGGTTGAAAAAGGGCGGAAAACACACATACTCATACACATTAAAATGAATTTGATAAAGTCAGAATAATGAAGAGTGGTGGAAGGGGAATAATATTTTTTGTTCCCCTTTTTTTTTGTTGGGAAAATAATAATAATTTCACCCCAATTACTTTTATCGAATTTGTACATCTTAAACACTTGAAAGATCCCACCCCTGGTATAATGAAATAATAATGAATCGGCAATAACAATAGCAACAACAACAACAGTAACAACGACATGCCACATCGTTATCATAAACATTAGAATGACGGCGCTCTGTAGAAAACGATGAAGTACATACATACGAGTACAAGGAAATTACGATGATAATGATGAACTCTCACGATGATGTATATCAACAACAACGTTGTTCTCTTGTATGCATGTTGTTCTCTTGTATGTGTGGTAGAAATCAAATAAATAATCCTCGTTTGAAAATAAGCATGAGTATGAGTACAACATCCCTGTTGTTGTTACTGTTATTGTTCTTGTTGTATTCTAACAATATTTGTTTTTGTGTGTTTTTCTGGTACACACGAAAAAAACATTCAATCGTAATCAGTTCGTTTCTTATTTAAGTGGTTGACTTCTATAGTCTCATTCCTCTCTCTCTCTCTATTACTTTCGTTAACAGAAGCCCATTTCAGTTACTTTGTAAGTGATGCCGAATTGTTTGCCGTTGGAAGTTGAGATGAGAGGATGAGAGAATGAAATCAAAATTCTTTAGCAGTTTCACTGTAAAATATAAAGTAACTAAACAGCGGTAACTTAACGAATTGTTAAGTGCTCCCCTGGGTAAAATATGTTTAATAATGTTCACTTAACACAGGCCCAATCAAACAACAACAACAACACTATTCGTTTACAACAAAGACATCCAGACAGACAGACAGACAGAAGACGTACGGACAATGAATCTTACAAGGAAACACAATGTAGCAGAGACTTTTACTTACAAATGAGCGATGAGTACAGCGAGTTGATAAAATAAACGAGAATATTAAATATGATTGCAGTGGCTTGTTAAAATTATTACTGCACAGTGGCCTGTCATGATTAAAAAGTTGAGAAAAATATTTTTTCTTTTCATAATAAAAATTATTTTTAAAATCCTTTGCCATTCCTAGAGACTACATTGGGAACCTTGTCGAAATTACATCTTTCTGGTCATGTAGTCAAAACCAGGTAAAGTGTTCGTATGCCCAAGATGACAAATGCCTATCCGGCATTCGGTATGTCCAAAGCGACATATCATACATATGTACATACAGTATTGGCCAAAACTAAAGCACCCCCTCAGTACATTTAGGATTGAACCGTTGTCCGTTTGGCCTGCCTCTGGATGCCTTATGCCAACTGAATCCTTTAATTTAAACTTAGATTCGTCAGAAAACAGCACATTCATCCATTTTTGGACACTCCAGTTGAGATGGGCCTTGGCGAATTCAAGTTTGGCGATATCAAAGGTTTTTTGCTGGTCGTCGACTGAATAATCCGGCCTCTACCGCCCTTCTGGGAATCGTTCTTTCGCTTATTTTTAAATCTAAGCTGTTTCGTACGTGACTAGAAGATGCTGTAGGATCATTTTGGATTGTCCTTTTAATTAAGGAGTCTTCATGTCGCAAGGTTTCACGTGACCTTCCTCCAGAATGAGTAGGAGATGTGCGACCAGTCTGTAAAAACTTTTAAATTAGCCTAGAAATAATTGATCTGTTGATTGAATATTTTGCACTCAATTGATGCCTTGATAAGCCAGCTCTCCAATCCAATCATTAACTTAAAAATCAACCCACAAAATTGCAAAACCAAAGAAGATTTATTTGAAGCCGCAAAAATAGCCTGGAAAGCAATATCTCCTGAAATAATTAATAATTTAATGTCCCCTATGCCTAAAAGATGTGCGTGTGTCATTCAGAATAAAGGATTCGCAACGAAATATTGATTTTAATAGTTTTTTCCGCTTATATTTGCGACTTAAAATGTTTTTTGAATTTTAACTTTTTTTTTTAAATTCTGAATTCCTTAAGTTTGTGTTTTTCAATAATGAGGATATAAATAAATAAAAAAAATAAAAATAAAATTTTAATAGCTTTGTTTTCTTAAAAAATTATCATTTAAAAAAAATGTACTGAGCGGGTGCTTTAGTTTTGGCCAATACTGTACATAATTGGTCATTAAAACCCTTTAATCAGGATTATAATCTGGCTTCTCACACCACTTATGTTGTGTGTGTTCATTTTACACATGAGAGCCAGGACCTACAGATTTTTTGAGAAACTTTTCATGGCAATTTGTTTTCACTCAGACTTTTTGCCTGAAATCTGCTGAGACTAAGTAGTCAAAGAAATATTTTATTTTATATTTTCGTTTTGATGTCTGACCTGGGGTTTGAACCGTGGCCTCACGTCTAATAAGCGAACACACTACCTATAAGACTACGGCTACGAGACATATCTTTACTTCTTATCCAGTAACTTTCGTTGACTCGCTTTCTTCAAAGCCTTCTACCATATAATGTTGCCATACGTGTAAAGGAAAAAAACATTGATGATTCCTTTATAAAAGTGAAAATAAAATTAATAACACTGAACGGGGGGGGGTTGTAAACAAAATCTAGGCCTTGATCATTTCCGAATATTTTTGCAAAATAAATTTTCTAATTGACTAGATTTTAAAGTTTCCTTTTTTACCTCATATGTATATGTACAAGAAAAAGCTGCTGTTTTTTTTTTAGAGAAATTCCTCAAATAGCTCTTGCATACCAATTTAATCGCTCGCCCAATGCCTGCTTTATTTGCCCTTTAAAACCATAAGTTCTTAATTAAAAAATTTTTCCTTTCTTTTCATCATTTTACAGCACTGTGCCCATCATAATAATCCCTTGCCTGCTATATATTATATGACTTGTGTTAAAATGTGTATGTGTGTGTGTGTGTAGTATAAGTGTATGGGTATATGAAACGATTGTAATTTATCAAAATTTAATAGGATCCCCAAAACATACAACGAACGAACGAAACAATACATTACCTCTTCGTTTTACACAAATGTCACTCGTTAAACGTTGAAATTATTATACGGTTTCGGGTAATTTCTCTTATTGTTGTAGTTGTAATTGTTGTCGCTGTTGCTGTTGCTGTTGAATTTCGTTTATCATGTTTAAAGTAGACTGAAAGAAGAAGCATTGAAACTGGAAAATAATGATGAAGAAGAAGAAGAACAACAACAATAATAAAAACAGGGTAGTACATACAAGTATTATGTTCTTCTGAATTGGTGAGAACATGGCAGCCACAGAGCGAAATAATTTAATTGAGTTGTTACTCAATTAACAAAAAGAAAAAGAAAAATAAATTATTAATAATCATTATAAAGAATTACAACAACAATAAAAAACAGAAAAAAATGTAAAAAATAAAGAATAATATTATTAATAATAATAATGAATGATAAATATTTATTAAGAGATGTTCTTAACATTTCATATGTATGTTTATCGTTAATAATTTATTGGTTGTTGTTGTTGTTTAAATATATTTTATGGCCTGCTAATTGGCGTTATAACGTTTAGTCTTGGCGGAAAGAATAGAAACACTGTGTGGTTAATTATTTCAAAATTTGTTTGATTTTGATTGGTATTAGCATCATAGCTGCCAGATAAATGAAGCATCAAATCGTCAAATATTTGAGAAAAAATCGTTAAAATCGTCAAAGACGTTCATTGAAATCGTAAAAAAATCGTCAAAAAAAAAATAAATAAATAAATTGAAAGATTAAAGGTTTAAAAACAAAAACATATAAAGTCAATGTTAAGCAGCAATAATATTGCATCGTCTATACCCATATGTGGTGTAAATATTAGGGAGTCAGAAGATCTTGAGGTTATGGGCATGAAAATTCAGTGCAATGTTCGCTAGAACTGACACATTTTTCAGTGCCTTGATGTCTTAAGACGGTGCAATAAATACTTCACTTCATCTGATCTACTTACCATTTATAACCGACCGAGAATGGAATACAACTCTCACGTATGGGTTGGCCCTTAACGTCTATTTTGAGGCTTCTCGACCGTTTACAGGAGAGGCCGTAGTAGCTCGTTAATCACGATAGTGTGTCCAACTCCATTGATTCATTGGAGCATCGTTGTAATGTGGCTTGTGTTTCACTGTTCTATCGCTACTGCAACGGGTATTGCTCGAGCGAAATAAGGGGACTAGTTTATGAAAATCATGTATTCCTACGTAACACTCGTCTTTCTCGGCCAGCACATCCGTATGTGATCGATTGGCCAGTGTATCGCACATTGCATTACAGACAAAGTTCGTTTGTTAGACGGATTATTCGTATGTGTAACTCCCTTCCTGCAGAGATATTTCCTGTTACTTATGGTATTAAAATGGTATTAAAATGGTATAAAAATATTCGAACCTAGTGTCCATAAACACTGCTCCTTCTTTCCTCCTTCTCATAATATATTTTCATAGTTCCAAACACAATGCCATCCCCTGAGTGTTGGTCGTTTGAAAAAAATAATGGCACTTCTTCCGATGGTAATATTAGAAGATATAATCGAATTTTTAAAATTGTCTGCAACGGCAAATGATAATTTATGCTCAACTACGATGTTATTTAGGAGTTGTAATTTTTTGGCTTTTGAGGGATTAAAAAGGCGTAAAATACAGAAAAATCATTACAGGTATTCGAAAATAACTCAAAAATATAATTCTTTACTCCTTGTTATTACTAGCATAAATTTCCAACAGTAACAACTGAAGTCGCCGTAGTCTAGTAGGTAGTGTGTTTTCTTATTAGACGTAAAACCAGGGTTCGAGACGCAGGCCAGACATGAAAACAAAATACAAAAAGTATTTCTTCGGCGATTTCCTCTCAGCAGATTTCTGGCAAAAGCTCTGAGAGTAAATAAAATTGCCATGAAAAGTTTCTCAAAAAATCTGTCATTCGGAGTCGAATTTAAACTGTAGGTCCCGCCACTTATGTATAAAATTAACACACACAACATAAGTGGTGCGAGAAACTAGGTCAATAATCCTGACTGAAGGGTTGTAATGACCAATTATGTATGTAACAACTGCAAAGCAAATACAAAGCTTAAAGTGGCTTTTAATGTCCTGAAGTAAAGAAAATTATGTAAATTTTTAATTTCTAAAAATCGTCAAAATAAGGGCATAAATCGTCAGATCGTCAATACGACATTTTTGGAGCACAAAATCGTCAAAATGACGATAAATCGTCAAATCTGGCAGCTATGATTAGCATACCAATAATCAGCAATAAATCGTTTTTTCCCTACTCATAAGCACTCATGAAATTTTTAATATAAGTGAGAGTCAACAATATTGAAATTTAACTATGTAATCTGATTCATTCTCATACTCACTACAACGTTGATTTATAAGCACAGATTGCAATGAGTATGCATACAACGTTGACATCAAACTCATACCATTCGAAATATGTATGTTCGATTCATAAGCCTACTCATTTAGATTCATAACTTTAGAAAAATACTTATAAATGAATTGAGTAACTCGATTCTATTCATCTATTTTGAATACTCATTGCTGAACTCTGTAGCATACCCATCTGTTTATACAACAGTTCTAGTACTATTTGGTTTGTTAAACATTAATAACATGCCTAAAAGCAAAATAATATTTAAACTTCTTCAACAATAACCGGTAATTAAGCTGAGATTTATTTGTAGTTTCGTTTAAGCTTTGGATGAAGTCGTATATTGAAAGAAAGAGGCGTTTTTAAACATTTTTCCACGACATTATAAGTCAAGTTAGTTATCAAATTAAGAAGAAGAAGTAAAATAAAAAATATACAAATATTATTGGCAATTAGAATTGAAATTAATTGTAAGGAAACATGGAAAATCCTAAAAAAAATCGAAAGTTTTCATCCTATTATAGTTTTGTAAGTAAAATGATTTGATTGGCTAGCCAAGTTTTAAAAAATTAACACAGTCGAGACCAAAGTTTTGTCACACAAGTTTATCTGGGCCAAATCTAATGAAAACTTGATCAGTGCCTAATCCAAGATGATTTCTTAATGGCGGCTGCTTAGAAAGCATTTCTCCACAAAAGTTTGGGCAAGTTTTTGCTTCAATTTATGAACCCAAATGTCACAGGTATTAAAGCCATAAGTTTCTGATTCTCATCTTTAAAAATTATTTTTAAAGATACTTCATTACATACATACATAACATAACATAATTGGTCATTACAACCCTTCAGTCAGGATTACGACCTAGCTTCTAACACCACTTATGTTGTGTGCGTTAATTTTATACATGAGTGGTGGGACCTACAGTTTAAAGTCGAATCCGAACGACAGATTTTTTGAGAAACTTTTCATGGCAATTTTTTATTTTACTTTCAGAGAAGAAGTCGCCGAAGAAATATTTTTTTCATATTTTCATTTTGATGTCTGACCTGGAGTTTCAACCGTGGCCTTACGTCTAATAAGCCGACACACTACCTGTTAAACTACGGCGACTACTTTTGGAAATTCTAAACCGTGTTGGTCTCCCTTTTTATGGTAGAAGGATACTCCTTTTTATCTGTTTTTTAGGGCTACAGCCTTTACTTGACCCGGGGTCCTTTAGATCTTGGCAATACGAATATGTCTTTGGCAAGAAAACAATATGTTACAGCGTCGTTCTTCTCACGACTAAAAATTAACAATAAAAACCATTCTAGTTGATGACACTGTGAGAAAAGGCCTCATTAAAGCCACTATTATGGTGTATGACACAAAGACGGAAATATGAAATATTAAAAGGCCCGTGAGATAATACCGTTAGATAATACTCAGTGTCCAACTCACATGGAAGAGAAATTCTGAAGACAGATTGCCAAAGAACTTTGTGTCAAGCTTTTAATTACAAAATTAGGTTTACACTATTGTTCTTTGACCAGTGCTGGCGTCTGAACTTTTGATTTGATGAAGAGTTGTGCCATAAAGTCTCATCTCATGCATAAAGTTTATAAATGAATACAACTTCCCACAACAGAAGTCAAGATCACATAATAGGCTCAAGATCAAAGTTATATCACAAGATGAAACTGCTCTTGCTATTGTCCTAAACAGAGTATCTCTCTGACAAATCTTTCGAACATAATTTAAATATGGCAACGAAATGAAATAAAAGCAGAGGTAATTGACTACCGTTTGCAATACAAAGGAAATGACATTTCGGCTGGTACCTCTTCCAATAGCAGCTGTAACCTTCGGGAGACTTATTGTATCCCCACGAAACATAGTCTAGTGGGATCAAAACCACATGTCAACAACAGCAAAAATGTGTAATCAATGCATGATTCCTTGTCCCAGAAACTGAAAGTCACAAACCGTGTCAAACAGTACATCCTTTAGCGTAAATTGGCAGTTATTGAAAAACTTGGGTAGACTCTTACATGCATACATACATACATACATAATTGGTCACTACAACTCTTTAGTCAGGATTATGACCTAGCTTCTCACACCACTTACATACGTAGCTGCCAGATTTGACGATTTTGAGCTCCAAAAATATCATTTTGACGACATGACGATTTATGCCATTATTTTGACGATTTTTAGCAATTACAAATTTACATCATTTTCTTTACTTTAGTACATTAAAAGCCTCCTTAAGCTTTGTATTTGCTTTGCAATTGTTACTACAGTGGGACCTCAATTTTCCGTGATGGTCGGGACCGGAAGCATTCTGTATAATCGATTTTCCCGGTTAATTGAGTGCCAATTTTGGCTAGTTTTTTTAATAGATATTTTTATTAATTAATAAATGAATATGTACATATTTATAAGTAAAAAAAACTAAATAATTCAAGGATTTTATATACATACTCGTACATGTTTCAAAAATAAAAAAAAAAATAATTTTGTCAGAAAACAGTGAACAGTTGATAAGGATTTCATGTACTAAAGGGGAAATTCCCCTTTTTCGCTTGTTTGTCCAAAATAATAGATAATAGTAATCACGGTTAAACAATGCAGAAAAATTTAAGTCGATCCAAAATAAAATTAAGTCGATGCAAAAAATTTTCTTTTTCCATCCCGGATAATTGATGTTGCCGGATAATTGAATCACGGATAATCAATGTCCTACTGTATTTCAAATTTAGATTAGTAATAACGAGGAGTGAAGTATTATATTTTTAAGTTATTTTCGAATACCTGTGATGATTTTTCTGTATTTTATGCCTTTTTAATCCCTTAAAAGCCAAAAAAAAAAACTCCTAAATAACATCGTAGTTGAGCATAAATTATCATTTGCCGTTGCAGACAATTTTAAAAATTCGATTATAGCTTATAATATTACCCTAGGAAGACTTAAGGCAAGTGCCATTATTTTTTTTTTTCATACGACCAACACTCAGTGGATGGCATTGTGTTTGGAACTAGGAAAATATATTAGGGGAAGGAGGAAAGAAGGAGCAGTGTTTATGGACACTAGGTTCGAATATTTTTATAACATTTTTATACCATTTTAATACCATAAGTAACAGGAAAGATCTCTGCAGGAAGGGAGTTCCATATACGAATAGTTCGTCTAACAAACGAACTTTGTCTGTAATGCAGTGTGCAACACTCTGGCCAATCGACCACATACGGTTGTGCTGGCCGAGAAAGACGAGTGTTACGTCGCAATATCCATTGTAGTAGCGATAGAACAGTGAAACACAAGCCACATTGGAACGATGCTCCAATGACTCAATGAAGTTGGACACACTATCGTGATTAACGAGCTACTACGGCCTCTCCTGTAAACGGTCGAGTAGCGTCAAAATAGATGTTAAGGGCCAACCCATTCTCGGAAGGTTATAAATGGTGTAAATGGTAATTAGATCAGATGTAGTGAAGTATTTATTGCACCGTCTTAAGAAATTAGGCACTAAAGAATGTGTTGCTTCTAGCGAACATAACACTGTATTTTCATGCCCATAACGTCAAGATCTTCTGACTTCCTAATATTTACACCACATATGGGTATAGATGATATAATATTATTGCTGCTTAACATTGACTTTACGAGTATATGTTTTTGTTTTTAAAACCTTTCAATTTATTTATTTATTTTTTTTTTGACGATTTTTTTACGATTTCAATGAACGTCTTTGACGATTTTGGCGATTTTTTTCTCAAATATTTGACGATTGATGCTTCATTTATCTGGCAGCTATGCTTACATATGTTGTGTGTGTTAATTTTATACAAGAGTAGCGGGACCTACAGTTTAAAGCCGACTCCGAATGACAGATTTTTGAGAAACTTTTCACGGTAATTTTTTTTTTTGCTCTCAGAGTTTTTGCCAGAAATCTGTTGAAAGGAAGTTGCCGAAGAAATATTCTTTCATAATTTACGTTTTGATGTCTGACCAGGGGTTTGAACCGAGGTCTCACCTCTTGTCTACCTACTAGACTACGGTAGACTCTTCAAATCATTAAAATCGCACTGGCCCCAGGTATAAGTTCTAATGATTCATAATCTATATTTTGGTCATCTCCACTGCCTAAGTTCTTAGATAAAAGGATTCGAATTATAATTACAAGGTTCCTTCAAAGTTTTACATCTTAATGCCGTGTGTTACAATGCGTTTACATTAAATTTGCAAAGAAAAAAAAAAGCGAAATTTAAACTCAATTAACGGCCAAACCCACAGAATTTAATTGAATCATGATTGTTATGCAATCCAATGCGCTCGTATTCTTTAAATATGGTGTGGCAACTACTATCATATACTGTACTGTACGTGCAATAAAACAGAAAATGAAAATGAAACTGAAACTGAAAATAAAAATAAATTATTTTCATTTAATTTATTGGCATAATAAATTTCCTGAAATACAAATACGAATACGTTGTTACAATTTAAGTAACAACAACAATAATAATAGTCTCCTCTTAGTTTTTGCTTATTTTTCTATTTCTTAACACACACTCTACACACTGTACGAGTACACTCTGCTGTATTCTGCTGTACACTGTTCTGCTCTGCTTGCAGAGATTATTTATCTCGATTTGAAAATGGCTTTTGTTTCCAATACGTATACAAAATAATAATAATGACAGTCTGAGCACAGCATCCATTCAGCAGCAGCCGTGCAGTGAGAACAATATGTTCCCATTAAGCCTTGTTAGCGCATGTCCGTCATTAAGTTGGTCAATGCGTACGTTTTGTGCCAAAATCTTTACATTGACCATTAAATGTGCAACAGCAGCAGCCATAAACCATTACAACACACCGCGTTCAGTTGTTTGTGTTGAGCTCATTGGCATAAAAGAAAGACATGAGACATGAGACGACAACAAGATCAACCAGCCAACCAACCAACCAACACCTTTTGTGGCCCTGTCTAGTTATTGTCGATTTCATCGATTTCATCGCATTTTTTTTTTTGTTTTCTTTCCTTTTAATTGAATTTGTTTTCCTTTAGAAAAATTGAAAATTGAAAAATTGAAAATTCAAATCCCAAGTACTTGTGATTTTTAGCACTTCACAAGGTACTTGGGCGCCTCACAATTGTTGTCAAATTGTTTGTAAAAATGTTTTCAAATGCTTTTAAATGACCTTTTGACACACACACACACACACACACAGAAATGAAGATTCCTTTGTTAATTGTTGCTGTTAAGTAGGTCCACAGTACTTACTTTGCTTTTTATTAATTAAGGGATGGAAGGACAATTTTTTTGCTTTCAAAAATCCCTGTCAAGCCAATTAAAATTCATTCAGAAGCAGATGTTTGAATTTTAAAATTCTATTAACAGCCAAAGTGTTAGCAAAAGTGGCTTATAATCGATCTTAAATTTTGCAATTGATCGTTCATATTATTTTCTGTCCCATTTTTTCTTATTGTCCACTTCTTAAGTGGTATTTTTAGTCTTTTGTCGGTTATTTGAAAGCCAGAGTAACACTTCAATTGTAATGAATGATTTTCAAATAGGCTTTGAATGCAGAAACATTCCTTTAATGTTGTTAGTAATATTATTCGATTACTTATATTCAATAAGTTTATGTACTTGTTATTACTCCACTGTATCTGTTACATTATAATACAAGTTTTTATAAACTTAGTATGCTTTGATAAACTTTATATGTATAATAGAAAATAGAAAAATTACTTCTCAATAAAAATTTATTTGAACAGGTTATAGGCCCAGACTCGCGTGTTTTATTAAAATCGTTCTTGTTTCTGGAAATTTAAAAAATTTTTTTTTTATTAAGAGAAAAAGGAAAAATGAATACGGCAATTACGCAGTTTCCTAAATTGACGAACAGCAATTATCATGTTTGGAAATTTAATATGGAGTTGTTGTTGCTGGAAAGGGAGTTGTGGAATGTTGTTGCTGGTGTGGTTCCTGAAGAACGTGATGCGAAGTGGTTGGCGCAAGATGGAAAGGCCAGAGCTGCTATAGGTCTTGCTGTTGAGGAGTCGCAGAAAATATTAATCAAACATTTGAAAACAGCGAAGGAATATTGGGATATTTTAAAGAAACATCATGAAAAAGCAAATATAACGAACAAGGTGAGTCTTCTTAGACTAATGTCTTCAAAAAGGTTGGTTGCTGGTCAAAGTATGGAAAATCACATAACCGAATTCTTATCAATTGTTGATCGTTTGCGTGATTTGGGTGAAAATCTGGAAGAACACAAAACTGTTGCATTCGTACTTGGCACATTGCCTGATGACTACAATAACTTGATTTCTTCGTTGGAAATGCGTCCGGAAGCTGATCTCACTATAGATTTTGTGAAAGAGAAGTTGGTGCAGGAGTATAAAAGAAAATCTGGACAAGAACAAAATAATGATTCTGCGTTCAAGGCACAAAAGAAAAGAAAATTTATACCAAAATGTTATTCATGTGGTAAGCCGGGACATTTGAAAAAGGACTGCAGAAATAGAGAAAGGAACAACAATCGTGTGAACATCATAAGAAATGATGCTAATATCTGTTTTGGCGTAATGCAACAAAGACCGAAATCTGAATGGTATGTAGACTCTGCAGCAACAAATCATATGTGTTGTGAAGAAAAGTGTTTTACAAATTTAAACAAAATGGCGGACACTGTATATATGGCAAATGGCTCTGAGGTTAAAGTAATCGGAGTGGGAGATTGCAAATTATTTTGTGAAAATAAAGAAATTTCTGTTCGCAACGTACTTTTCATTCCTGAATTAGACGGGAGTTTATTATCTGTCCGGAGATTAACCGATATTGGTTTTGAGGTAAGATTTGACAGCGATGGTTGCAAAATTTCTAAAAGTGGAAAAATTTATGCCACTGGTTACCTGAAAAACAATTTATTTGTATTAAACCATAAAGATAAAGCCTTGAATATATCCGAATATCAGAATGATTGTGTTCACGTTTGGCATCGTAGACTTGGTCACAAAAATATACAAGCTATAAGTATGTCTGTTTCGAAGAATTTAGTGCAAGGTATAAAAATAAGGAAATGCAAATGCTCTTCTGAATGTGAAATTTGTTTAAGAGGAAAGCTCACACGGAATAAATTTCCAAAGTCGTCATCGTCGAGGTCTAAAGAAATTTTAGATTTGGTGCACTGTGATTTATGTGGTCCAATGCAAAATACAACACCTAGTGGTAACAGATATTTTTTGACGCTCATTGACGATTATAGTCGTTATTGCACTGTTTTCTTCCTTGCTTCCAAGGATATGGCTTTTGAGAAAATTAAACAATTTATTGAACAGTCGGAGAATCAACTTGGAAAACGAATTAAGATACTCAGAACTGATAGAGGTGGAGAATTCGTAAATAAACGAATGCAACAATACTTCAAGGATAAGGGTATCATTCACCAGTTGACCGCACCCTATACTCCTGAGCAAAATGGAGTGGCAGAACGGAAAAATAGAAGTCTAATGGAGATGGCGAGATGTATGCTATATGGGGCAAACATGAATTTAAAATATTGGGCTGAAGCTGTAAACAACGCCAATTATATTCAAAATCGTCTTTTATCTACTGCTGTAAATGTTACACCATTTGAATTATGGTATGGAAAACAACCGAATCTGAAACACATTCGTACTTTTGGTTCTGTGGCATATGCTCAAATTAATAAACAAAATCGTAGAAAGTTGGACGAAGTATCAATTAAATGCAAATTGGTCGGCTATGCAGAAGAATCTAAAGCTTTTCGTTTATTGAATACCGAAACTGGAAAAATCATCATAAGTCGAGATGTAAAATTTTTGGAGCCTGAAAATAATATGAGCATAACTAATTTATCTAACGGCGAAAGTGGTGTTTTAGACAATGGTGGTGTTGATGACAAAGGTAATTGTAGTTTAGTTAATGTTCTACTAACGAATAAATCTTCTGTTGATGGTGCTGGTGATGATCGTGATGTGAATTCTACCCCGAGAAACTTATGTAACGATATTGTATCTTTTGAGTCACCAAACGAAAGTGACGTTGATGTAAAGAGTACTGATAATTTTGGTGTTTTTGAATCATCTTCCGAATCGGACACACCACATGTTACTCCCAGAATGTCTTTAAGAAGCAATAAAGGCGTACCTCCTAAAAAATATGGTTACAAAATTTGCGGTGAAGCAGATCCAGTAAGTTATGAAGATGCTTTGTCTGGATCGGACAGTAAATATTGGTTGAAAGCTATGCAAGAAGAAATAAGAGCACTAGAGGAAAACAATACATGGGATTTGGTAGAGGTTCCCAAAAATTGTAAACTAATAAACTGCAAATGGGTATACAAACTTAAACATCTGATCAACGGTGAAAAGAAATATAGAGCTAGACTGGTCGCGATGGGATTTTCTCAGAAATATGGTGAAAACTACGATGAAATATTTGCACCAGTTGTAAAACCAGCTACATTCCGAAGTTTACTGGCTATTGCGAGTTACAAAAATATGAAAGTACGTCACGTGGATATTAAAACAGCATTTCTTTATGGTGATATAGATGCGGAAATATATATGAAACAGCCAAAGGGATATATAATACCCGGTAAAGAGCATTTTGTTTGTAAATTGAATCATAGCTTGTACGGTCTAAAACAGTCTGCTCGTTGTTGGAATCTCCGTATTAATAAGGTACTAATTGATTCGGGATTCAGAAGGGGAGAAGCAGAACCTTGTTTGTATGTGAGAGGAAGTGGCGATTCAATTACTTACGTTCTTATCTACGTTGATGATATTGTCATCGCATCGAAGGATGATGTGGAAATCAATGATGTAATTAAAATTTTGAAGTCCCAATTTGAAATCACTGATCTAGGTGATTTGAGGCTTTATTTGGGAATCGAAGTCACACGAGAAAATGGAATGTTTTATTTATCACAGAAAAAATATATTGAAAAAATTTTGAATGATTACAATCTTAAAGATGCAAAGATTTCAACTATACCGATGGACCCTGGTTATTTGAAGGTAAATTCTGAAAATATTCTGAATAACAACAATTTATATCGCAAAGCTATTGGTTCGATGTTATATGTTTCAAATAACACACGTCCGGATATTGCTGTGGCCGTATCAATTCTATCTCGAAAAATTAGCAATCCAAACGATAATGATTGGACAGAATTGAAGCGAATAATGAAATATCTGAAGGGTACAAAGGACCTAAAGTTATGTGTGGGTTCTAATTCAGATTTGAAGTTAAAAGGATATGCTGATGCTGACTGGGCAGGTGATATAAAGGACCGAAAATCTACAAGTGGTTTCGTTTTTAAGCTTGGTGATGCCGTGATAAGTTATGCCAGTAGAAAACAACAGAACGTAACTTTATCATCAACTGAGGCTGAATTTGTTTCTCTTGCGGAAGCGTCTCAAGAGTTCCTATGGCTTATCCAGCTGCTGAAAGAATTTCAAATTAACATCCGTGATCCCATAATTTTTGAAGACAACCAGAGCTGTTTAAAGATGCTACAAGAGGAAAAAATAACACCAAGAAGCAAGCATACAGACGTAAAATATTATTTCGTGAGAAATTTAATGAAGACTGGAAAGGTGCTTTATGAATATTGTCCTACTGAATCTATGTTGGCTGACATTCTAACCAAACCCTTACAGAGGATAAGGATATGTAAAATAAGAGAATTAATTGGTTTATATTAACAATTATTTTTATTGTATTATTTTTTTAAATATTTTAACTTGTATTGTATTGTATTGTAATGTATATATCTGAAGCAATATTTATAATATTGAGAAGGGGTGTTAGTAATATTATTCGATTACTTATATTCAATAAGTTTATGTACTTGTTATTACTCCACTGTATCTGTTACATTATAATACAAGTTTTTATAAACTTAGTATGCTTTGATAAACTTTATATGTATAATAGAAAATAGAAAAATTACTTCTCAATAAAAATTTATTTGAACAAATGTTTGAGTTGTTACGTTTTTACCTTTTAAGAACGTTTAAAATATGAGTTCGTAGATTGCAAATAAAATAAAAATAAATTTTGTGTTTAGTTTTAATTAAAATTCTTTATTATTCGAACAATTCTGTGTGCCACTGTTCACAACTTTATGTAAACAACAACAATGGCTTTGTTTGTTATTTCTCTGTTTATACCCTTTGCATAAACAATAACAATTACTAGGCAATTATGCGACAGATTTTTGTAACGGAGATCTTCAAACCACGATTACTTTCTTCAACCACACCGCGTCTTCATACAAGACTGACTGAACTTATACTAACTCTCTCGCCTGCTTTGCCTTGCCTTTTATATGGCAGGGTAAAGAGTCTGATGAATGTCCTTGAAGGCGAATGTGCGTGGCTTCGTCTTCTTTAAATCTCTAATAATGTAAACATCGTTGTTCCATTATTGTTGTTTGTATAATTTGTTTACATTTATTATTGTAGTGATGTTTGCTGATTTTTGTTTTCTTGTTTAACAATTTTTTTATGCTGGTGTTTGTTGTTTTAAACAAGTTCATTGTTTTTGTAGCTTTTGTTCGTAATTTTAATGTTAAATGATATAAAAGCAAAACAACAATATCTAGATGTTTGATTTTCGTAACAGTTTGTAATTAACAAAAATACTCTCTTTAAAGAATGCATTTTTATATTTTGAATTTTATTGCCATAATGAGTGTGGCAGTAACTAATGCGTGTGACGAATTTAAAAACCAAAGACGCAAACCCACACTTAGCAGCGCCACTTCTTGCCTCTTACAGGGTAAACTTTGCTATTAATAGAACACTGTTAACTGTTTAACAGTGGCAATAATCTACTCATACTTTACAATTATTGCAGATTATAGACATAAAATTTAATTCTCATTATGATCATTATTATTTGTGAACAAAAGTGTTGAAATGTAAAGGATGGCTGTGGATGGAGGACGGAATTATTTCAACTATCCGACTATAACGCGGCCCTATGCTCCCTAGAGCAGTAAAAGAAACATATATACATATCTTCTATGATCTTCTAGAGCAATTTAAATTTAAATTTAAATTTAAAATTTAAAATTTCAAAGCCAATTTTCTCAAAAGCATATCACTTTATATGTGACTATGTTGCTGATTGGAAGTCGCCGTAGTCTAGTAGGTAGTGTGTGTTGGCTTATTATATGTAAAGCCCAGTTTCGTATCACAGGTCAGGCATCAAAACGAAATAAAAAAAAAAAATATTTCTTCGGCTATTTCCTCTCAGCAAATTTCTGGCAAAAACTCTGAGAGTAAATAAACCTGCCATGAAAAAGTTTCTCAAAAATCTGTCGTTCGGAGTCTACGTTAAACTGTAGGTCCCGCCACTCACGTATAAAATTAACGCACACAACATGAGTGGTGTGAGAAACTAGATCCATAATCCTGACTGAAGGGTTGTAATGGTCAAATATGTATGTTGCTGATTATATTAAGAGGCCTTGGAAACTTCCTTTGTATATAGTATGTACTCATAGACCTAGACTATTTCCCAAAATTAGCTCCTAAACAAGTGGACTTGTTCAGATGGATACTGTTTCTGTTATAGCTAACAGTGCTCTGTTAAAGGCAAATTTTGTTATGTTAAGAGAAAATTTTGCTCTGTTAACGCAAAATGTGGCGCTGCTAAAATTTATGGATTACGTCTTGGATTTTCAAATTTGAATTTATCTTCACACACATTAATTTATTTCATTTAATTCCCAAACAGTTTGCCAGACACTGTACTCATACACAACTAAAGTAAATAATTACACTGATAGTGTATTAATGGGAACGTATTGAGTAGAGTTGAGTTGAGTGTTTTCCTTTTTTTTTATTTGACTAAATAATCTTCAATTACAATTATTACATTAAATACGAATGAAATGAGTATAAAAATATAAAATAAAATTATTCTTATTGTTATTGTTGTTGCCGTTGTAGTAGTAGTCAGTTGAGAGTATCTAAGGAAAAAAACAGAAAAAGAAGAAATCTCTCACTAAATAGAAGAAAAAAAAAGAAAGAAAAAGTCTTAAGGTAACAAACTTCGTACAATTATTAAATGACCACCGGCAGTGATGTTAACTTTTGCAAGATTTCTCGCGTTTTTTGGCCTTCATTTTATCTTTGTTGAGAACTTTAAAAAAATTCTTTTTTTTTAGTATTTTTCAATTCCTTAAGGAAAATCACTGCGCCTGAGAAAAAGATTTTTCAGCAGCACTGTTGAATGTTGCTGATGATTATTCATCTCCAAAGTCTAGCCGAAATCTAGTAGGTAGTGTGTTGGCTTCTTAGACGTAAGGCCACGGTTCAAACCCCAGGTCAGACATCTCAACGAAAATATGAAAAAAAAAAAAATATTTCTTCGGTGACTTCCTCTCAGCAGATTCCACGAAAAGTTTCTCAAAAATCTGTCGTTCGGAATCGACTTTAAATTGTAGGTCCCCGCTACTCATGTATAAAATTAACACACACAACATAAGTGGTGTGAGAAACTAGATCCATAATACTGTACTTGAGCATGTGACTATGCTTAGTACAAGTCAGAGATCAACAATGAATCGTATTTTCGCTGCTCATAAGTACTCATGAAATTTTGAGTATGAGTGAGTCAAGAGTATTGAAATTCAACTAATCTGATTCATTCGTACTCGCTACAACATTGATTTATAAGTATAGGTTGCAATGAGCATGAGTACAACGTTGACATCACACTCACAACATTCGATTCATTGTTTGATTCATATGCCTACTCATTCAGATTCATAAATTTAGAAAAATACTTATAATACTTACAGTAGTAGTTATTGTTGCATTTACAAACGAAGAAAAAAGAAAAGACAAAGACAGCAAACAAAGCACACACACAACCTTCTAGCGAGTATTGTGGTGTTCGTACTCGAATCATACTTATTTTGTGCTTCGTGTATATGTTCATGGAGAATCATGGAGAATCGAAATCAACAACATCGTGCGTATTGTTAAGTATGAGTACGATGAGTATTTCTAACTTTGAATATGAGTAGTATGAGTATGATATTAAAATAAGTATGAATGCGTATAAGTATCAGAAATAATAAGTATGACTCGAATCTACTCATCGTTTTGAATACTCGTTGCGGATCTCTGGTACGAGTATTCGATTACATTTTAACGTGTTTTCTTGTTCAGAATTTGGCATTACTGGATCACCAAAAATGTATCTTTGCGAGTGTGTGTGTGTGTGTTTACGAAGAGTACAAGAGTTTTTGTTGCCCAACGGCAATAAATTATCGTTAAATAAATTAAAAGATTCTGCTGCAGGCAACAAAAATCACACACACACACACACACAGTTATACACACCAGTTACTTGCAACATTTACTCAAACACTCATACATACTCACTGACTGACTGAGTCCATATAAATTGTGAGTTGAATGGCAGCAAAAAAAAAAAAAAGCTGTTTAAACTACAATTGGAATGATTTTTTATTTACACAAGCGTCTGTCTGTCCGACCGTCTGTCTTTCTGTCTGTTGCTGTTGTTGTTGGTTTCTCCTCCTGTTGGCTGCCAATAAAACAACATTTTAAATGCCAGCGACACGCCCACTTCTATTTTTGTCTACCATTTGGGTAACATTACGTGGAGCAAAGTTTATGTCTCTGCAGAGACACCAACATCCCAATACCAATCCTCTTTTCACTGGGGCCCTAACTTTGCAGCAGCACAGCAGATAAAACAGCTTACAAAAAAAGAAGAAGAATGAGAGGAAGAAACAGGGGAAACTGTAATGGCACTACTCAATTATAGACAAGTTTACACATGCAAAACTGGAAATCTATTCCAGCTTACTGGATGCTGCTGCTGCCTTTGGTTTTGGCTGCTGTGTACAGCTCTCTGTCTCTCTTTCTCTCTCTATCTGTCTTTTTCTTTGTCTCGGAGTACATTTTTGCTCTCTATTGTTTGCCAACATAAAAGCACAGTTTATAGGCCAAGTTAACGCAGGTTTTCTGTTGTTTTTCTTGTTATAAATTGCGCATACGCTTGGCAGAAAACTGGGCGGCTTAGGAAATTAGGCAAGTCATTCACATTGGCTGTCCATAAATTTTTCTAAATATCGATAACAGCCAGCCAACTACAACAACAACAACAAGAACTGCAACAACGAAAGCAACAATAACAAGAAGAGAAACTGGGTAGAGAAATGGTTGCGAAACGTGTGTCTAAGAATTGTAATGGAATTGTGTGGAATAGCGACTCCGTCGTTATTGTTGCATTAAATTCATTGAGATGACAGGAGTGGGTGTTAACGGGCACATACCCTTACATTTAAGCATCACACCATCAAATGTAACAATTTATTGAATATGACTTGAATATGGTCATGGCCAACGCAAGATTCCTATCGTGATCCCCATACTTGGCTAGTTTAACACTCTCAAAAAGCATTGTAAAGCATTGTTGGTATGCGTTTGCAACACGCCCCTTCCATAACGACACATAAACCATCCGTGTATTTACCACTTAAATTGACAATATGGAAATGCCAATGTCTGTAGATACTCGTACTCTCTGCCTCCCTTACTCCGCTTTTCATTTCATTTCATCATTATTTGTCGTCATTATCAGCATCATTATTATCAGCAGAGCTGAACAGGCAGGATGTGGGTTGTTTGCTTTGGGTGCCTTTATTGGTTATGTGGCATGAAATTGGTTGTTGGTGTTCAGCCATGTCCGCGTCCATATTGATTTTCGTGCTTAAAATGTTGTTGGTTGCTGGAGATATGACAACACACAGCAACAACAACAGCAAAGAGAGAAAGAAAGACTCATTTTCTAAATTAATTTCAATTGGAATCATATTTTAAATTGTGTGGTTAGTGCTTGAAAATTACTTTTCTTTCAACTAGATACTATGTGTGTGTGAGAAGTGTGAGAAGTGTTCACACTAACAACGAAATTAAAGCGAAGAAATTAAATGCAAGAATACTTGCCAATGGTTTTAGTTTATGATCTATAAATTGGTTAAAAATACGTTTTTTTTTTGGTATTTTTGAAAGACAAAAGATGGAACATTTTTTCAAAACCAAACAGAGTTGTATTTGGTACTTTTTGTGAAACATTCAGTATTTTAAACGGTTAGAAACACTTTTTGGTGTGTTTTTTATGACTCTTCAGTGGTAAGTCTCTCAAACAATTGAAAATCCGCTGAATAGAAGTAGCTTTAACATATTTTGCACTACTTTGGTACTTTTTGACAGTAAATAGGTATCATTTTTGGTACTTTCTTCCTAAAGCATCACTTTTGTATACCGCTTTATTTTGCTTTTATGATCCTTCAGTGGAAAGTCTCTCAAACAATTGAAAATCTGCTGATTAGGAGCTGCTGAAACATATTATGCACTACTTTGGTACTTTTTGACTGTAAGTAGTTGTCATTTTTGGTACTTTCTTTCTAAAGCATCGCTTTTGTATACCGCTTTATTTTGCTTTTATGAACCTTCAGTGGAAAGTCTCTCAAACAATTGAAAATCCGCCGAATAGGAGTAGCTTTAACATATTTTGCACTACTTTGGTACATTTTGACTGTAAGTAGGTATAATTTTTAGTACTTTCTTCCTATACCATCTAATTTGGACACAAAAATAAAACTTTGTTGTTAGAGTTGCGAAAATATTTAAGCAAATATAGAATTTTAATAAATTATGGGTTCTATAGAAAAATGGGTAACAAAATATCTTGAATTATAGGGGGATAGAAATATTTTTTGGTACTTTTTTTAATTTAAATTTTTATTCTTCAAAATTAGCCATAATTTTATAATTTTATACTTCAAAATCACAATTAGCTAGAATTGACAGGATTATTAATTCCTGTATAAGAGTATCATTGGGCCTTCTACGATCCTCCCCAATTGCGAACATTCGATATGAGGCTAAGATTAGATCCTTAGTCAATCAAAGGGACATGCTTACTACAAGACTATGTCGTATTTTGATTTTCAGTGGTAATGGCCCATTAGGACATATAGCTAAAAAGATAAAACGTTCCATGAAAATTCCGAGAGTACCATCTATTCTTTATCGAGTGATACGGAATAGCGACGATCTTAATCTACCTAAGGATATTCCTACACAAATTTCTGAACTTCCACCATGGTCACTGGATCCCTCATCTATTGATTCTACTCTTCAGAAATACCCGAAAACTGATACTTCCCCAACTCAATATAGGAAGATGTTTGCAGATCTAACGGAAAGACTTTCTGACCATATGTTTATATTCACCGATGGTTCAAAATTGAATAACTCTGTTGCATTCAGCATCACGACAGATAATAGTGTCTTGAAAATAGCAAAACTTGATGAGTATGGCTCAATCTTCTCAGCGGAGATTATTGCAATATATGAGGCATGTATGTTGGTGAGAGGGCTAAGTAGTAGATTTGCTATTTGTACCGACTCTCTTTCGACACTAAGGTCGGTTCTTAATGTATCTAATACTGGGTTTTATCCATCTTCAATCAGAACGATCTTGATTGAGAAATTTCCTAATCTTAAACTAATTTGGGTTCCAAGTCATTGTGGGATTACAGGAAATGAATTTGTAGATCATTCGGTAAGAAATGCAATAAGACAGGCTTTATTTTATACGGATAATTTAAACTGGATAGATTTGGCAAGGCAAATTGATGGGCACTACATGAGAATTGATAGTAGGGATGAAACGTTTAATTCTACTTCCTTTTGGTATAAAGCGGTGAACACTGAGAGGATTTCTATTTACGACTATTTGGATGAATATACTAGTAAATTTTACAGGCTTGAGAGCATTAAACTGCTACGGCTCAGAGTGGGTCATACTAAGATTTCTCATGGATATCTGTTTAATGCTAATTTTACCCCTTTTTGCCATTGTTCTAGCACGACTCCACCGACACTTAATCATATTTTATGTGATTGCCCTCTATTGACGAATATAAGACTTTCCATCTTTCATAATACTAATCCCCTAACCTCCCTATCTAATCCTTCAACAGAAAACACAGCTAAATTAATAAAATTCCTCAAAATAACAAAATTGTTTAACGATATATAAATATTAATTACCTTACTAAATTTATACTTGCTACTTTATTATGTACAATCTTAATTGTAGTTATAAGGTATACTTAACTTTGTGGAGCTGAAGGCCTCAGATGCTATTGCTCGTAGTATTCTTTATCTTATAATTTTAATTAGAAGCTAAATATGTAAATAAATAAATAAATAAATAAATAAAATTTTATTACTTTCTTAAGGAGTTTGAGAAAAACGATAATACAAGACTGATACTTATATTGTTCGAATGAGTTTTTATTTATTTTAAGCTGGTTGATAATGTCATGCCCTCCTTCCATATCTACTTGTTTTATAGTTCATTCCAACAGTCGAATTTATGTGTAATTTTTCCAATAAATCGGGCTGTATGGTGGTTAGAATATTAGTTTCGAATGCTGAAAATCGAATATGAAAAAATATATTTTCGGCGACTTTCTCTCAGCAGATTTCTAGCAAAAACTCTAAGATCGAAATAAAATTGCCATTCGGAGCCGACTTTAAACTGTAGATCCCGCCAGTTATGGATAAAATTAACACACACAACGTAAGTGTTGTGAGAAATTAGGTCGTAATCCTGACTGAAGGGTTGTAACGATCAATTATGTATGTAATATGAGCCGCTTGCCAGGCAGGCCTTTAATTTGAAGTGCTGCTGTCAATAATTGGATCATTCAGAAGAAAGCAATTGACCAAGAGGGCCGGGATTGTCTTCTTTCTTTCTTTGAATCGCAGTTCTCACCGGACATTGCCGCATTGGAAGGCATGTCGATAGACTTGGTATTCCCTCGAATGATTCGTTATGAAGCTGTCTGTATGAGGAGGAGAAGACGACTGTCTTTCACCTCAAGCATTTATGCTCGACGTTTGCCACAAATAAATTGAGATTATTGACTTCTTTTTCTCTGTCACCTTTGACTAAAGTGTCCAAAATGATCATTCATGGTATGGCATGATTTATTTTGACGCCGATATGGTTTCCTGTAGGGAATATTTTATTCACGGGTTGGATATTGATTTGTGGTATCACCATAGGCCTAGCTTCTGTCGTAAGAGAAATTTTTTCCTTTAAAAAGGGTCAACTGTGTAGATTATTCATCTGTGGAAATTTTAAGGGCTAAATATCATCTTCATTATTAAACTATTGGAGATTTTCGAAATCTTTTCATCGTTTTCGAAGTTGAAAACCCTTTCCAAAGTTACGTAATTGCCCCTCGGTTAGGTAGGTAGGTAAGTAGGTAGAAGTGGCCCCTCGATGGAGTCATGAGCGGACACACTTAGACCGCACACAGGACGCATTGCTATATCACTGTTTCACATTCTCCCCTAGTCCAGGAACCATTCGGAGCTTTCGGTGAAGCGACTCAGACTGTCAATATCCATGCATTACACTTCATCCAGATCCTGCATGTAGTAGCCACCCAGGTGCCTCTTTCTTCTCCGACCAAGAGCCGGGCATTTGCACAGTAGGTGAAGAATAATCTCCTCCTCACCTCCAAAGCTTCTGCAGAAATCATTTGTATGGTGTCCAAGACCAATACCCCTCGCATGAGTTCCTATAATACTGTTACGAAAATGGAAATGGTGTTATTAAAATAATAAACAAAAGCTCCAAAAACAACACAATGGACTTGATCATGTATAAAATGATAAACAAAAGCTCCAAAAACAAAACAATGCAGTTGTTCACGTGATCAACGAATTAGTAAACATATAGCAACAAAAACAACGGGCTTGTTTACAAGATCGATGAATAAACAAAAATATAGCAACAACGTCCGTGTATAAAAAAATATAGCGGAAAGACAAATAAACAAAACAATAACAATTCTGCCTGGACGAAAGTAAACAAGATACACGAACAACAAAAATGGAAACAAGTTGTTTACATTTTTGGATTGTTCCCGAAGGTCGTCATCATCCTTCAAGGGCATTCATCGCACTGTTGATCCAGTGATATAAAAGGCACGATAAAGCGAGCAACGGGGATTCAGTTAGAATTCAGTCAGCCGTGTATGAAGACACGTTATTCTCGGAGTTCGAGTTAAGTTAGTCGTGTGACGACGTCGCGTTGAATTGAGTGAGAATTCAACCAGTGGTGTGTGAAGATACGAGATCGAGTTATAATTCAGTCAGAGTTGTGTGCAGACAAGTTGCGTGAAGAAAACAGTTGTTAGTGTTGTGCTTACAAAAAAGGTTGTAAGCAAAGAAGAATAACTAACAAGTGTTGTTGTTGCTTATAAAAAGGTTGTAAGCAGAGAAATATCACGAAGAAGCACATATTGTGAAAGTTATCATTGTATACGGGGAATAAGTTCGAACAGTGGCACAAAAGTTGTGCAGATAATAAAGAATTGATTGAAAAATAAACACAGATTTATTTTTATTTTATTTGCAATCTATGAACTCATATTTTTAACGTTTTTAAAAGGTAAAAACGTAACAATACAATGCCCCGTAATAACCCCAATAACAGTGCTGAGCCTACTTCTTTGGAGTTTAAGCAGAGCCGCCAATTTTTGTGTGCCATTCTGCCCGTGTCCGAAGCTGCCCATCTACTGTTGACAAGGTCCACGATTGCATTGCCAATTATAAGCTTGCACGTACCCGAAGGGATCCCTAATGTAGAAAATTCATCAGATAGTTCGATGGCCGTGCCCCTTCTGGCCAGTTTATCTGCTCTGCAGTTACCGGGAACGTCCCCATGTCCCGGTACCCGCTGCTCGATTAGTGCACTAAATTTTTTAAGAGCTCGGTAGAGCTTTATATGCCATTGTTTATCGGAAGTTACGACTCTTTCCGATATTAACTGTTTCTAGTAATTAAAAACAAAAATTCTCTTTTAAAACCATTTATTCCCTTCTGTGGTTTTAAAGCAAAACCCTTTGAATAATCCGCGGTAATCCTTGAATTTTAAATTCGATTTCTTGTATGATTTCGTTGCTAGTGTAAACGGTTTTAAAATTAAAATTTTTGCAATTTAAATAAATAGAATTTTACCATTTCATTTAATAAACGGGTTATTTCTGTCTGTCCGTCTGTCTGTCTGTCTTTGTTGATTTGATTATTTCATTATAAAAATTATATTTTATTAGCCTTTGAGTATATTTTTGACGTTTTTATTACAATTAGTGTGTGTGTGTGTGTGTGCATGTTGTGTGTATTATTTTTTGCCGGTAATTACGATTAAATGCATTTAATCGCAAATCAAATTATTAATAAATTGCTATTTAAAATAATTGTTTTAACGCTTTTAAATATTGGATTGAATGAATATATTTAAGAATTTCAAATGAATTTTCGTTCGTTAATTATTGTTTATCTGTTGAACATTTTTGTAGCGTTTTAATAAGACATGATTTTAATTCGAGATAAATCATGAAATAATAAAATTAATTGAAATTAATTAATTAATTATTATATTAACACATGTTATTAATTAAATAACAACATCAGCAGCAGTAGCGGCAGCAGCAAATGCAATAGTAGACAAATTACAAAAAAAAAAATATAAATGCATTCATTATTAATAATTATTTAAATAAGGAAATCCCCTTCCCCCGCTTATCAATTTAATAAATGAAACACATATACATTGTTTTAATAATAATAGTACGGAATAACGATTTAATAAAGATTTAATAATACTAAGATAACATTTATTTCTTGAACAGCTTATAATAAAACTTTTTGTTTTTTTTTTTATTTCAGATTTCCTTTCATGAGTTAGAAATTTATGAAAAAAAGTTTTCTCAGCCAACTTTCTAAACTCTTCATCGCTCATGTAATTGTAAGTAAATCCCCACTAATTTTCTGTAGAAATCTTATTTTGATTCGTAGCTGACACGCTATTATGATTTAAGATCCAACAATGTTTCATAAAAAGTAATTTATGAAATTACTATTACTACCACTATTATAGTAGATTGTGTGTTGGCGTGTAATTTTCATAACAACCTTTTAGTCAGGATTACGACCTAGTTTCTCACACCACTTATGTTGTGTGCGTTAAATTTTATACATGAGTGGTGGGGCCTACAGTTTTAAAGTCGACTCCAAACGACAGATTTTTGAGAAACTTTTCATAGCAATTTTATTTACTCTGCGAGAGTTTTTGTCAGTAATCTGCTGAAATATTTGTTCATAATTTCGTTTTGATGTCTGACCTGTGGTTTGAACCGTGGCCTTACGTCTAATAAGTCAACACAATGGCGACTTCAATTTTATGTCAATAGTCTCCAATAATTGCAAAGTAGAAGATTAATCCACTAATTTCCCCTGTTAAACAGTTAACAGTGCTCTGTTAATAGCGCACTTTGCCCTATTAAAGGTGAAAAGTGACGCTGTGGGTTTGCATCTTTGGTTTTTAAATTCGAATCTATCTTCAGACACAGAAAACTTTTTGTATGTCTGGCTTCAAATTCGTGTAAACTTTCTACCGCAAGCAGCCTTTAATTTTTGATTGAGTTGAACCTTATATTGAAGGATTAAATCGTCAAATATTGGAGAAAAAATCGTCAAAATCGTCAAAGACGTTCATGGAAATCGTCAAAAAAATCGTCAGAAAAAATAAATAATAAAATAAAACGTTTAAAACAAATTGTAGTGAAACATATAAAGTTAAGTCAATGTACATATTTTAGTTCATATATATATATACATATATATATAGTATATATACATATAAATTTAACAAGTCCTAAATTTAAATTAACTTGGCTTGATAATCTATCTACATTAACTGAAGAATGTGAAAATACTAATATTTTTTAATAAATTTAGTCAAGACTGGAAATTAAAGGCAACCAACCCTCATTTTCATTTCGAGGAGTTTTACATCATTTTCAAGAAAAAATTGGTTAAGGTTTAAACAATGTATCCCAGTGTTGTTTAAGCGCATAAGCGCAGTGATAACATTACATAATCTAAATCTAGGGGTGATGTAAATATTAGGGAGTCAGAAGCTCTTGAGATTCTGAGCATGAAAATTCAATGTGATGTCTTAAGGCGTTGCAAGAAATACTTCACTAAATCTGATCTTACTATTTACACCACTTAAATCCGAAAGAGAATCGAATACAAGTCTCATGTATAGGCCGGTGACTCAACGTATATTTTGAGACTTCTCGACCACGTACAAGAGAAGGCGATTTTGCTCGATAATGACGGTAGGGTATCGAAATCCATTGATTCATTGGAGCATCGTTCTATCGCTACTACAACATCCGTATGGGGTCGATTGGCCAGTGGATCGCACACTGCATTACAGACATAATTCGTTTTTTAGTCGGACTATTCGTATGAGGAACGCCCTTCGTGCAGAGGTTATAATTTTTTGACTTGTAAGGGTCATAAAATACAGAAAAATCATCACAGGTGTAAGCGAATAACTTAATACAATAGTACCAATTGCAAAGCAAATACAAAGCTTAAGGAGGCTTTTAATGTACTAAAGTAAAGAATATGATGTAAATTTTTTATTTCCAAAAATCGTCAAAATAAGGGTATAAATCGTCAAATCGTCAATATGATATTTTCGGGGCAGAAAATCGTCAAAATGACGATAAATCGTCAAATCTGGCAGCTATGGGTTCAAATGTAAATACCAAGTATGCAATTGTAAGATAATTTCAATTGCCATGAACGCGATAAACATCTTCCCTAATAGAAGCGATATTTTCGCCAGCGCGTAGAATCAGACGATACACTGAATTGACTACATCTGTGGTGTGTTTAGTCTCTCCAAATGTCTTTCTACATACATACTGTTACGTTTTTACCTTTTAATTACTTTTAAAATATGAACTCGTACATTGCAAATAAAATAAAAATAAATTTTTTGTTTAGTTTTAATTAAAATTCTTTTATTATTCGCACAATTCTGTGTGCCACTGTTCACAACTTTATGTAAACAACAACAATTGCTTTGTTTGTTATTACTCTATTTACACCCTTTGCATAAACAATAACAATTACTAGACAATTGTTCGACAGATCTTTGTAAGGGAGATCTTCAAACCATGATTACTCTCTTCAAATGCAACGCGTCCTTACATAAGACTGACTGAACTTTACAAACCCAGTTGCCTGCTTTACATAGATACATAATTGATCATTGCAACCCATTAGTCAGGATTACGACATAGTTTCTAACACCACTTTGTTGTGTGCGTTAAATTTTATACATGAGTAGTGGGGCCTACAGTTTAAAGTCGGCTCCGAACGACAGATTTTTGAGAAACTTTTCATGGCAATTTTATTTACTCTCAGAGTTTTTACTAGTAATCTGCTGAGAGGAAGTCGCCGAAGAAATATTTTATTTCATATTTCGTTTAGTTGAAAATGTCTGGTCTGGGGTTTGAACCGAGGCCTCACGTCTAGTAAGCCAACACACAATCTATCAATTCCTTGCACAATTAATCGATTATGGTGACCAAAATCATTTCCGTACTACTTTTGTGTTAAGTTTTAACGATTCCTTCTCGTAGACCTGATACTAAATAAACTTCAGATGAAATTTACCATAAGTTTTGAAAAATTTAAACTGAAATCAATTTAACGGAAATCAAGAGCATTTCTATGAAATTTTATTATTCACGTAAATAAATATAAATTCCGATTTGATGATTTTTTATCGATAACACTTCCAAAATGGCTTCAGATGGTGATTATTTTCCTTTTTTTACGTCACGTAATTGCTTTCAATACAGAATTTCTGCCAAATTGAATTCATATAAAAACTGGATTACGAGTTTATGTTGCGATAATAAATTTCCAAACATTTGATGGAGATTTGAATTGTAAAAGTTTCACGCAAAAAAAAAAAAAAAATTTTGTCGCTTTTAAATGGGAAACGGAATCAGAATCAGAGATGACGACAATATCAAACAATCAATTTGTTTCTAAATCATTGAACAATTTAAATACGAAATGGCAGCAGCAACAAAAGAAAAATAAAGGATTTCGCTAAAGTTTGCTTAATACAGTGTAAAAGAAAAGTTATGTTACAAAATGAATATGAATTTAAATGAATAGCCATGATAAAGAATTAGAATTCAATAGGAAATGTTAAGCAATTTTAAATGAATTGTGCTTTGAACGTTTAATAACTTTTGTGGCCCACTGTTTGAAACGTGCAATTTGTAAAATTACTTTGTGATGTGTTTGTATAACAGAGCTCGTCTAAAGCATGAAAATGTATTTATGTATACATGAGTGTGTGTGAGTATTATTGATCCATTCTTTTGCCATCCTTCGATGTGTGATGCGCACAGCAACAGAAACACCAATTATGACAGGAGAGGGTATACAGGACAACAACGAGTATGTGTCATAAAAGGGGAACAAATTGTTGGTATTTTGTTTGCTCAGCCATCTTGATTGGCAATATTATAAAATAAATATTAAATCAGGATACAAAAGGATACAAAAGGATAGAAAGATAGAGAGAGAGAGAGAGAGAGTGCGTCAGTCTATCTTCACCTAAAACGGCATTCGTATAGTGGTGGTGGTGGCCATGAATATGGAGTTGCTAATGGCAAAACGTGCAGGATTTTGCTGGCATACGTTCTGTCCTTATTGCTAAACGTCGTTGTCGTTTATTTTATAAACGTTGATGAGAGTGTTTTGAAAATTGTTTTCCATTTTATTAATCGGGGTGGTGGTTTCAGGATTTTATGGCCATTTCTAGTAGATTTTTTGCTGGTTGTTGTGTTAATTCATTGTCAATTTCATCGTATTTCTTTTTGCCCTGCTGTTGCTGCTCTTTGACGCCATAATTGTTTGCTTTTTTACGAAGTGCTGCCTTTTTGCCTTTGCTGTTCATTTAATTTGAAAATTATTTTCTTTGTTTTTTTTTTGTTGTTTTTTTAATGTATTCCTTGTTAAGTACTTCCTTTTAGCATTATTTGTATTATTTTTTATATCCTTTATATAATTGGTTATTTGAATGGTAATGATTTACTCTGATAACCCTGCTTATAAAAACTACAACCCTCCCTATATGGCAGTTAGAGTTGATATTTGTTCTTTGAAAAAAAAGGCACTTTTACCGAACAAATGTTCTTAATTTTTAATTTTAAAACGCTTCATTCTAATTTACGATCATTAAAATATTCGGTTACCTTCAGTCAAAAAAACTCTTTTGTTGTTTTAAACTCAAGAGTTTTATTTTTTTCACTCGTGAGCTTCTCTTTAAACTCTCGGCTTTTTTTTACAAACACGTTTGTAATGAAATTATTTTTTGAAGGCAGTTCCTGCAAATTTATTCAAATCAATTCTGATGTTTTCTTTTAAAGAACATACGAAATAAATACAACAGATTTAAGATAAAAATCGAAAAAACTCACGAGTTTTATTTTTTCACTCGCGAGCTTTTCTTGAAAGCTCTCGACTTTCTTTATAAACATGTTTAAAATGAAAATATTTTTATTTATTCGTTCAGATAGCTTGAGATTCAAATCAATTTTGAAGTTTTCCTTTTAAAAAAAATATAGAAAATAAGGACAACACATTTAAGAGTAAAATCGGAAAAACTCACGAGTTTTATTTTTTTCACTCGTGAGCTTCTCTTTAAACTCTCGGCTTTTTTTTTTTTAAATGTTTGAAATGAAATTAGTTTTTGAAGGCAGTTCCTGCAAATTGATTCAAATCAATTCTGAAGTTTTCTTTTAAAGAATACACGAAATAAATACAACATATTTAAGACAAAAATCGAAAAAACTCACGAGTTTTATTTTTTTACTCGCGAGCTTTTCTTGAAAGCTCTCGACTTTCTTTATAAGCATGTTTAAAATGAAAATATTTTATTCAAATCCATTTTAAAGTTTTCCTTTTAAAAAAAATATAGAAAATAAGGACAACACATTTAAGAGTAAAATCGGAAAAACTCACGAGTTGTATTTTATGTCTAAACTCACATTGAATGTAGGAACCAAACAAAATTTTTCTAATTTTTCCCCTCACACGCCATTTATCTGATGCAATCCAGTTACGTTGTGTTGCTCAAATTCCCCCCTTTTCAACTGTCTTCTAAATGCATTCGAAAAGTTTTTGAGGTTTCCTGTCTAGGGCAATATTTCTAGAATTTTCTGATCGTCTTCTTACGATGAGCCGTTTCAAAGAAAAAAAGACACCGTTTTGTGCTATACGAATAAGTAAAAAACTGAACTTCAGACAGAAGCGCGAGATTTTGGTGCCAGAATGAAATACTTCGAACCCATGGCGTAGTTTCCAAGGAGACTTCTATGTCATAGAAAGAAGTGCTCAATTCAACTTGGAAAGAAGATGCGGTAGATAGCAATTTGATCTGACAATCAGGCTGTCAGCCTAGAACGCAACTCTTATGAAATTAAATCGTCGATAGTGTGGAACTGTCGGAGGAAGCTGGATCAACCATGTAGCGAAAATAGGGCTAACCAGTGCTGGGCAGGGAATTGTACTTGTTGACATCGAGTAGTATCATAAAGTTTTTCAGAGCATTTGGCTTGGAGTAAACATTACTGAAATAACACAGTATTATGTCAACTCTTTACGATGGCAATAATGGGCTTTAGCCTATCCATCGCGACTTATGTGAGAATCTCGGTTTCTCGAAGTTTAGTGCGTAAATAACTGAAGCCAAGCATTATTTCTAATGAATACTCCCCTTGATTTAATATTTGCACCAGCAAATGAAAGCAAATGCTGATGAAATGACATCATCTTCGTTCATCAAGTTAAATATAATAAGTTCTGGCTTTGAATGGATTTTGATAGGATGTTGCACTGTGTACACTGTGTGTTTCATTGGATACTTTACGCGATATTAAAAGGATTTTTTCGTTACAGTTCTTTACGGGTTATTGTAAATAAGAAATCATATCGTAAATACCAAATGGGTTTCCATTCTATCTCTAGCTAGCCTATCTCTAGCTAGCCTTGGTCTAGTAGGTAGTGTGTTGGCTTATCCGACGTAAGGCCGCGGTTCAAACCCCAGATCGGACATCTCCAACAAGACGAAATATGAAAAAATATTTCTTCGGCGTCTTTCCTGAGAGTAAACAAAATAGCCATGAACAAGTTTCTCAAAAACCTGTCGTTCGGAGTAAACTGTAGGTCCCGACGCTCATGTATAAAATTAACGCGCACAGCATAAGTGCTGTGAGAAGCTAGGTTGTAATCCTGACTGAAGGGTTGTAATGACCAATTATGTATGTATGCATCAGGGATTGTATTGATGTATTGATTGTCTGTAATAGTCTCACATAATTTCACTTCATTCCAGCGAGCAGTAAAGTACGAGCCACTGTAAAATCGATCCAAAACAAATTGCTTTAAGCACCCCATGACTCGCATGGTTTGTACTTCTGCATTTTCAAATTGTTAATTACCAATCAGCTGCCTTTAAGTCTAATTGATCCTAATTTAATGCATAATAAATTATTTTAAATATTCTCTTAAAAAAACCAAAAAAACTCCTTCAAATTCTTTCATCCTTTACCACAAAAAATTTTTTTTGCTTCATGCAGGGGCAGGGCACTTTCAAATTTCATGCCGTATTATTGTGAGTGAATTTTTCTTTCTTTGAATAAAATTTAAGAAATTTTAACGATTTATTAAATAATTAACCATTAAACTGGTAGAGAGGGAAAGGGAAATGGGAATGTTAATGATTAGTTAAGTGGTCTTAATTTGTATAAAATCTCAAGAGCTGCAGCAACTGGCAACTGTGACCCCTGCTCCACAACATAATTAGTTTTCAAATGCATTTCAAGCGTTTTGAATGTGTGTGGCCGGAGGAAGTGCTTTTCATGGTAATTTAAATAAAAAAAAGTGAAATTCATTGATTTTTTTTTTTAAAAAATTGAATTGTTTCAAATTGAAGGACGGACCATACTGAAGGTTTAAGATCATGGTTCTCCAAAGAAATATTTTCAATTTAAATAACATTTTAAGCAACCACTACGAAGCAATCAAAAAATAATTTGTAATGTTTCATGGAGCAGCGCGCGGTTATTGTGGATTCTATTGAAATGGGAAGTGAGAAAACGACTGGCATCCATGGTGTGAAAGTATATTGGGTAAACACTTTTAAACTTTGTAAGAGAATATTGTTATGTATTTACCTTTTAAAAACGTTTAAAATATGAGTTCGTAGATTGCAAATAAAATAAAAATTAATTTGTGTTTAGTTTTAATTAAAATTCTTTTATTATTCGCACAATTCTGTGTAACACTGTTCAGAACTTGATGCAAACAACAACAATTGTTTTTTTTTTTTTTTGTTATTCCTCTGTTTACACCCTTTGTATTAACAATAACAATTACTAGGCAATTATTCGACAGACCTATGTAACGGAGATCTTCAAACCACGATTTCAATCTTCAAACATACCGCGTCCTCACGTAACACTGACTGAACTTCACTATCTCACTCGCCTGTTTTACCTTGGCTTTTATATGACAGGGTAAAAAGTCGGATGAATGTTTTTGAAGGCGAACGTTCTTGACTTCGCCTTCTAGAAATCTCTATAAATGTATACATCGTTGTTTTCATTTATTCTTGTAGTGTTGTGTGCTGGCGTTTGTTGTTGTATTTTTGTTTATTTGTTTACCATTCTTTTGCTGGTGTTTGTTGTCGTATTTTTGTTTACTTGTTGTTTTGTTTTTGTAGCTTTTGTTTATAATTTAACGTTAAGCGATTTAAAAGCAAAATACCAGCATCTAGATTCTTCATTTTCGTAACACTATATTAGTTTTGATGCTAGTAGAGCCTAGAACGCTTTGATACTGGAATGGAAAAACTTGAAAATACTTACAGGTACAATTACAGATCATTATGTCTGTAATAAAAGCACCTGCAGAGGATGGTCATACCTAACATTAGTAACTCGCATGTAAAAAAAACTGTAAAACACTGGGTCATACATAGCAGATACATGCTCCGTGAACTATACCTGATGACATTGCCTTTGAAGGGACCCCATTTTTGATGTTGTATGTAGTTAGCATGGCTAAAAGCCTCTTTTGTTCTGATCCTATTTTCATTTCATCGTGTGATCTTTTATTTTCAAAACAAATCCCGAGAAGAAAAAGTCGTGTATTTGTGGACAGAACACATACCTAGAAGTAGGAAGTTCTCCTCTATGCTAGATAAGAGTGGTAGAAATTGAAAGAAGGAATCGTTATCAACTTGCGTTGCTTGGAAAGCCGAAAATAATCTCCAGTTTCCAGTTTGAAGTATCAAAGACATCCTCGGCAGAAATATATTCCATTATCGAGGACAATTGAAAGTATTCTATGCTCTTCATTATCTTCATTATCACCACTACAGCTAAGGTAATGGAGGCAATATCTGGGCAGTACAGACACAACTAATGGTGTTTTCTTTTCTACAAAGAAAATGTCACCCTCTTACAAGGTGCATTAAAAAAATTTTTGACCAACCCTGTTGTAATGTCATTTTTTATTTGAGAAGAACATAACACAAATATTAAAAAAGGGTATGCCCTGTGTTTACCACTTATTAAGAAAATTAATGAGGAAATGCCAATTTGTTCAAAGGTGTTGCCAGATCGCTAATTTTTCGACTTCATTTTTTGCACGCTTTTTTTATAACAAAAAACAAAATATATTTTAACACTGTTCTAACATTGAATGCAATTTTTTATATTGCTGACCATGTAGTTTTAATAATGTAATATTTCCTTAAGATTACTCCACAAAACAATGAAAAAATTAACTTCAGATTGGATAACGATACCAGGCGACTTTTTTAAATTTCATCTGGTAGCCCTATAAATAAACAAAAGTCATCTGCTTTACAGGGCATTATCAGCACTCTCGATTTATACAGGGCATAAAATGCAATGCCCTCCACCATTGGCAAGTGCGAATTATTTAGAATAAAACATACCACCCTTTTAGAGGGCGAAACATTTTTAAGAAACAAACGCAAAATTGCATTTTGCGTTAATAAAATGCACATTTTTTGGTAGAAAAGAAAACACCATAAGGCTATTTAGCGCTTTTATTCATTCCCATAAAAAATCCGTGCGTCTAATGTCAAAATGAAATTCAAATTTTATACGGGGACCCAAATTTTTTTTTGCAAATTTACAGTTTCACTGGTTCTGGGAGAAACTTTCATTACGAGAGTAACAGGAGTAATTTTGTACAAAACAACTTTGGATGCAACAGGCTTTTTAGTTTCTTAACGATTCACCCTCGTTAATCATGCACAATTACAAAATGCAGATAATACATTATGAGCACAATATATTCAGTCAGTCATTGGATTGTTTTTATGCGGACTTTTATTTCTTTTGTTTGTCCCTCAACTGATTTTCATGATTTGATATCATGAAACAGCAACATGGATGGGGAAGATAGAGGGAGATGGGATAGGTTGAAGTTCAAATTGCTTCGATATCTAATAGTTCCGTTCATCAGCAGTTCAGAGCACGGATACAGCCATGCCTTCCAAATCTTATGGAACTGCTTAAGAGTTTGAAAACCAATTCGCTGTATAGTAGTGTAGTATACAACCTAGTATAGGGTGTTCTGCAATACGTTCTATTGCTTACTTTACATTACTTGTTGTGTTTTTGTTTACTTGTTTCTTTGAAAATTTTCAGTAATTTTCCCTGATTACACTAAAACGCCTTAATAACGTGTCATTTATACAGTTTGCTGTCAACAATTCATTCTAATGCCACAAAATTGTACATCAATTGCCAACAATAAAATGCGTTTTTCCATGACATTTTCACAATTTTCACATGGAATTTAAACGCAATAACATACCATTTGGATAACATTTGGATTGACAATAGCATTGCTAGACACAACAACAACACATTGCTGTTGCCTGAGTGCATGAGTATAATTGTTGTCTGCAAAATTTTGAATGAAATTTTATTTACTGGCCACTCTCATCATGGACAGACAGACAGACAGACAGATAAACGTTCTGAAAAAAAAAAAAATTCATTATAAAAATCAAGAGAAAAAGAACAACAACAACTGATTTGCAGACGACAATGAAATGAAATGCTGAAGACGAAGAATAAGAAGAAATAAGTGTGTGAACCTAGTAATTCTTTGCATTTGTTAGGAGAGAATATTTATCTTCATTACAAGTAATAAACAAATCACAAATGAACAGACTCATGTACTACTTGCCATCAATGTAGTTATGTATGTAAGGAGTATGGGCTACAACAGCAATTTCAACAAAATATTGTTGCTTAAAATTAAAAAGAAGAAGCAACAAATGCAGACAATATGAACAGCAGAGCAGCATTGATAACACACGCATATACAGAGAGGCGCTCATGCAAACACCAGTAGCCCGCTCAAGACCAGGCCAAAGTGATCATGGCCAGAGTTTGTTGTTCATCACAATACATCAACGTAGAACAAAGTGACACAAAACATGGACGTGTCACTTTCCATCACTCAAATGTGACACAGCACAAGAGACAGCCAGTAACAGCTACAGCCATACGGTACGGCTACAGCTACAGCAGCAGCAATAACAGATAAGCAACAGCAGCTACAATAACAATAACAAGCATAATAACAACATAGAGTGTCAACAACTTGTACAACAACCATCAAAAATCAACAGCAACAGACGAGCAAACAGACGATGAGACAGACTACTAGCCGCCCCTATATATTTGTCTGACCAGTTGCCGTCCTATCTGTCTGTCTGTCTGTCTGTCTTTTTGTTCGTTCATTTGCTTGATTGTCCCAGAGTCAATCAGTCATTTTTCGTTTTGTGGATTCATGACAACAAAAACAAAGACAAGCAGTTGATCAACACAAAAAGCCTCTTCAAAGCCAATCATGAAACCTTGTTTTAAGACTCACATCTCCTCGACTAAAGTGAAGACAAAAAAAGAAAACTCTTAGAATGACAAAAACAACCACGGCAACAGCAACAGCAACAGCTTACATGGCAGACAGAGTGACGTTCTGCAAATCCGGCTATTTGAGTAGCAGAAGACAACGGTCGTCATCCGAAATTCATAAATACCTGGTCATTGCGTTGTTTCTTATTTGTTGCAGCAGCAGCAGCAGCAGATTAGCTGAACCGAACAACCGAAAACCCAAACCCAAAGCAGAAATAGAAAAAAAGGAGAAAGAAAACCCAAAGAAACAAAAGAAAATCAAATCAAAGCTTAGCCAGTTTTTACGAATTTTAAATGAGTTTAGCAGACTATGAGGAGGCAAACAACCTAACCCATCTCCCTTCATCCTGCTGCCGATCCAGGTTTGGTATTTCATGATATCAAATCATGAAAAGCAGTTGAGGGACCAAAAAAAGAAATAAAAGTACGCATAAAAACAATCCAATGACTGACTGACTATATTGTGCTCATAATGTATCATCTGCATTTTGTAATTGTACATGATTAACGAGGGTGAATTGTTAAGAAACTAAAGACCTCTGTTGCATGCAAACGTGTTCTGTGCAAAATCGCTCGTATAACTCTCGTAATAAGAAAGTTTGTTCCCATAACCAGTGAAACTGTAAATTTGGAAAAAAAAGGGGATCCCTCTGTCAAATTTCAAAACGATTTGCGTAGTAGGTTTTAGGTTAGAGGACGTGTACTTGCCAATTGAGATAAGTACAGTACCCGGAGGTCCAGTTGACCTATTGTACAATGATAGGGAAAAAGGAGAGGAAGTAAAAAAGGCAGAATAGGAAGCACAGAAATTACACAGACTAACAAAACACACATAACACAATGGGCCCAATGCGGCCTAAGTGAGTCCATCCAAGGACTTTTTCTTGGATGGGCAGCCACCTCTACCTACCTACCTACCTAACAAAACACACAAGAGAGCGAGGGCGACTAAACTATTGAAGCCCTAGCAAGCTGTATTGAAGCGCAGCTCAAACTAATAATAAATCTATGGAGAGCCTTTATGTCGGTTCGCGACAAAGAATTCAAACCTTCAAAGAAGCCCCTGCCAAGGGTCTTCAACCTCAACCTACTAAGGGCTGTACAGTTACAGACGAGGTGTTCGATAGTCTCCAACTCCTTCTCATCGCAACATACCCTTTTTTTTTTTGGTGAAACCAGCACTCAGGGGATGGCCCCTACTCATGCAGTGCATTGTGCAGGTTTTAGGAAAATATGGGTTATAGGAAGGTGTAAGAGAGGGAGTAATGTTTGTGGACATCTCAGGATGCGAACGGCAAGGAAACGAGTTGCTGCTAGGTGACTATAAAATGGCCAGTGCTATACCTTCACCATTAGACAGTCTACAGCAATCGTCCCCAAGAAGCCCGCACCCTTCAGTCCTAGCTTCTCACACTACTCATGTTGTGTGTGTTAATTTTATACATGAGTGGCGGGACCTACAGTTTAAAGTCGACTCCGAACGACAAATTTATTGAGAAGCTTTTCATGGCAATTTTATTTACTGTCAGAGTTTTTGCCAGAAATCTGCTGAGAGGAAGTCGTTTCGTTTTGATGTCTGACCTGGGATTCGAAATCCGGCCTTCAGTCTAATAAGCCAACACACTACCTACTAGACCACGGCGACTTGCAATAGTCTGGCTGTGATCTGTTCCACATCCTTGTCAGCGATCTAATCTCGCAGTGCCCCGTAAAAAAACCCAATATCTAACCTTAAGCTGGCCTTATCCAAGCCCAGCAGCCAACCTATTCTTACACTGTCTATAGCAGGCCATAGACACCTAGAAACATAACAACCCGATCGATTCTCCCAACGCCGCTGTTCTTCCCCCCTGACCCATTCCTTGATGAGGCCTTAGATGTGGCAGATTGAGGCATCAGGACCAACTATCACATCGCTCGCAGAAAGAACGTAATTTTGCAAAATGAAATTACAGAGTGACAGAAAATCAATTACTGGTTGGCTGTAATTTCAAATGGCGTTCATATACTCGTAAAACCCCACAATAGCGAAAAAACTCTTGAATTTTAATTGAAATTTCTCAAACTTACTTACGTACTGAATTGGTCCTTACAAGCCTTCCGTCAGGCCTACGGCCTAGTTTCTCACAGCACCTATGTATGTTGTGTGCGTTAATTTTATCCATTAGTGACGGGACATTCCGTCTTAAAGTGGACTCCGAAAGACAGATTTTTGAGAAACTTATCATAGCAGTTTTATTTACTCTCAAGGTTTTTTTTTTGTTTTTGGCAAACTGCTTGTTTATTTCAAGTTGTCTGAGCTGGGATTCGAACCGCGGCTTCCCATCTAGCCTGCGGCTACTTCATTTCTCAACTTACTTACTTAATTGGCCATTAATAACCCGATTAACGGATTTCGGTCTGCCGTAACATATCCTTCCAGACGCCTTTGCTTTTTTTTTTTTTCTTTTTTTTTTATGAAACCAGCACTCAGGGGATGGCCCCTACTCATGCAGTGCATTGTGCAGGTTTTTTTAGGAAAGGTGGAAAGGGGGAAGTTGCGAACGGCAAGGAAACGAGTTGCTGCTAGGTGACTATAAAATGGCCAGTGCTATACCTTCACCATTAGACAGTCTACAGGCAATCGTCCCCAAGAAGCCCGCAGTTTCTCACAGTTGCTCGCCTACGCCAGTTGGTCACACCAATCGAAGACAGGGCTTCCTCGATTTGGTTCTTCCAACGCAGATCCCCGCATCAAATACCCGTCTTGCCGCTGCATCCTCCTCCATTCGAACGAAATGGCCAAGCCAGCGCAGTCGCTGGATGTACGCTACACAACGTCTATGTCGTTGAGGACCTCAAACAGCTCACTGTTGAATCGGATGCGGAAATTATCGCCAACTGGATCGAAGATCTTACATACATACATAATTGGTCATTACAACCCTTCAGTCAGGATTATTGACCTAGTTTCTCACACCACTTATGTTGTGTGTGTTAATTTTATACATAAGTGGCGGGACCTACAGTTTAAAGTCGACTCCGAATGACAGATTTTTGGAGAAACTTTTCATGGCAATTTTATTTTACTTTCAGAGTTTCAGCCAGAAATCTGCTAAGAGGAAATCGCCGAAGAAATACTTTTTGTATTTTGTTTTGATGTCTGGCCTGAGGCTCGAACCCTAGCTTTACGTCTCATAAGCCAACACACTACCTACTAGACTACGGCGATCGAAGATCTTACGTAGTATTTTTCTCACGAATACTGTCAAGGCTGCTGCCTCAGTGCTTAATAGGGTTCATGCCTCTGCGCCATAAAGAAGTACGTGGAGGATGAGCGTCGTACGAGAGAGGTCTCTGCTATTCAATTGCCTATTGAGACCATAGTAGCACCTGTTGGCAAGAGTGATCCTCCACTTGATCTCCAGACTGACATCATTTTTAGTGGTAACGTCGGATCCAAGATAAATAAATTCCTTGACTGTATCGAAAGTATAGCTATCGGCCGTAATCTGAGATTCAATTTCCAATTTCATTTCTCAACTACCCACCTTAAATGGCTGTTGGCTGCTCCATAATCGTGTGTATTGGTGACACATTTTATTGTTTTTGTTTGTATATGTTCTGCTGTCGCTGGCATAATACGCAGCAGCTTGTCGCTGCAGTTGTGAGTGTGTCTGTGTGGCTGTGGCCTCAAAGAGTTTTGTGGCATTCATGGTTGCAACATTTTGTAAGCTTAGCTTAGTTGTTGCTATACCCTTGCCCTTTCTGAGTTTACTTTGGTTGTTGTTCTTGTTGTTGTTGTAGATTTTTAAAATTTTATTTTCATTTTGTATTCCCCCATTAATTCGTGTTTCTTTATGTCCTCTATTTGTATTCAATTCAATTCGATTGAATTTAATCCTCGAAAAAGCAATGCGCAGTGCGCAGTGGATGCAGAATGCCACGGCGATTGTATGCGTTTGTTTTCTTTGGCTGGCTTGATAAGCAGCAGGAAGGGGGGGGGGCAGAAAAAAATTAAAAAAAATTGCTTTTTTTGACCATAATCGACTAACGAGGTGCTGAATGTGTTTCCGCGCGCTCATCTGTCTGTCTGTCTGTCTGTCCTTCTATCCTATACGTTCGACTGTCTATCTTCTGGTATCAGAGACTTTTCTCTTTTGTTGTTGTTGTTGTTTTGGTAGACCAAAGTGTTGTCATATGTTGTGTTGTGTTGTGTTGTTCAGTGCAACAATCGTTTGGAGACAAACGAATTTGTTTTTCATTAATCCTGGCAGCCATAGTCACAATGGAATGCTTTTGTCGTTGAGCCTTAAGGTTTAAATTTCTAAAACAGATCGTCTTCTTTCCTTATTCATCCACACACCGTCCCGGTCCTCCCTCGGCCTGTATATAACTTATCACACAGTATAACGCTATGTTCAAGGGTAATAGGTTGTGTGTGTGTTGAGCTATTGTTGGGCATTGCAACACAGTTGTCATGTTTTTGTCGCTTTATGGACTTCTAATCGTACGATCCAATCATGAAGCTCACGCACTTAATAAATGTGCGCCGCCTGTAGAGGACTGACTGGCTGGCTGGCTGGCTGCCTGACTGCTTGGCATTTGTGCAAATGTTGCCAATTGATTCTGAATTCTTTGGCTTTCTTCTCCTTAAGATTCGATTCATTCGCACCTTGTGTGATTTAGATTTCTTTGTATGTTTGTTGTTGTTGTTTGTTGCTTGTTGTTGTTGTTATAACTATTTGGCGAGTGTGTGTCTCTTATAGAATTGAGATATTTAAACTCCTTTTTTGTGACCCTTTTTTTGTGTGTGTTTTGTTTGGCTTACCCAAGTTGGCTTATTTAACAATGTTTTTCCGTGTCTTTTAAGCCATTTTTTCTGTCTGTTTTTTGTGTCTTATTTTTTTTGTATTCAAGTTGGGTGACAATGAGTATGAAAATGTAGGAAAATGTACGAAAAAGTTGTGGTAGAGATACTTAACCAAAATCCAAAAGTAATGATGCTGTGTGTAGTAAAATACTGGAGTAGCCAGTTCGCATTAGTGGCTGTTGTCTGTAGTCTGTTGTGGGGATACAGTTTTTTTTTCTCTTCTTCTGTTGCTCCTTTTTCAGAGAATCATTGTTGTTGTAGAGTTGCAACATGGGAAACATTAACTTCAATTTTACTTGTATTTGATGGTTTCCTTAAGTATGTTTATTTGCTTTAACTCTTCTTTTTTTGAAAGTGATTTTTCAACGATTTTGCCAGTTTACCTTTTTTTTTTCATAGGATTTGAGATTTTTTTTGTTGATTTTTATTTTGAAATCAAATCAAAACGATATGGGTATTTCAATGGATTTGTTTTTGTCTCCATTATTACAATCGCCCTAACCTAGTAGTTAAGATGTTGATTTCGTGGTTCGATCCCTGATTCAGACATTTTCAATAAAATGAAATTTGAAAAAATACTTTCATTCATTTCACCTAACACATTCACCATATCATTATGAATTTCTTGTCCCGATAAACCTTTTTTATGGAAATATTTAATGACAGCACGCATTTCAAATTTTTCCATTGTAAAAAAATCGCGGATGCGTCTTTTTTGAACACCTGTTTCTATATGAAGGAGTTGCCAGATCGAAACAAAATTTAACATGTGTTCATAACAGAGATGGAAGTTTCCAAAACACTTAACTTTTTTCTGTTTATACCGCGCTTTTTGTGCTAGGCTAAGAAGTTTCCGAACCGCCCTCTTATTGCAAGACAATAGGCACACTGTCTTACCGTGCCATTTACCTCCTTGGCAAGTGTATTAATAAGGCAATATCTACCCAAGTGTTGAAACCCGGTAAAAAAAGGCAAGTAAAGCTCTTGTATGCAGTTAGGCTTCTGAAAGACGAAGTGTACTGTTGGTAAAATATTGTCTTTTACAAACATTCTTGTAAAACAATCGTAGAAATCAGGAGTTCCTTATTATATTGTGGAATTATTCAGCTGGATGTAGAAATTTCTTTGAAATCTGCGCCATATTCTAATGAATAGATTCATTCGTACTCACTATACGTTGATTACGTTGATCACGTTGATTTATAAGTACAGATTGCAATGAGAATGCGTAGAACGTTGACATCAAACTCATACCATTCGAAATATGTTTGATTCATAAGCCTACTACTACTCATTTAGATTCATAACATTAGAAAAATACTTCTTATAATACCTTTAAACAGTGTTGCAAAATTGAAATTTTGAAATGGTACTGAACTCTAATTTAAAGAGTACTTTTTTGCATCAAATGGTATTTTTGTAAAAAAAAATATTTATTTATACTTAATACACGGAATATGGAATAGAAAAACTAACATACGTTCCGTGGGCGTTTGGCTACTGCGGTATTTTTACAATGGAAAAGTACCGAAAAAAGTATTGAAATTTTGAAATGGTACTGAACTATAACTGAAAGAGTACTTTTTCGCATTAAATGGTACTTTTATAAAAAAAATTCATACATACATTACAACCCTTCAATCAGGATTATGACCTATCTTCTCACACCACTTATGTTGTGTGCGTTAATTTTATACATGAGTGGCAGGACCTACAGTTTAAAGTCGACTCCAAACGACAGATTTTTTGAGAAACTTTTCATGGCAATTTTACTTCATTCTCAGAGTTTTTGCTAGTAGAAGACTGCTGAGAATAAGTCACCAAAGAAATAGTTTTTAATAGAGTGACCTATTGTAGTGGATTCTAAGAATACAGGATTGCCTAGAAATAACCTCTGTGAGAATGAATTTCTTTGTTGATTTGGGTGGAGTGCAGAGTAACTTTGTTTACTGAATCGTATTCTTTCTTAGGACGTGGCGTTGTCTCACTTTCTTAAATTGCTCGTTGTTTGTAATATTATCGCTATATTGGCTGCATGGGAATTGTAGTCACTTACATACATACATAATTGGCCATTACAACCCTTCAGTCAGGATTACGGCCTAGCTTCTCACACCCTTTATGTTGTGTGCGTTAATTTTATACGTGAGTGGCGGAACCTACAGTTTAACGTTGACTCCGAACGACAGATTTTTGAGAAACTTTTTCATGGCAGGTTTTATTTACTCTCAGAGTTTTTGCCAGAAATCTGCTGAGAGGAAATCGATTGATGCCTGACCTGGGATACGAACCCGGGCTTTACGTCTAATAAGCCAACACACTACCTAATAGAATAAGACGACTTTGTAGTCACTTATTTTGTAAAATTCAAAAGTCATGAGGAATGAAAATCCAAAAAAAAGGAGTGCTACTGGAGGTATCATAAGTACGAGACAGAGTGACACGCCAATCTTATAATTCCGACTTATTACCAGTGGCCTATACAATGTTTGCGTGTCTAATAAAAGAAAACCCTTCTTATGGCATTGATTTTATTCGTATTGTTCTTAAATATTTTCAGTACATTGGTTCATATCAAAGATCAGCAATGAGTATTCAAAAAGATGAGTAGTATCGAATCGTACTCATAATTTCTGATACTTACACGCACGCATTCATACTTATTTTAATATCATAGAACCTCTACTCATATTCATATTCATGGAGTACTCATCATATTCATACTTAACAACTTAAGTATGATGTTGGATTGATTTCGACTCTCCATAACTTAACATATACACGAAGCACAAAATAAGTATGATTCGCGTACGAACACTAAAATACTCACTAGAAAGTTGTGTGTTTGTTCTGCTTGCTGCTCTGTCTTTTTTGCTTATGTGTCTTTTTTCTTTTGTTGCAAATGCAACAACAACTAAGACTTTAAATTTTGATGAGTGATATGAGTCACTAGAATCATTTATTTATTTTATTTATTTATTTATTTATTATAATTTACATAGCACAACAAGATATGAATCTTATAAGTGACAGTGCTATGTTTGGAATCCTTAAGATTTAAAAATTAATAGTGAAACAAAACATATTAAATAAAAAATACAAAATTAATATAATTAATATTGTTATGAAAATGGAAATGGTGTTGTTAAAATAATAAGCAAAAGCTCCAAAAACAACACAATGGAGTTGATCACGCATAAAAACAAAAGCTCCAAAAACAAAACAATGCAGTTGTTCACGTGATCAACGAATGAGTAAGCATATAGCAACAAAAACAACAGTGCTTGTTTACAAGATCGATGAATAAACAAATATAGCAACAACGACCGCGTATAAAAAATATAGCAGAAAGACAAACAAACAAAACAACAAAAACTCTGCCTGGACGAAAGTAAATAAGATAAACGAACAACAAAAAAAATGGAAACGAGTTGTTTACATTTTTGGATTGTTCCCGAAGGTCGTCATCATCCTTCAAGGGCATTCATCACACTGTTGGTCGAGTGATATAAAAGGCAAGATAAAGCGAGCAACGAGGATTCAGTTAGAATTCAGTCAGCCGTGTATGAAGACACGTTATTCTCGGAGTTCGAGTGAAGTTAGTCGTGTGACGACGTCGCGTTGAATTGAGTGAGAAATTCAACCAGTGGTGTGTGAAGATACGAGATCGAGTTATAATCCAGTCAGACTTGTGTGCAGACAAGTTGCGTGAAGAAAATAGTTGTTAGTGTGGTGCTTACAAAAATAGGTTGTGAGCAAAGAAGAATAATTAACAAGTGTTGTTATTGCTTATAAAAAAGGTTATAAGCAGAAGAAATATCACGAACAAGCGCATATTGTGGAAGTTATCATTGTATGCGTAGAATAAGTTCGAACAGTGGCACGAAAGTTGTGCAGAAAATAAAGAATTGACTTAAAATTAAACACAGATTTATTTTTATTTTATTTGCAATCTACGAGCTCATATTTTTAACGTTTTTAAAAGGTAAAAACGTAACAATATCATGTTAAAATATAAAACATAAAGAAAAAAATATAATATAAAGAAATTTAAAAAAAAATAATAATATTGTAGAAGTAAATAAAAAAGTTGAAAAAATATTAAAAAAAATATTACTACATATTTATAAAAATCAATCTAAAAAATTAGGAATAAAAATATAACCGATATAAATCTATAAAACAAATCACAAATCATAAAAAAAATTTTACTTATGAAAATAATTTAAATAACTCCTTTTTGAACGCATTTGCATTGCCAAGATTCTGGATGTAGTTTAGTAGGGAATTCCAAAGACTAGTGGTGTGTATAAAAAACTGTCTCTGAGACAAGGGAGTCCTAAATCGTTGCTGAATAATGTTCCTACCCCGGTAGGATCTAGCAAATTTAATTCGACAAAATAAATATTCCGGCCGTTCCGTGTAAATTATTTTATGAAGTAAAATAAGGCATTTAATTTTTAAGAGATTATCAAATTTCACATTAAGAATCCGGCAAGCCAAATGAGAAATGTGATCACGACTCCCTTTACGAAAGACATATCTAGCTATGTTATTAAATGCCAAGGTAAGTCTACGGTTATCATCACAATCACAGTTAGCGAAGATTTCACACCCATACAAAAGTACCGGAATTAAGTACGTTCTTATAAGTATTATAAGAAGTATTTTTCTAAAGTTATGAATCTAAATGAGTAGGCTTATGAATCGAACATATTTATGAGTTTGATGTCGAACGTTGTACGCATACTCATTGCAACCTGTACTTATAAATCAACGTTGTAGTGAGTGTGAATGAATCAGAGTACATAGTTAAATTTCATTATTGTTGACTCTCACTTATATTCAAAATTTCTTGAGTGCTTAAGAGTAGCAAAAAAATGATTCATTGCTGATCTCTGGTATACACATCCAACAGTTGAAAGTAAAGTTTCACAAAAAATTTTGCTGAAACTATAATGGCAAGATGAATGTGCCAAACATAGTATGTACATGGTAACCTGGATGATTCGAATACTATTCATATTATTCATTAAAATTTAGCGTCTTAGTTGTTGTTGCATTTACAACACAACAAAAAAGCTATATAAGCAGAAAAGACAGAGCAGCAAGCAGACCAAACACACAACCTTCTAATTAGTGTTTTAGTGTTCGTACGCGATTCGTACTTATTTTGTGTGTGCTTCGTGTATATGTTGAGGAGTTATGGAGAGTCGAAATCATCAAACATCATACGTGTTGTTAAGTATGAATATGATGATGAGTACTTCAAACTTTGAATATGAGTAGGAGGGTTGCATGATATTAAAATAAGTATGAATGCGTATAAGTATCAGAAGTTATGAGTATCAAAAAGTCGCCGTAGTCTAGTAGGTATTGTGTTGGCTTATTAGACTGAAGGCCCGAATTCTAATCTAAGGTCAGACATCAAAACGAAAATATGAAAATATTTCTTCGGCGACTTCCTCTCAGCAGATTTCTGGCAAAAACTCTGAGAGTAAATAAAATTGCCATGAAAAGCTTCTCAAAAGACTGTCGTTCGGATTCGACTTTAAACTGTAGGTGCCGCCACTCATGTATAAAATTAACGCACACAACATAAGTGGTGTGAGAAGATAGGTCGTAATCCTGATTGAAGGGTTGTAATGACCAATTATGTATGTATGTAGTTATGAGTATGATTCTACTCATTGCCGATTCTGGTGCCTTAGTTTGTATGGAAATCATCATATCATTTGAAAGATGAAACATAAAACTGTTGAAAATAAATTCTTCAGCACATGAAATGGGTTTATCATCTCTCTAACACACTCTACTTACACTCTACACTCTAGAGCCGATACTGTGTCTCTTTTTGTCTTTTTTTTTTTTGTGTTAATTTTTTTCACTTCTTTGATAGTCTTTGGCACATTTGATGTGTGAATTTGTTATTTAGCCAGGATAACATGCGATTGTTTTCAATTCGTTTGTTGCAAATCTAAATACATACATACATACAAACATGCAACACTAAGAGCAACAGCAACAAAAATAAAAACTATTTTTGCACAAATGGACAGACAGACAGATAATACAATACAATACAATACAACACACAGATAGTTTTAACAGGAGATACATACAAATATTGTATTAAACCTATGGATGGATGGATGAGCATACCTTTGCAATAACAACAACAACAATACTAAGGTAAAAATACTTATACAGCCAGTAACAAAAAGAAAAACACAAAACAAATGAAAAAAAAGGTGTGAATTGCCGCCACTTTATATGTGTGGCTTAAATAAAGATGTGACTACAAATGGATGGATGGGCGGACGGACGTAGGGACGGACGGACCTATGGATAAATAAATTTATTTTTTTTTTTTTTTTCAAATTCAATTCGTTTAAGTAGATCTCATATGTTGCAAATGTTGTTGTTGTCATTATTGGTGTGTGTTGCTGATATTAAATGTGTCGTCCTTTTATTGTGTACCCCTTGTATGAGAATATGTTTTCAAACAAACATAAAAAACAAAAAAAAAAAAAACAACAACAACAGCAAGAATTAAAAAAACGGAATGAATGATAATAAAAAAAAATAACATAACATGGGCTTATCTTTGCTCTTCTCTTCTGTTTTTTTTCTTCTTGTTTTGTTGATTTCGAATTATTAATACTGTTGCTGTTGTTGTTGTTGTTGTTTTTTTATGAAATTTATATCTTGTTAACAGGATTGCAATTTCAAAAGATTACCTTTCCTTTTCTGATTTTTTTTATTTCGATTTTTTGTTTTTTTTTTTTTTGGCATCCCTATTGGGTGCCATTGATTTGAAATTGATTTCGTATTGTTTTTTTTGTTTTTTTTTTGTTTTTGTTTCGCTTGTAACATTTAATTCCATTAAACGAAAATATTTTCCTTTCTTTTTATTTTCTGTTTTTTTTTGTTAGTTTTTTTTTTTTTTTTATTTAAAGGTCCGCCAGCTAAAATAATAAACCATTTAACGCGTTGAAAATATTTTTTTGGAAATATTTTTTGAAGGTGCGATAATCGCCAGATTATAATAGGAATGTGTGTGATTATTTTGAAAATATGTATGTTTGCAGAACTAATTTTTGAAATCAATAACAAAAAAAAAAAACAAAAAATCTTGCAATTGAATTATTTTCTTAAGAAAGTTTCTGAATAAGAAATCAATACACGCCCTTTGCTATCGAAGGCATGGCAATGTTTACACCAACTAAACAAATACTAGGTGGTAATCAGCTTTTTAAAAACTAAGTCATCAGAAATTCTTAAGAAATAGGACGTATGACGTATGCAAATACAGTGGGACCTCGATTTTCCGTGATGGTCGGGACCGGAAGCATTCTGTATAATCGGTTTTCCCGGTTAATTGAGTATCAACAAAGAAAATAAAGTATAAAGAATGTGCATTTCAACATATTTTGGAATATTTTTCAAAAATACTTCATGACGCGGGGGGAAAGATAGAAGGGAAGGAAAGAGAAACGAAGAGCGTAACAATGCGTTGCTCTCATCGTGCGTTTTGTTGTTTGACCACTTTTTTATTAAATTTTCTGAAATCATTTATTCTGGTCAGTGTTGCCACAAAAAAAAAATATTGTAACCAACATTTGTGAAAAAAATTACCAAATAAGAAAAAATATAACCAAAATTAAATTCACAGTATTTTTTATTTTATTTTTTCAAATATAAATTATAATTAATACAACATAGTATGAAAAGAAACAAAAAATAACAAACTAAAATTTTAGTCTTACAAATTAATTCATTTCTACAAACAAAAGCTCTTTATATAAGAAAAATAAATAACCAAATCCGGAAATTTTGGTTAAAAATAGCTAAACGGCAACACTGGTTGTGATTAGTGAGCAAGAGAGAGAAAATAAGTTGAGAGAATTTATTTATTTACAGCCATAGAAAACTGTCAATAATATACGATACTTTGATTTTCATTTCATCAACATACATATGTAAAGCTATCTATCTTAATAATTTTAGATAAATAAAGATAAAATAAAAAATCTTTGGCTTAAAAATTATACCTAGTTTTTTTTTTAGATAAACAAAAATAAAAAAACCCATTTTTTATTAGAAGAAAAAATAAAAAAATTAAATACGGCCAGCTAATGACATAGAACATTTTTAACATAAAATATTTTTTGAGTGTTATTCTGAAATAAAATGATAACGCATCCGCTACACACGTGTTCTTGTCGCAGTCTGATCGACAACTAAATCATAAAGCACAAGAATGCGTGTGAGTTCTCTCTGCACAATTGTGCGGGTCGTAATATTAAACAAATTTTGATGAGAGCGGGTCGTAATGTTACAACCCGCCATAAGAAATATTACTTCTACATGATGCGCAGTCTTTATATCCATATTCTTTGGCCCCAATTTTGGCTAGTTTTTTTAATAGATATTTTTATTAATTAATAAATGAATATGTACATATTTATAAGTAAAAAAACTAAATAATTCAAGGATTTTATATACATACTCGTACATGTTTCAAAAATATAAAAAAAAAATAATTTTGTCAGAAAACGGTGAACAGAGATAAACGTTTCATGTACTAAAGAGGGAATTTCCCTTTTTCGCTTGTTTGTCCAAAATAATAGAAACAAATTTTTGCTTTTAATAACGGATAATAGAGGTAGGTAATCACGGTTAAACGATGCAGAAAAATTTAAGTCGATCCAAAATAAAATTAAGTCGATGAAAAAAATTTTCTTTTTCCATCCCGGATAATTGATGTTGCCGGATAATCGAATCACGGATAATCAAGGTCCTACTGTACTAATATTGTAGGATTATTCGCCTCGCCAGAGCTGGTGCACTCCTTCCGGAGGTTTCTTCTCACTACTTGGATATGCCACTTATCTCGGTAAAGTTGGACATTGCGCGGAAATTCTTTCGGGACGCCAACCTATCCTGGGTCAATGTGGAATCCTACACCACTGCTAAACTCACTTGGCCCTGGATGGATAGAAGGCGCACTAACCAATTGCTCGGACTTGATCACAATGTCATCTCGATCACAGAGGCCATGCTTACAGGTCATTGTGTTATGGGAAGACACGCGCAAAGAATGCAGCTCCCATCTAACGATTTTTGCCATGGATGAGGTTCTGCTGAGCAAGATGAGACTGTTATCCATTTTCTTTGTTAATGCCCATCTCTTGCGAGGTGCAGATATAGGTTACTTGGCTCTCCAATGCTTGTCAGCTTGACGTAGCTATCATCCATTGATGTCAAGGATAAAGCTTCGTTTATCAAACTTTCGGCTTGGTTTTCAGCGTAGGGTAGTCGTGCTTTTAAGCCCTTGCGCTGACCAACTTCTTCTTCAGCTTGTTGGAACTGCACAATGCAGGTACAGGTTAGTACAGGGACTGCGTTTACCCGTGGCGTCACAACGAGCCTCTTAGCATGCTCAAGTGTGCTTTTGGTGTCAAGGCTACCACTTCAACCTATTTCTTGTCTATTTCTAGCTAGGGTTATCCGTTGTAGTCGCCGTAGTCTAGTAGAAAGTGTGGTGAATTATCAGCCATATAAGGCCAAAACGAAATATGAAAAATTATTTCTTCAGCGATTTCATCATAGCAGTCTTCACATCGTAGTTGGCCCCGCCACTAATGGATAAAATTAACACCCACAACATCTGTGATGTATGTGAAACTAGATCATAATACTGACTAAAGTCTTGTAATGACCAATTAAGTAAATAAGTATGATATTTTTCTTATAATCACTTCTGGATTCTCTGAGCCTCAATTTGCTTGTTGCTGTAACCACCAAAATACCTGCTTAAACCGTTTTGACCCAAGCAATCTTGAACGATTGCGTCGTTATTGAAAGTATGCCACTCTAGATCGATAACAAATGCAATCCTTTACCCAAAACTTGTATGTGTGTGAAGATAAATTCGAAATTGAAAATCCTAGACGCAATCCATAGATTTTAGCAGCGCTACATTAGGCGTTAACAGAGCAAAATTTTCTCTTAACAGAACAAATTTTGCCCTTAACAGAGCACTGTTAGCTATTTAACAGTATCCATCTGAACCAGATCAATTGTTTAGAAGTTAATTTTAGGACCAATACTAGGTCTATGAGTACCATAATATAATCAAAGGACTGTTCCAAGGCTTCTTAATATAATCAGCAAAATAGTTTCGTGGTATTGTGACAATTGGCTTTGAAAATATAAATATTTTGCTTGAAAATTCTCTAGAAGATCAGTGACCATTTGGGAACATATAAGAAATAGTACTCCAACCCGACTATATGCAAATGGTAGCCCAAAGTGTCCTCTTTTGAACAAACAAATAATGATAGTAATCCTAATATATATTATAAATCTTTCTGTAAGTCTGTTTCTTTGTTAGCCAATCACGCCTGAACGCCTGGACAGATTTTCTTGAAATTTGAAATTATAGGCAATAAATCTTTTCAAAATTTTGACCAAAAGGGAGAAAAAATGTGATAAAGGGAGAAAAAATGGGCAAAAATTAGTACTTTTATGCATAAGTACTGTATTTTATCTGTTTTATAGGTAATTTTTTACGATTTAGCTTGGTTAAGTTTCCCAAATAGCTATTGGAGGTGTTCCGTTTCTAAAGTTGAACCAAAAGGGGTCCAAAAAGGGGGAAAGGGGCCAAAAACGGGCAAATTGAGTGCATAGCCAATCACGCCTGAACGCCTGCACCGATTTTTTTGAAATTTGGGATATTAATCGAGCTTTTGTCGTTGCAGGTTATAGGCAATAAATATTTTTTTTTTTTAAATTTTGACCAAAAGGGGAGAAAAAATGGGACAAAGGGAGAAAAAATGGGCAAAAATTAGTACTTTTATGCATAAGTACTGTATTTTATCTGTTTTAAAGGTAATTTTTTTACGATTTAGCTTGGTTAAGTTTCCCAAATAGCTATTGGAGGTGTTCCGTTTATAAAGTTGGACCAAAAGGGGTCCAAAAAGAGGCAAAGGGGCCAAAATCGGGCAAATTAAGTGCATTTATATTTAGGACTTAGAGTATTCAAAAAAACTGGGTTGTTTGTTAAACCGGTTTCCGAATAATTTGAAAAATTGCATTTTTTAAGAAACCGGTTTCGAAACATATAAACCGGTTTTTTATTTATTGTTATTTTTAATGCAAAAATGACCCAATAATAATTTTTTTTAATTTTTTAAACTAATCCAAACTACATAACCGGCGCAACGCCGGGTACAATCTGCTAGTGAGTAATAAATTTTATGTTCAATAGTCTGCAATAATTGCAAAGTTGAAGATTAATCCACTTATTTCCCCTGTTAAACAGTTAACAGTGCTCTGTTAATAGCGCACTTTGCCCTATTAAAGGTGAAAAGTGGCGCTGCTAAAATTATGGGTTAGCATCTTTGGTTTTTAAATTCGAATCTATCTTCAGAACACAGAAAACTTTTTCTATGCCTGGCTTCAAATTTGTATAAACTTTCTATCGCAAGCAGACTTTAACATATTCACGAAGTTTAGGTTTTTTGTCACAGTGTAATATCGAATTGCAATGTTTTTTCCTTCTACTTTGCATGTCTGAAAAGAAAAAAAAGAAAATGCATAGCAAAGTTCCTTGTACAGTCCTGATTCTATGATTTTATAGACTAATTTAATGACAAATTTAATTACTTTTGCCACGTTCACACAAAAGCAAAAAGAGTCGTAAGGGACGGCCAGCCAGCAAGCAGTATGCAAACCAGCACGTTAACGTGGCAATGTGTCATGTTTTTTTGTTTTTTTTTGAACTGCAACTAGCAGTTTAAAGGTGCCTTAGCACAAGAGCAAAGGGTTTTTGCATGTGTCAAGTACGAATTTTTAATGACTTAATTTAAGTTGAATAAAAACTCTTGCCTCCTTCCAACTTCATTGTCGTCGTTTATTGTTTTAAATTGACTCACCACACCACAGTCACAGCCACAGCCATAGCCTTAGCCATAGCCACTTAAACAGCAAACCAACTAACCAGGAATGAAATGATCGTGTCTTCCAAAAATCCTGATACAAGAAACCAAATGAATTTGTTTATTATAAGCAAAAGGCAAGACGACAGACAAACTGGCCAAAAAGGAGGAAGAAAAAAACTGCCAAAATAAACACACACACACACACACATCTTCTAAGCAGCTCTAGGTAATCTTGGGTTTCATCATCATCACAGCAAAACACAACGTCGCATAAGCAACTGCATTAACGTGCTCGTCATGTCGCTTGGATTGCATGTCTCATATATAGTCGTACTCTTTTATTCATACCTTCATATGCCTTGATATGGCCAAAATCCAAAATACAAAGAAAAAAAGTTTATCACAGTTGGCCAATATATTTACAATACACGAGAGTTGTTGGTTAAGTTTTGTTGTGGGTTCCTTCATTATTTTTTTGAAATTTTGTTGGTTTTTATAAACTGTATTGTATTGTGGTTGTTGTTGTTGTTGTTATTGTTTTTAATTTGTGCATTTTATTGGCTTGTTATTTAACTCTAGTTGATGTTGTTAGGCTAATTGGACGATTTTCTGATGGTTGCCTTCCCATCCATCCATTCATCCATCCATACATTCATGCTGTTGTTGCCACGACCATTAATTGACTCCCTTAGCTTAGTTAGTTGGAGTTGGCACTTGGCTTTTTTCGCTTGGCAATTTGCACGCTTTATTAATTTATTTCCCCCCAAAAAGATACCAAAACAAATGGACAGACAGTTAGGCTGGCTGGCAGGCCAGGCTATCATATCTAATTCGTATAAATCTGGCTTTTAAAAAACGTTTAAATAAATACAATAAATTGCTTAACAACCATGGCCTCTAAAGTGGAGAAGGAAAGGGAAAGAAAGACATCTTCTATATAAATAAAAATCAATTGTCGTTCGTTGGTAATTGCATCAGTTGAGAACGGCTTGACCGATTTGGACAATTTTTTTACTGAAATGTTCGTCATAGTCCAACTTAGGTTTTTACGGAAAGAAAAATTGACCACGCCCACTTTTACGCCCACTTTTTTCGATTTATCTAAAATCGGAAAACGGCTGCACCGATATGGCTAATCTTTTATTTAAATGGTCGTAGTAATCTAATTTAAGTTTTTACTGAAAGAAAAATTGACCACGCCTACTTTTACGCCCACTTTTTTCGATTTATCTAAAATCGGAAAACGGCTGCACCGATATGGCTAATCTTTTATTTAAATGGTCGTAGTAATCTAATTTAAGTTTTTACTGAAAGAAAAATTTACCACGCCCACTTTTACGCCCACTTTTTTCGATTTATCTAAAATCGGAAAACGGCTGCACCGATTTGGCTAAATTTTTTAAAACATGTTCGTAGTAATCAAATTTAAAGTTTTACTGAAAGAATAATTGACCACGCCCACTTTTTTTCGATTTATCTAAATCTTGGAACGTTTGGACGGATTTATCTTATTTTTTTTAAAATGTTCTCAATAGTTTACAAAAGTTACTTACAGAAAGAAAAATTGTCCACGCCCACTGATACTTCCACTTATTCGCCCACTTTTATTAAATCGTCGGGTAATTTTATGTACAAAAATCATGATTGGTTGAGCGAACGTGCTATATTGGCTGCGAAAAACATTGATGTTGACAAATTGAATTTTAAGATTCAAAGTGAAATTGCTGTCGAATTGATGACGTACAAATCGGTGGATTCCGTTACTTCCCAAAATAATGTTGTTAACTATCCAACCGAGTTCTTAAACTCGCTGGAATTACCCGGATTACCGCCTCACAATCTCCAACTGAAAGTCGGATCGGTAATCATAATGTTACGAAACATAAACCAACCACGTCTTTGTAATTGCACCCGACTTGCGGTAAAAAACCTGATGAATAACGTCATCGAAGCAACAACACTTAAAGGAAAGTACAAAGGAGAAGACGTTTTGATACCACGGATCCCAATGGCTCTGACCGACATGCCATTCGATTTTAAACGATTGCAGTTTCCAGTACGGCTTGCATTCGCTATGACAATTAATAAATCTCAAGGGCATGTTTGCGGCATTAACCTTGAAAATCCATGCTTCTCGCACGGTCAATTGTATGTCGCCTGTTCCCGTGTCGGAACACCATCAGCATTATTTATTTACGCGCCAGGCAACAAAACTAAAAATGTCGTGTATCATAAAGCATTGCAATGAAGGAAACTACGATATCACTGCAAAGCAACAGAAAAAAGTATTTCTTTATTTTAATTGGTTCCTGAACATCGATCTTTCAATCAAAATGTAAATATAACACCATATTGTACATATTTTCAAATCAAATGTAATTTAAACACACCTCAAACCTACATAAATAAAAATTATCATTTAAAAGTACGTGGTTTTTCTCTTTTTCACTATTTTTACACAATTCAAATAGCTTCTCACAAATTCACAAATCGAACACAAACATTTTTAAATATAAAGCTTAAAGTGGCTTTTAATGTATTAAAGTAAAGAATACGATATAAATTATTAATTTCTAAAAATCGCCAAAATAAGGCCATAAACCGTCACATCGTCAAATATGATATTTTTGGAGTACAAAATCGTCAAAATGACGATAAATCGTCAAATCTGGCAGCTATGCCTGTTGCCAATCCTAGTTTCCCATCAATTTTTGATTTGTAGATTCCAATAAAAGCTTCTTGTTTTTTTTTTTTGCCAACTCAATTAAAAAGTTTATTCGCAAAAGTGTTGATGAATTCTTTAATCGAAACAATTAATCACACGTGATAAACGGCCATGGTAATCTTGAAATTTTATTTCTTTATTTACCAACGCAATACCAGGCAACGCAAAAACAAATGCTGAAAGCAAAAAAAAAAACAAAAATATTCCAAATATTTCAAAAGGAATGCGAATGCCTATAAAATTTAAACATAAATCTTCAACTGAAATTAAAAAAAAAAAAAAAACTTAAAAATCATAATTAAGGTTCATGCGTGCGTGTTTTGTATTGTTTTCATGGATTTTTTTGATTGAATTTCGTTTTTTGATTGATTTTTATGGAGAAGCGTTTTTTTTTTTTTTTGTATTTAAACCCTGTAATTATGGATTTGATTATAATAATTTTTTGTTTGATTTGTAGCTCTTGTTGTTGTTGTTATTGGCAATATATTTAACACTTTTATTAACCAATTAAAATTCAAATTCAAATCTAGCCATCCATTCTTGTATGACACACTTTAAGACCCAAAAAAATAAACAAAATTTATTCGATTCGATTTCATATTCGATTTCTTTCTCTTCTTTCCATGCCTTCCATGTCAGGCAATTAATCATATTTCTCTAGACCATCTCTGTTTATATGTTTTTATGTTTTTAAAATATTTTATTTCTTTATTAAGAACGTGAACATAAACGTGAATATTTATGATAGCATCTCTATTATGAGTTTATCTAAGAATAGCCCTCTCGTTTTGTTTGGATGCCCTGTGATTACTTTTTAATAGAAATTAATTGCCAAAGAATATGAATTTTTTCTTTCTTTCTTTTGTCGATGCAGCCCTTTAATCAGCCATAAATTGATGACTCTAATGGCTTTAATAAACCCACTAAAATGAATTTATTATCAACGTTAATAACCAGAACTGAGGAGGTGCTTTTCATTTGGAAAATATTTTTGAAAATCCATAAAGACATCATAGTACAATAGAGGAAATCAATTTTGTTTTTACGATAAAGAATACACAATAATAATAGAAAGAAAATAAAAGAAAATTTCTTTTTTTATAGAGGAAAATAATAAAAAAAAAGAAACGAATTAAAATTTTAATATTTCAATAAATATGATCTTAAGAAACTAATTGGATATGTATGATAAGGCGAATGGCTGGGTACCCTATGAATTATTTTATTGCCCAATGTAAAGATTTCAAAACCAATGGCAAATCTGTTACAAAAGGGTGGAAAGCAGGACAGAAATACGGGCGGTAGTGCTGGACCAAGTACAAGTATTTATGTGTGTGAAGATAAAATCGAATTTACTACAGACACCAAAACTCGGCGTATTCTAGTCGGTAGACCTTGGTTAAAACTCCAGGTCAGACATCTCCAACAAAACGAAATATGAAAAAATATTTCTTCGGCTTCGACTTCCTCTCAGCAGATTTCTGGCAAAAATTCTGAGTGCAAATAAAATAGCCATGAAAAGTTTCTCAAAAATATGTCGTTTGGCATCGACTTTAAACTGTAGGTCCCGCCACTCATGTATAAAATTAACGCACACAACACGAGTGGTGTGAGAAAAAAGTCCCCGTAGTCTAGTAGGTAGTGTGTTGGCTTATTAGACATAAAGCCAGGGTTCGGGCCCCAGGCCAGACATCAAAACAAATATACAAAAAGTATTTCTTCGGCGATTTCCTCTCAGCAGATTTCTGACAAAAACTCTGAGAGTAAATAAAATCCCCATGAAAAGTTTCTCAAAAAATCCGCCGTTCGGAGTCGACTTTAAACTGTAGGTCCCGCCACTCACGTATAAAATTAACGCACGCAACATAAGTGGTGTGAGAAACTATGTCCATAATCCTGATTGAAGGGTTGTAATGATCAATTATGTATGCATACAAACAATTTTTTCCAATCATGGTATGGATATTACCATCACCATTAGCATCAATATTGGTTCATACTTTTTCTTAAAAGTCCCATACGACTAAATAGTAATTAAGTACCCAATAAATGATTCTAGAGTACGTTGTATCTAAGCAACGACAGATAATTGTTCAGCTAATTGAATTTAACTAGCGAAACTGAATCAAAGCTTTCGATTTAGCGGTCACAAAACCAGCGATCTGACAAGACTGTCAGTAATGTCTAATGGCACATGGTCATACATCAAATTTAACTGATCAAATTTGCATCACAACAACACATCAAAATTGTACCTTCAAACTACGTCGTATAGTTGTTGTGAAGAAGAAGAGAACCAGTGAATCAGCAATGAGTATTCAAAAAAATGAATAGTATCGAATCATAGTCATAATTTCTGATACTTATACGCAATCATACGTATTTTAATATCATGGAACCCTCTAAATACTCATATTCAAAGTTTGAAGTACTCATCATATTCATACCTAACAACACGTATGATGTTGTTTGCTGATTTCGACTCTCCATAACTCAACATTTACACGAATCACAAAATAGGTATGAGTCGCATACGAACACTAAAATACACACCAGAGATCATCAACGAGTATTCAAAACGATGAGTAGATTCGAGTCATACTTATAATTTCAGCTACTTATACGCATTCATACTTATTTTAATATCATACTCATGCTACTCATATTCAAAGTTAGAAATACTCATCGTACTCATACTTAACAATACGCACGATGTTGTTGATTTCGACTCTCCATGATTCAACATATACACGAAGCACAAAATAAGTATGATTCGAGTACGGACACCATAATACTCGCTAGAAAGTTGTGTGTGTGCTTTGCTTGCTGTCTTTGTCTTTTCTTTTCTCTTCTTTTGTAAATGCAACAATAACTACTACTGTAAATTTTGATGAATGATTCGAGTGACTCGAATCATTCGTGAGTATTATAAGTATTTTTCTAAATTTATGAATCTGAATGAGTAGCCGTATGAATCAAACAATGAATCGAATGTTGTGAGCTTGATGTTAACGTTGTACTCATACTCATTGCAACCTATACTTATAAATCAATGTTGTAGCGAGTACGAATGAATCAGAGTAGTTGAATTTTAATACTCTTGACTCACTCATACTCAAAATTTCATAAGTACCTATGAGTAGCGAAAATACGATTCATTGCTGATCTCTGATACACACTAGAAGATTAGTGTTTGCTCTGCTTCCTTTTTCGGTTTTTTGTAAATGCAACAACAACTAAAACTGTAAGTTTTGTTGAATGATTCAAGTCACTCGAATCATTTCTAAGTATTATAAGAAGTATTTTTCTAAAGTTATGAATCTGAATGAGTAGGCTTATGAATCAAACATATTTCGAATGGTATGAGCTTGATGTCAACGTTGTAGGCATACTCATTGCAACCATTGTAGTTATAAATCAACGTTGTAGTGTGTATGAATGAATGAATTAGAGTACATACACAGAAAGAAAAACGGCGTGCTAAAATCAACTTTTCTATTCTCAATTTTAGCCAAAAAACGTGCTTGAAAAATTAAGCTCGTTTTGGCTATTGTTTGCTTAAAACAAGCAAAAAACGGGATTGATTTAAAAAACTAAACCTTATATTACTAAAATCAACACTAAAAAGCTCAAATCTATTTAAAAAAGTGTTATTTTGAGTTATTTGTTATTTGAGTTTTGGAATTGTGGGTTTTTAAGTTCAAAAGTAAATATTTTAATAATTCTCATTTAGTTCATGTGTATTTATACAATATACATATATCCAACAAAATGTCGTATTTTTCGCAAGTTGCATTTCTTTGGTAGATGACTTGGATTATTCCGGTCGATGACTTGCATTTTTTTCAAATCAATCGATTTTAGGATTAAATCAAGTTCGAGCTTAAATCAAGTTCAAAATTCTTGAAACAAGCTCGTTTTTGGATAAATTTAGGTTTAAATCAAGTACAATTTAGGGCTTAAATCAAGTTCATTGTGCTCGAATAAAGTACGATTTGCCTCAATTCGATCCCATTTATAAGTTAATTCAAGTACGAAATCTAGCTTAAATCAACTTTATAATTCTTGAAACAAGTGCGCTTAAGGATTACTTCAACTTCTGATTCTCTTGAATCAAGTACGAATTCGATCTTAAATCAAGAAAAAATATGCTTAAACCAAATACATGATGAGATCACTTTGATCCCAAAAAGGCTTAAATCGCGCTAAAATCAACACTTTTGTACTTGGCTGATTCGGGCTTGATTCAACTCTTTTGTACTTGATTGACCGATATGGATTGATTCAAGCCCGGATGGCTTGATTCTTTTTTTGAGTGTAGTTAAATTTCAATATTGTTGACTCTTACTTATATTCAAAATTTCATGAGTGAGTAGCGACAAAACGATTCATTGCTGATTTCTAAAGAGAACATAGGATTTATTCAACGCAGGTAGTAAAAATCAAAGTATTTTTAATATTCTGCAAACTCAACTCGGCCTGTATGTGTAAGTATTATTTACCAACACAGTAACAAAAAAGTTAAGTTTGATCCATAATTTGATGTGTGATCGGGCGATTTAAGGTGCCATTTACCGATATCCTGTAGATAGTAAAACTGGAGCGACCCCGATGTATCTCTGCATCTTCACAAAAACTCTTAAGAAAACTTTTCAATCAGTTTATCGTTGTCCAATGATATTCCACTTGATGTCAACATTGATTTTTTATTACGTGTTAGCAAGTGTAGGGTGTAATAATTATAAAAAAATAAGAATACAAAAAAATTGTAAACAAATACAAATCAATTCCTTATTAAATGTGACATTAATACGAGAGTAAAATTCTAAATGAATCTTAAACAAAACAATAAATAAGAGAGCAAATAGGCGAACGTAAACTGTTAAGGAAACTGTGTTATGTATCCCCCACTGGTCGTCGAAAGGAAAATTAATTCAGTAAAAGCATCAGGAAAAACAAAAATCAAAAAACAAAAAAAAAACCTAAAGACATTAACTAATTGACAAGCTATTGTTTGTCATTGTACTGTGTTGAATATAAGAAATTAAAAAAAATTGAAAGAAAGAAAGAAATCACGGCCAATACGTATATAAAGATCGATGGTCATCGTTTAACGTTTGTTTTTTTTTTCTTTTTTTATTGTTTTCTGTGGCCTTTCTTTTGTTGTTGTTGTTGTTGTCTTTATGGGTGCTACAAATAATTTTACGATCTCTAAAATTTGTGAATCGATAATAGAGATCGCTGCTGGAAACAAATCAACAAATGCCTAGAACAACAACAACAACAAAATCACCGATCAATAGAGTTATACGTTTTATACTACATATTTTGTTGTTGTTGTTATTGTTTTTATTTATTTATTTACGGCCTTTTAGTATGAACTTTAATGACATTCCCATCTCTACTATCTGCCTTTAGCCTTTTTGTCTTAAGCACAGCATTTTGTTTTTCCTTAATTTCAACAGATTGAAAGGCGATAGTTGGGGGATAGTATAGCTAGGCAGACGACAGACTGTTATGGATGGTTGTTAGTTGTTGATCGTATTTTAAGGTTAAATAAGTTGTTTTAATTTTTAAGGCTTTTTATCAAATTTATTTCAGGTGCTAAATTATACACAGGGTACGTAATTCAATTCAATTCGATTCGATTCGATACAATATGTTTCGATTTCAATACGAAATACGATCGTCATCGTGATCGTCATCATCATCATCACCGTTATTATCATCATGGTTGCCATAAAACAAATTAAATGTTGTGTGAACAACAGCAACAACAACAACTGTTTTCATAGGCGTCGTTATAAATTATCTTCTTCTTGTTCTAATAAAACAAAATTCTTTTCTTTTCTCTTTCTTTTTCTTTTTCTTTTTCTTCTCTAGCTGTCTGTCTGTGTGTCTGTGCATCTGTGTGTCTGTCTGTCCATTTGTCTATCTCTCTATTAATTATAAATCTAATATCTTGTAGTCAATATGATGATCATTTTAAATGTTCTGATAATTAATAATCTTTTAAATAATATTTATTGTTGTTGTTTCTATTGTTGTTGTTGTTTGTTGTGATGCTATTAATTTAAGGTGTTTAACATGTTTATGATTAAAAAATGAAGAAAAACACAAAAAAAAAGGGAAACATAATAAAAATAAAATTGTTTATGGGAGACACATTTCCAAAAGGTGAATAGTTTCACAGGTTCATTCCAATTCATTTAATTTCTTTTTTTTTTCTTCTTTTCTTCATCTTTTGTAATTAATTTTCATTAGTTTTGTTTGATTTTTTTGTTTAAATCCTTAAGCGTTTTATAGGCATCGGCATCGGCATCTTAATTTGTTTAGAATTTTCCCAAATCTAGATTGACACATTAATTACATAGTAAAGTTATAGTATAGGGCCTTATAAAGGGTGATTTTTTAGCTATTATCTTTTTGGCAGCACTGGTTTAAACAGCTCACGCACGTTTCGTGTTTTGTTTCACTGTCAAACATCTTCAGTTTGGTCTATAATTTAACCATGAATCGTCTTACAAACGAACAACGCTTGCAAATCATTGAATTTGGCATCATTGAACCGTACTTCTTCAAAGATGCTGCAAATCGTAACGTAACTGTGAATGGTGAGCGCTACCGTGAGATGATAGCCAACTTTTTTTTGCCCAAAATGCAAGAGCTTGACTTGCAAGAGCTTGGGTTGCCAGATTCCGATTCGCAAAAAGCTGGACATTGGGTTTTAAAAAGCTGGACAAAACAAAAAAAGCTGGACATAAAAAAATACTGAGAAAATGTTAATTTTGGTTTTGTGTAAATAATATTATTAAAATATCCATTGTTATCAACATATGTATATATGTACATATGTATTACACTATGCGACAAAATAAAGAAAAATAAATACACCCGGCTAATGACACAGTGTAGGTTGTGAGTTTTGTTGAGTAGATCTCAAAAATATTTTTTTTTATATTTCTCGAACCCTCCAAACTTTTTTTATTTGAGTATATTCCTATATTTTTTTTATTAAAGTTTGCTACTATGAATAGACAAACTTGAAAAAATATGAAAAAAATTCGAATTTTCCAAGTTTACCTCATCAAATCTCATAGCGTATTAAGTCGAATATCAGATATATGTATATCGTTTTAAAGGTTCATCTCTCCCCTTTCCAACAAGATTTAAATTTTGGAAATCAGGTCAGAAATATTTGAGTAATGCAGAAATTTGTACGTAGAGCAAAAAAAACAGTTTTTGTCAAATAAAACATGTTTGGAGGGTTCGAGAAATATAAAAAAGGTATTTTTGAGTTCTACTCAACTAACTGAACAACGTGGACTATGTAGTTACTCGGGTGTATTTTCACTGTCGCACCGAGTTATTATTTAAAAATATTACAATTAAATAAATTCATTGGAGTCTTTAAAATTTAAGAAATTGACTATCGCTCGCAATAATATTTATTATGACATCAGCTGTTCAAGTGTTGAGACATGTTGTCAGTGATGATAGAAGAGGGAAATCATAACTTAGTTCTATAACAAATGTACAATCAGTGTTGGCTAACATGATATGACGAAGATGACATGAAAATTATTGCCCAAGTTATTGCAGTGTACTAAAAAATTTCTATTTAGCTGGACAAATTAAATTTTAGCTTGAAACTGGACAAGCATCAAAAAAGCTGGACAATTCAGCCAAGTCCAGCCAGGCTGGCAACCCTACTTGCATGACATGTGGTTTCAACAAGACGGTGCCACATGCCACACAGTACGCGTAACAATGGACTTATTGAGAGGCGAATTCGGTGAACATTTTATTTCACGTTCGGGATCGGTCAATTGGTCGCCTAGATCGTGCGATTTAACGCCTTTAGACTATTTTTTGTGGGGCTATTGACGCATTTGAAGACAACATTGAAGCATTTATTCCTGAGATACCGGCCGAAATGTTGGAAAGAGTATGCCAAAATTGGACTAAGCGGATGGACCATTTGAGACGCAGTCGCGGTCAATATTTGCATGAAATAATCTTCAAACATTAAATTATATGGACCGTACTATCGATTCAAATAAAGATTTCATGCATTTTTCTGAATTTTATGTGTTTTTTTTTTTTTTGAAAAATTTTTCTATAGCTCTTAAAAAATCACCCCTTACAATGTGTGTGAAGATAAAATCGAATTTTAAAAACCAAAGACGGAAATCCACACTTTAAGCAGCTTCACTTCTTGCCTCTGACAGGGTAAACTTTACTATTAACAGAGCACTGTTAACTGTAACTGTTTAACAGTGGCAATAAGTAGATTAGTCTTCTACTTTGCAATTATTGCAGACATTATTAACATACAATTTAATTCTCGTTATGATTATTATTATTTGTGAATAATAGTGTTGAAATCTATAGGATGGTTGGTGGGGGTGGTGGAGGTGGTGGAGGTGCAAATTTCTTCAATCTCAAAATTATTCCAGCTATCCCACTACCACGTTTCGCAAGAGGATCCTATGGACTACCATTTGCATATAGTCTGTATGGTGTACTATTTCTTATATGTTCCCAAAATGGCCACTGATCTTCTAGAGAATTTTCATATATTTTTGGCCAAAAATAGATTTTTTAAAAATTGAAAATCTCAACTCTCACAATTATTCCAGCTATTCCACTACCACATTTCGAAAGAGGACCCTATGGACTACCATTTGCATATAGTCCGGTAAGTGTACTTTTTCTTATATATTCTCAAATGCCCACTGATTTTCTAGAGAATTTTCTAGCAAAAATTTTATATTTTCAAAGCCAATTTTCTCAATACCATATCACTTTATATGTGACTGTGTTGCTGATTATATTAAGAGGCCTTAGAACCTTCCTTTGAATATGTTATGGTACTCATAGACTTATTATTTGTCCTAAAATTAGGTTCTAAACAAGTGGGCTTGTTCAGATGGATACTGTTAAACAGCTAACAGTGCTCTGTTAAGGGCAAATTTTTCTCTGTTAAGAGGAAATTTTGCTCTGTTAACGCCAAATGTGGCGCTGCTAAAATTTATGGATTGCGTCTTGGATTTTTACATTCGTATTTATCTTCACAGACATCCTTATACAGATACTCTGTGTTTATTACCGTACACAGCCGTGGTATAGTCTTAGCAATTTAACTCAACATGCTTCAGGTTAAAAGGTCATTAGGAATTTATAATTGTCAATAAGAAATTTAATATAAAAATTATAAAGAAATTAAATTCTTTTTAACATGAATTATGGGTCTCTCATAGCAACAATAGTATGGTACCCATAGACTTAGGATATTTCCCAAAATTAGCTCCTAAACAAGTGGGCTTGTTAAGATGGATACTGTAAAATAGCGAACAGTGCTCTGTTAAGGGCAAATTTTGTTCTGTTAAGAGGAAATTTTGCTCTGTTAATGCCAAATGTGGCGCTGCTAAAATTTATCTTCACACACATTTGAATTCATAGGCAGCAACACTATCTGGTTAAAAAAAAAAAATTATCCCATATGTCGCACCTAAATTATTCTCATTCACCCTTATTCTGGTTGTCGTCGTCGACGTCGTCTTGCGTCGACAGTTTAAAATTGGTATTCTGTTTGTCGTTATTGACAGTTATAGATGACTGTTCGACACACATTTGGTATTCTGTGCGTCAATACGCCGTCGATATTGTGTTGTGTCGACTCTGATTTTGTCGACTATGATTATATCGACATCATTTTTGGTAACGACGACGACGACGACGGCGACGACGACGACGACAACCAGAATAAGGGTGATTGATTATAAATTCAATTGATTGATAATCGTATTGGTTCTTAGCAGTTTTCTAAAAAGTTTTTAGGATTTAATTTTTTACTTTTTATGTGCTGAAGCTGCTTTGAGAAAAACGAATCCAACTTTTTAAACAACTTTTCAAAAATTTGCAATTTCAATTTATTGCTCGCGCATTCATTTACATATTATGTGTTAAATTTCAGACTTCACATCCGAAAGTCTACATATATTGGGGGGAGTAATTAAAATCATAGAACTTCTTCAATATCATGATATGTGTACCTGGACTACTTTGCTTAGCTAATCAATCTAAATTTCTTTCTATTTAACGATGTTTTATGGCGTTAATCAATGCATAAAATTAACAAGAAAAACACAGAAATTATAAACAGAGAATCCGAAATACGAAATCTAGTTTAAATTAATTTCTTATCCAACACCTTGACAAGCGTTTAAATTGATCATTTGAATGGATGGGATATGGATGTGGTTGGATGAATGGATGGTTGGTTGGCTGGTTAAACGAATTTATTTGCTTTTCAATTCAATTCATTTCGATCTTGATTCGATTAATTAAATACTAAAAACAACAACAATAAAAAAAAACTCATAAAAATAATTCCTTATTTAACGAGCGATAATATAAATTAAATTTTTTTTTTTATTTTCTGATTTGTTTTTCTTTGGTTTTTTTGTATATTTTTAGTATTTTTTAGTATTTTTTTCTTATTTAATTTGATTTAACATGTTAATTATCTTAATTATGATAATTTATATGCTATTTCGCTATGGGATTTCGAGACGCACAAGACAATAAAATCGTTTTTTAAAAACGAAATTAATGCCCATGTCTCATGTCTTATGTCTTTAAAGTTTAAACCACTATGGCCAGAGCGAGTGATAGAGAGAGAGAGAGAGAGAGAGAGAGTGGTGGCAGAGAGGGGAATATAATTTAAAGCAAATTATAGTCATAATTTTTAGAAAATCAATATTTTATGGCTTTTTTTTTGTTATAAAAAATGCAAAAACAACAACAAAAATCGATAACAACAATAACAACAACAACTAAATAACATTTAAATACAAAACTCAGCTTAAACTAATTACTAACTACTACTAACGCTGCTAAATATTTTTGTTATTAGTCCCGCTTAAAGCATTTTTGTGTAAACACACTGTATGCGTATGTGTATGTGTATAAGTGCGCGTCTAACTGCTGGCAATTAAGTTGAGAGATTCAACAAGTCTCACCCAAAACAACTCAAAAGCCAATCAAGTCGTTTAACGACTGATCAAATAAATTCGTTTAAAAGCCAAGTTTAAATACAATATAATGAACGCCTTAATTGGCTATAAAATACTGAATTTGCATACAAATAAATTTAAAGTTTCGTGATTTTGACAATAAAATTGAACAACAACAACAACGAGAAAAAAAAACAGAATACAACTGATTATCAAAGAAATTAGAAACGATCATATCTGACTATCTCTATACCCTACGCACACATCTTTAAAAAAGTTTACACACTGACAGTGCGTGGCTCCAATTATCTTAACGGGTCTATCGAAGGCAGACAATAGATAGAATAGAATAGCGAAAAAGGCAGTATCAGTGATTAATCAATTGTTTTCATATTCAATACTCAAGCATGACCGATATATAGAAAATTCTGTGCAGGTTTCTCTTCGCCCTTAAGAAGATAGTCCGTGCGTCATGTCTACGCATTCATACTTATTTTCATATCATGGAACACCTACTTATATTCAAACTTTGAAGTACTCATCATATTCATACTTAACAACACAATACGTATGATGTTCGATTGATTTCGACTCTCCATAAGTCAACATATACACGAAGCACACACAAAATAAGTATGAATCGCGTACGAACACTACTCACTAGAAGGTTGTGTGTTTGCTCCAGCATTGCAAAATTTAAATTTTGAAATGGTACTGAACTCTAACTGAAAGAGTACTTTTTTGCATCAAATGGTACTTTTGTAAAAAATGCACGCATATACGTATATAATTGGTCATTACAAACCCTTCAGTCAGGATTACGACTTAGCTCCTCAACACCACTTATGTTGTGTCCGTTAATTTCATTTATAAGTGGCGGGACCTACAGTTTAAAGTCGTCTGCAAACGACAGATTTTTGAGAAATTTTACATTGCAATTTCTTCATTTACTCGCAGAGTTTTTGCCATAAATCTGCTGAGAGGAAGCCGCCGCCGAAGAAATTTTTTTCGTATTTCATTTTGTTCGAGATGTCTCACCGTGTGTTTGAACGTTGGCCTTAGGTCTAATAAGGCAACACACTACCTACGGCGACTTCTACTGTATCGATTGCATCAGTTCAGCGTCGTTGACAACATAATGGCAGTACAGTATTGCTAATGACGCTGAATTAATCTGGTTAAGAAGAGAACCTAATTGCCCTTTTCCTCGAATTACTTGACCGTCTATAGCACTATTGCGATTCTCACAGGCCACTGTCTCTTTGAAAGATATGCCTATATGCAGAGTTTTTGCCAGAAGGAAGTCGCCGGAGAAATATTTTTTCATATTTCGTTTTGATGGAGATGCCTGACATGGGATTTGAACCGGGCGCTCCTGTCTAGTAAGCTAGCACACTACATACTATTTATTTATTAATTTATTTTAAATACACATACGGCACGGAACAGAAAAACTAACGACTTATTCGTGTTCCTCACATACATGACAAAAAACAGCTGATTCGAAACGTAACAAAGCCCCGCTTAGTCAAACGTCGACGGAACATTATATTGAGTACATATGTACGTTTGTTTTTAGCATATGAAGAGCAATGCAAATACTTACCGAAATTACATTAGAATTTGGCAAGCGTTTTGATGGCTAAACCCTAATTTTACCTTTAGCATTGTGTTGAACATGTTGCTAATGGCATTAATAGTTGAAAAGCGCAAGACATGAATATGTAATATAATAAAAAGGCACTGAAAGCGTCGCGGGGGTACTGCGGTATTTTTGAAGTGAAAAAGTACCGAAAAAAGTACTAAAGTACTGAATTTTTCAACACTGGTTTGCTCTGATTGTTGCTCTCTTTTTTCTCTTTTGTTGTAAATGCAACAGCAACTAAGACTGTAAATTTAGATAAAAGATTCGAGCAACTCGAATCATTTATAAGCATTATAAGAAGTATTTTTTTTTCTAAAGTGAAATGAATCTGAATAAGTAGGCTTATGTGAATCAAACATATTTCGAATGGTATCAGTTTGATGTCAATGTTGTACGCATACTTATTGCACGCTGTTCGTATAAATCAATGTTGTAGTGAGTAGGAATGAATCAAGAGTACATAGTTAAATTTCAATATTGTTGACCCTTACTTATAAAGGGCTATCCATTTCGTAGTTTCAAAAGTATGGGACTGCAATTCGACATCTGTCAAACTAAGTTTTGAAAACAATTTTTTCTTTTCAGTTGAAAGTCTAACATTAATGAAAATGGATCGCTTAACTATCACACAACGCATAAAAATTATCAAAACCTACCACAAAAATAGTTATTCTGCCACAGCCACAGCGTATCGTAGTTTAAGAGGAGATTATGGTTTACATAATCGTCCAACTACGCAAGTAATTGGTAAAATTGTGAAGAAATTTGAAGAGACTAGAGTGGTTACAAATATTGAAAGGCTTGTGCATCATCGTTTCGCTCGTTCCGCGGAAAATATCGCTATTGTAAGTGAAAGTGTTGCCGAAGACCCGAATGTGTCGATTCTTCGTCGTTCTCAGTACTTACGACTGTCTTACGGCACATTATGGCGTATTTTCCATTTAGATCTATACCTACATCCATATAAAGTCCAGCTCACGCAACAACTGAAGCCAGCTGACCATTCACAACGTCGTAGATACATAAGTGGAATGGGTTCTTGAACAACAGACGGTGGACGGCAATTTTTCGAACAAAATTTTCTTCAGCAATGAAGCACATTTCACACTCGGTGGGTATGTTAATAAACAAAATTGTCGTATTTGGTGTTCTGAGAATCCTCAAGTAATTGAAGAGAGGCCATTACATCCTGAAAAGGTCCTTACTTCTTCGAAAACGACTATGGAGCGACTGCCACCGTCAATTCGGAGCGTTATTGTCATATGATAACCGACTTTTTTTTGCCTGCTATTGAAGAATACGACTTGGAGAATATGTGGTTTCAACAAGACGGTGCCACATGCCACACAACTTGAGCGAATATGGCTTTATTGCAAGAGACATTTCCTGGCCGCGTAATTTCTCGTCGTGGCGATATCAACTGGCCACCAAGATCATGCGATTTGACACCATTAGACATTTTTTTTTTGTGGGGCTACGCGAAAGGCCGTGTTTATGCAGATAAATCTTCAACTCTTGAGCACTTAAAAACCAACATTCGTCAAGTTATGGCTGAGATACCGCCCAATATGTGTCAAAAAGGGGGTCGAAAATTACCTCAAAAGAATCAATGCTTGCAACACTTCGCGTGGAGGTCATTTAAATGATGTAGTGTTGCACACATAATGTCAACGTTCAAACTTTACAATCAAAAAGAAATATCATGAAAAAGATATTTTATATGTGTTTTATTTACGTTTACTTTTGAAACCACAAAATGGATAACCCCCGGTATTTAAAATTTCATGAGTGCTTATGAGTAGCGAAAAAACTATTCATTGCTGATCTCTGGTTGGGATACCAAATTTCATTGAATCGGTTTTTTTTTTTTATATAAAAGTATGCATTGTTCTAATATGTATTTAAAGCCTGTTGCAAACATTAACTAAAACACATTATGCCCTTACTATCTCTGGTAGCGTGTAAGAACAACAGTCGTATATTAAAAACAAAAACAAAAAAACAGAAAACAAAAGTTCGATATTAAAATTTATTGATTTAGAAACTCTTATTTTTTTATTTTCTGTTTCGATAAATTGTATTAAAAAATCAACAAAAATAATAAAAAAAAAACCCAAAAGTAAGAAAGAAGCCACAATACAAATTAAAAAATTACAAAAACAATAACAAGAAACAAAATTAAATAGAATTCAATGAAATGTGTTTGTGGCTGTGGCCGATTGTTTACTGATGGATAAATTGTTTACTGGTGATATTGCATATAATTTTTGGTATTTAAGGTTATAAACGAAAAGCGCCGGCAAATTTCATATGTTATTAGATCTGCTCAGAAGCAGTAGCCAGATGATTAGATAGCGAATTACCCAACAGGGGGTTTTCTTGCCAGGGCTCGGACTGATGTAATTTATACTGATTTCAGTAAAGCTTTTGATAGGGTTGATCATAGAATTTTGCTTCTTAAACTTTCATTAATCGGTATTCCTGATATTATTCATCGTTGGTTTGACTCCTACATCTCCCTTAGGACTCAGAGGATATTGTTTAGGAATGTATTGTCTAAGACTGTATATGTTACTTCTGGTGTTCCGCAGGGTAGCCATTTGGGTCCTTTACTGTTTTTACTGTTTCTTAATGATCTTCCTTGTGCTATTTCTGATTGTAATATTCTGATGTATGCTGACGACGTTAAATTATTTTATACTTTTGATGATGATCATGGTCAGGGTGTTCTTCAGCGAAATATTGATTTGTTTGTAACTTGGTTCAGAATTAATTTAATGGATCTTAACTTGAAGTCGCCGTAGCCTAGTAGGTAGTGTGTTGGCTTATTAGACGTAAAGCCAGGGTTCGAGCCCAAGGCCAGACATCAAACAAAATACAAAAAGTATTTCTTCGGCGATTTCCTCTCAGCAGATTTCTGGCAAAAACTCTGAGAGTAAATAAAATTGCCATGAAAAGTTTCTCAAAAAATCTGTCGTTCGGAGTCGACTTTAAACTGTAGGTCCCGCCACTTATGTATAAAATTAACACACACAACATAAGTGGTGTGAGAAACTAGGTCAATAATCCTGACTGAAGGGTTGTAATAACCAATTATGTATGTAACTTGAGAAAATGTAAATGCATGGTTTTCTCTCGCGGAGGCGTAATTTCGTCCACTTATGTGATTAATTCTTGCCCTTTGGAAACTGTGACTACATTTCTTGATTTGGATCATATTAGTGTGATGATTGGCAAAGCTCGGGCTGTTCTTGGTTTTTTGTGAAGAGATGGGCTAGGGAATTCATTGATCCTTATATAACAAGACTACTGTACATTTCACTTGTTAGACCTATTTTGGAGTATGAGTCTATTATTTGGAATCCATACTATCGTTGTCATAGTGATTCAATAGAGTCTGTGCAGAGGCAGTTTTTATTATTCTGTTTACGTGGCCTAGGATGGGCTTATGCCGATGGGTTTCCATCATATGAGGCTAGATTAGATTTGGTGAAACTTACAACTTTGGAACGTACACTGAAAAAAAAATCAAGCCATCCGGGCTTGAATCAATCCATATCAGTCACAATAGTACGGTAAGTACGGTTTGGCTTGAATCAAGTACAAAAGAGTTAAATCAAGCCCGAATCAGCCAAGTACAAAAGTGTTGATTTTAGCGCGATTTAAACCTTTTTGGGATCAAAGTGATCTCATCATGTATTTGGTTTAAGCATATTTTTTCTTGATTTAAGATCGAATTCGTACTTGATTCAAGAATTATAAAGTTGATTTAAGCTAGATTTCGTACTTGAATTAACTTATAAATGGGATCGAATTGAGGCAAATCGTACTTTATTCGAGCACAATGAACCTGATTTAAGCCCTAAATTGTACTTAATTTAAACCTAAATTTATCCAAAAACGAGCTTGTTTCAAGAATTTTGAACTTGATTTAAGCTCGAACTCGTACTTGATTTAATCCTAAAATCGATTGATTTGAAAAAAATGCAAGTCATCTACACAAAAAAATGCAAGTCATCGACCGGAATAATCCAAGTCATCTACCAAAGAAATGCAACTTGCGAAAAATACGACATTTTGTTGGATATATATTGTATAAACACACATGAACTAAATGAGAATTATTAAAATTTTTACTTTTGAACTTAAAACCCACAATTCCATAACTCAAATAACAAATAAGTCAAAATTACACTTTTTTAAATAGATTTGAGCTTTTTAGTGTTGATTTTAGTAATATAAGGCTTTGTTTTTCACATCAATCCCGTTTTTTGCTTGTTTTAAGCAAACAATAGCCAAAACGGGCTTAATTTTTCAAGCATGTTTTTTGGCTTAAATTGAGAATAGAAAAGTTAATTTTAGCACGCCGTTTTTCTTTCTGTGTAGAAGGGCTGTTTTAGGGGTTTCTGGTTAAAGGTGATATCGATTCTGAGTTTTTGCTTTCTAACCTGAATTTCAGTATTCCAGCAAGATTTTCATGGCACTATCGTCTTCTTTCTTTAGATTTCTATAGAACGAACTATGGAGCTAATTTTCCTTTTCGTAGATTATGTAATGATTTTAATTTATATTTATTTATTTAATTAAAATCAATACAATTACAAATTATATTATAATTATATACGAGCTGAGTAACTTAGACCATCTGCTCGATGTAGTGTCACAGACCAGAGCCTCTGGTGGGAATCGAACCCACGACCCTCACGCTAATACTCTAGCACACTACCCACTAGACTACCAGGGAGCTCTTATAATTTATATTATGATTTTATTGATTTTAATTGTAGTGTTTGTAATATTAAACGTAGCTTATATGCTTTGCATTAATTTGTAAATTATTATATAAAAATGTATTTCCGTTCTTGTCTTATGTAGTTCCGGTTTATTGTTACTTTATTCAGCTTGTGATTAAGTTCTGTAGCTGTTTTATGTTCCCGTTGCCATTACTTTTCCTTTACCCGCTACAGTCCGGACTGTAGTGTGTACGTGTCCCTACGTAATGGGGACGAGCCCTCCGCGGTCGGGTGAGGGTGGGTTAGTGTGTGGCCGGGGACGTTCGAAATAAAAAAAAAAAAATGCAGCCGAGTATAAGATCCAATTTGAATAAGTTGTAGATGCCTTGACGAAAAGCAATTTCGATGCTACATTTGAGAGTAGCAATGTTTTCTAACAATGAAGCCAGTCAGAATTAAGACTTTTTGGGGCATGGGGCATGAACTACACATATTTTATCAAAGGGACAATTAAACCAAGAAACTGAAAGAAAAAGCTTATAACGAAGTTGAGTGGTGGGTACTTTGCGATCAGGAAAATTATTTTAAATCCACCCACTGTTGTCGATATTACAAATATTCGCCCCAGCATACATAGTCGTAGAGCATCATTAAGAAAGTTGACATACATACATACATAATTGGTCATTACAATCCTTCAGTCAGGATTACGACCTAGCTTCTCACACCACTAATGTTGTATGCGTTAATTTTATACACGAGTGGCAGGACCTACAGTTTAAAGTCGACTCCGAACGACAGTTTTTTGAGAAGCTCTTCATGGCAATTTTATTTACTCTCAGAGTTTTTGCTAGAAATCTGCTGAGAGGAAGTCGCCGAAGAAATATTTTCATATTTTCGTTTTGATGTCTGACTTGGGATTCGAACTCGGGCCTTCAGTTTAATAAGCCAACACACTACCTACTAGACTACGGCGACTTCAAGGTTGACTGTTTATTAAAAAAAAACTGCATCGACACTACAAATTGATTTGAATGAATACCACCACCTTCTAATTATGTCAAATTCTCCTTTACCACAACTGTTATCCACCCAAGAGCCCATAAAGAAGCTGCTGAGTTTTCCAATGTTCGTCGTCGACAGTTCAGTGAGTACACTAGCTCAGGAGCAGGTTAGTTTAGATTAGATGGAGGACCTTTCTGGAATGGTAAGGGCCCACTTTGGCCAGAGTTATCAGAAATCAATACCTACTTTCCCTACATGAAACACGACTGACGTCAATCGGGCGAGATCGCGAAGTAGAAACTTAGAAGTAGTATAGATTCCTCTACTTCCTCTATATCGGCAAAAGCCCTAGTGTAATGGATAGGCATTAAATTGAATCAAATGATATACAAAATGTGTGTGAAGTAGCCGTAGTCTAATAGGTAGTGTGTTGGTTTATTAGACGTAAAGCCCGGGTACGTATCAGAGATCAGCAATGAATCGTTTTTCCGCTACTCATAAGCACTCATGCAATTTTGAGTATGAGTGAATCAACAGAATTGAAATTCAACTACTCTGATTCATTCGTACTCGCTACAACATTGATTTATAAGTATAGGTTACAATGAGTATGAGTACAACGTTGACATCAAACTCACAACATTCGAAATGTGTTTGATTCTACTCATTCTGATACATAAATTTAGAAAAATACTTATAATACTTATAAGTGATTCGAGTGGCTCGAATCATTCATCAAAATTTACAGCCTTTGTTGTTGTTGCATATACAAACAAAGAAGAAAGGAAAGACAAAGACAACAAGCAAAGCATACACACAATCTTCTTGTTAGTATTGTAGTGTTCGTACGCGAATCATACTTATTTTGTGCTTCGTGTAAATGTTAAGCAGAGACGAGTCGAAGTCAATAACATCATGCGTATTGTTAAGTATGAATACGACGAGTACTTCCAACTTTGAGTATGAATAGAATGAGTATGATATTAAAATAAGTATGAATGCGTATAAGTATCAGAAATAATAAGTATGACTCGAATCTACTCATCGTTTTGAATACTCGTTGCTGATATCTGGTACGTATCCCAGTTCAGGCATCAAAACGAAAATATGAAAAAAAAAATATTTCTTCGGCGATTTCCTTTCAGCAGATTTCTGGCAAAAAAAACTCTGAGAGTAATGGTGTTTTTTTTTCTACCAAAAAATTTCCATTTTATTTTAAAAAATGCAATTTTGTGTTTGTTTCTTAAAAATGTTTCGCCCTCTAAGAGGGTGGTATGTTTTATTCTAAATAATTTGCACTTGCCAATGGTTGAGGGCATTGCATTTTATGCCCTGTATAAATCGAAAGTGCTGATAATGCCCTGTAAAGCAGATGACTTTTGTTTATTTATAGGGCTACCAGATGAAATTTAAAAAAAGTCGCCTGGTATCGTTAACCAATTTTGAAGTTAATTTTTTCATTGTTTTGTGGAGTAACATTAAGGAAACATTACATTGTTAAAGCTAAATGGTCAGTAATATAAAAAAAATGTATTCAGTGTTAGAACAGTGTTAAAAAATTATTTTTGGTTATAAAAAAGTGCTCAAAAATTAAGTCGAAAAATTAGCGATCTGGCAACACCTTTTTCATATTTACATATTTTTTTTGAAAACAAATCAAAAAATACAAAATTTTTTTAAATTAAATTTTTAAATATCGATATTGCTGCATCTATTTTATTTGCGAAAATTGAATTAAATCAGTTATTAGATTCATCTTCGTCATCTTTTGAACAAATTGGCATTTCCTCATTCATTTTCTTAATAAGTGGTAAACACAGGGCATACCATTTTTTAAAAATTTGTGTTTTGTTCTTCTCAAATAAAAAATTACATTACAACAGGCTTGGTCAGCAATTTTTTTAATGTACCTTGTAAGAGGGTGACATTTTCTTTGTAGAAAAGAAAACACCATAAATAAAATTTGCCATGAAAAAGATTTTCAAAAATCTGTCGTTCGGAGTCGACTTTAAACTCCCGCTACTCACGTATAAAATTAACGCACACAACATGAGTGGTGTGAGAAGCCCTGTCGTAATCCTGACTGAAGGGTTGTAATGACCAATTATGTTATGTATGTGGATATACAAAACATACAGACTTTAATAGCGCCTGCTACTGCTATTTTTCCAAGTTATTGAAACATCTAAAGCGATCAAAGCAATTGTGGCCTACTTTGCAACGTTTTAAAAATGGAAATTTATGCCATAAATCGTGAAATATCTGATTTCAGCCCTGATGATCTGATTTAAACTTTAATGCCATAAAACTCTTCCCACAATGAATCTTTAATTTAATATGAACTGTAACCATTATATGCTGCACGACATATGCATGCACACCGTAATGGTGTAACACATTCCATTTTTGATTTTTATGAATCAATTTAAAGTGTTTCAATGTGTTTTCATTATCGAAAGTTTTCTCTTCTCTTCAAATTAAAACATATTTTTTCTCTGTATTTTCATTGTTGTATTTTACATTTTTTTTATGAGAAATTAAATTGAAAATCACTTCCAAATAAAATCATCTTCAGAAATTCGATACTTTCTTTGCTTGGATTTCAGTTGGTTTCACTTTAAAATTTCAAAGACAATCTTTAGAAGAAATGTTTAACCAACTGGCCACTCACTCAGTTACCCAGCCATTCGTTTATGGCGTTGAGAGATTATAAATTACATCAAAAAAATAAGAGCAACAACAACAACACTGCATCACCATACATTAAACTAAAATAACTCCTCTGGTCACCTATTGCTTCGTATGTAGAGAGAGAGTATGGCGTTTTAATAACACAACAATAACAACTAAAACAACAACATCAACAAATTTGTTGTAAAAATAAATGTTTTATTTGTGTTTGTGTCATGTTAAATGTCATGTTTTCTTCGTGTTAACTGATCTAAATATTCCTTGTTTTTGTTGTTATTGTTTTGATTTTCATTTCTATTTAATAGTTTTTGTTAGTGTCGTTGTTGCTGTTGCTGTTACTGTATCTCTTTGTTTTGTTGATTACAACAAGTATTATAGAAAACATTCCATTTTCAACAACAACCGCAACAACAAAATCAAAGACATTTAACCACACTATGCAGCCAGCCAGCCAGCCAGCCAGCCAGCCAAACAACTGAGCCAACCGAACCAAACCGAATGGCCAGCATCCCAATAAACATCAGTTTGGTTTCATTATAATTCGTTCTTTAGTTGTTATTGTTGTTGCTGTTGTTTCTTTACAAACCCAACTCGCGAAGGAGACCCAACTAACTATGCGACCAACATTAACAGCCAGCTTAAAGGAAGGGCGGGGAGGTTGTCCAACAAAACTTTCAAACAAAACATGACATGACAACTCATCGAACAGCATCAAGAGTTGTTGTAATGCGATACTTAGCACTTGATGGGCTCGTAAATATTTTCATTTTTTTTTTTTGGCTTTTTTTGTCTTTTGTAATTTCATTGTTTTAAACAAACTTTTTTAAAAACTTTGTTTTGTTCTTGTTGCAACCATCCACAACAACAACAACAACACTAGTAACAGCAAAAAATTCTTTTTATTTTAATAAATTCAAGAACACAATGATGATATTGCCGCTAAAGAAACCTCTGGGACAGAGTCTGTGAGGACTGCAGTCTTAAGTGATATTGTTGACACGTGTTGCTGAACGGAACTGAAGCAAATGTTTGAATCAATCCAAATGGATTGGCCAAAGTGGAATCCATTGGAGAAAACTAAGTTTGTTACACGAATTATTTATGTTGGGGCACCCTTCTCGCTTATATGTTTAAAGTTTCAACTGTACTCTTACAGTAGAAGTTGTATGGAAGGCATTCATTCACATTTCAGGAATCTTTAGGCCTCTGTAAACTGTACTCTTACAGTAGAAGTTGTATGGAAGGCATTCATCCATATTTCAGGAATCTTTAGGCCTCTGTTAGTGTAATTAGCGTGGCAAGAGTGTAGCAGTTTAGTTAAATCAAAACTCAGAGAGCAAAGTTCATTGTGATACCAATAAGGCGATTTCCTCTAACTAACTAATAAGTCAAGAGTAAACGATTCCACCAGACAGCTTCACGTTAATGCCTGGCTTCATTTATAATCGAGATAAAAACGAGCTTGAAACTAGCCTGCCAGGTAAGCGAAATTTCTCTTCATGTGCCTATCTATTACACAATGATCCTTGAGAACGGAAACTGTGACAAAGATAGCCCTCCGATTCAATTCAAGTAATTGCTTGACACACTTCCTTTCCAATTTAGATCTACTGAGTCTGGCAATAAAGCAACACTTTTCTACAATCTAGAATTCATTGGCGAATAATAAATATTGTTACGTTTTTACCTTTTTAAAAACGTTTAAATATGAGTTCGTTAATTGCAAACTAAGTAAAAACAAATATGTGTTTTATTTCAATAAAACTCTCTTTATTGTCCACACTTTCACTCTCTTTATTGTTCACACTTAACCGATACAACAATAATTACTTGCTATTATTCACTCACAACTATTGCTCGCAACCGATATCTTCAAACACGACTATTTAGTTCACACGCAACTTCACTCAAGATTGACTGAATTACAACTGACTTTCTCGTCTGGTTTGTCTTGCCTTTTTATAGTCCAACACGAACAGTACATCGAACGTTCTTGAAGAAGAACGTTCGCGGTCTCGCATTCTCGCAATTTCTATGGTGACTGTATTGCTTGTTGTTGCGCTTGCTTATTTGTCCATCCCTTTTGCTCTCATGCTTGTTGTTGGTTTATTTGGAAGATGTTCGATGTATTCGTTAGAGTGTGTTTGTGTATTGTATACACATTGCCTCTTGTTGCGTTCTCTTATGTTGCGTTTGCGTTATCCATCTCTCTCATACTCATACTGATGTTATTGTTGGTTTATGTATGGTTGGATGTACACATGTGTTAGTGTAGCTGGCAGCTTTTGTTTATTGTTTTTATGTGAAACGATATTAGGTCGTTTCGATCTGCGTAACAATATCTTAGTTCAGCAGAGGTAAGAGACGTATCTATATTCATGTGTGAATTAGTATTCGATAGGACTGCGCTCTAGCAAGTTCATAGGCTACACAATTACACGTGATATTCCTCTGACAACGAAACCATATTAGATTGACAAAATTGGCATATTCTAACCAGAGATGAGCCATGAGTATTCAAAAAGATGAGTAAAATCGATTCATACTCATAATTTCTGATACTTTATACGCAATTATACGTATTTTAATATCATGGAACCTCTACTCATATTCATATTCATACTTAACAACACGTATGATGTTCGACTTTCCATAATTCAATATATACACGAAGCACAAAATAAGTATGAATGGCTTACGAAAGGTAAGGTTTGGTCTGCTTGCTGCTCTGTCGTTTTTCATTATGTGTCTTTTTTCTAATATTCTAAATGGAACAACAACTAAGATTGTAAATTTTGATGAATGATTCGAGTGACTTGAATCATTTTGTAAGTATTATAAGTATTTTTCTAAAGTGAAATGTCTCTGAATAAGTAGGATTATGAATTTAACATATTTCGAATGGTATGAGGTGATGTGTAGTCGCCGTAGTCCAGTAGGTAGTGTGTCGGCTTATTAGACGTAAGGCCCGGGTTTAATCCCCAGGTCAGACATCAAAATGAAATTATGAAAAAATATTTCTTCGCCGACTGACTCTCAGTAGATTTCTGGCATAAACTCTGAGCATAAATGAAATTGCCATGAAGAGCTTTTCAAAAATCTGTCGTTCGGGATCGGCTGTAAACTGTAGGTCACGCCATTTATGCTTAAAATTAACGCACACAACATAAGTGGTGTGAGAAGATAGGTCGTAATCCTGACTGAAGGGTTGTAATGACTAATTACGTATGTTTGAGTTTGATGTCAACATTGTACGCATACTCATTGCAACCTGTATTTATAAATCATCGTTGTAGTGAGTACGAATGAATCAGAGTACATAGTTAAATTTCAATATTGTTGACTCTCACTTATATTCAAAATTTCATGAGTGCTTATGAGTAGCGGAAAAACGATTCTTTGCTGATCTCTGGTAGGCACCACTAAGGTACTAGGTCTCAGAGTGTTTTATTCTGTACATGTACGTCAATATACATATGTATGCTATGTTGCTTACCCTTTGAAATTCTTGAAACGAAAGCTGCACAGAAATATTCTGGTTACGGATTTTTATACGTCAAGTTAGTTATTCAGCTAGAAGTCTGACTTCAAACTCCCCTTGACTTTCAAATTAAAAAATGAATTCATACTTAAAACATCTGACTTCATCTTCATCTTCTTCTTCATCATCATCGCATCACTATCATTTTGTTATCTTGTATTGGTTAGTGTTAGTGTTGTTGTTGCAGTTGTAATTGTAATTCATCTGAAAGCATGTGTGTTACATTTCTTGTTAACAATAATTCCAAACAAAATACCTTTTAAGTTGCTTTATTTGTCCTCAAAAATATTGTTGTTGTATTTAAACGAACATTCAACGCAACACAATACAATAAGAAAATAAGACAGAAAAAACAACAATAACAACAATAGCAACAACAAACAAGTACAACTTAAAACAATAAAACAAAATGTTTAAAAAAAAGTTTTGTTTTTCTTTAATGCACGGATAACGAAAGCAAAAAACAAAAAACGAAAATCGATCACACAACGCAGAAAAAAAAGAAGAAGAAAAAAAAAAAAGCAATCATGCAAGCCCTACAAGAAGAAAAAGCGACAAATCTGGCACTAACATCCTCAGCGCACATTGAAAATAAAACTTCAAAGTTATCAGCGAAATCTGCCCAAAATCTGTAACTTCAGCACCAAATGCAACAAAACTACATAAGCGTACACACATATACAGCTAAAGACTTATAAGCAAAAGCATGAGTTTGAGCATGAGCATGAGCATGAGCACATCCTATAAAGTATGGAATACATGTCTATATAAAGTTGGTTGAGACCAAACTCAGTTTTGTCTTCGTTTTATTGTTGTTTGTGTTGTTGCTGTTTGTTTAGTCGCACATTTATTGTCGTTAACTTCACGCGCAATTATAATTGTTGAGATCATTGACGTACGGTGGTCCGCCCTGGAGATTATTGTTGTCGAACTACTTGGAATTGTTTGCCTAAACAATTGGACAATGAGGAACATTTTGCGCCACAGTACAATTGTTTGTCATACTATGTATACATACATACATACATATGTACATACATGTATGTATGTACGTATGTGTGTGTGTATGTTGTAGTAACAACAGAGGAATAATAATAAAAAGTTAAAGGAAGCTGTTGAACATTTTGTTTTGCCACACACACAGAAATCTCTCAAAGGATTCAAAACTTGAATATTTTTTTTTTCGTTTTGTTTTGTTTTGCGTACATTTTGTGTTATCGGTGACAAGTAACAATAATGCAACAACTACAAAAACAACAACATCATAGTGATGATGGTGGTGGCGGCAGAATCGGCTTCGGGATATACAACAACATTAAACACACGATCAAAAACAACACGAAGACCAACACTGACACCAAACCCATAAGCTCATAATAAAGTTTAAATGCATATAAAATGGACCGGCGACGAACATTTTTTATATTCTCCCGATCATATGATCCTACATCACACACACACACATACACACATTGGTGCGTATGGAACATACATTCCTACTTGATCACATGATTTGTTCTTATTTTTTATTCAAAATTTTCCTTTTTTTATTCTGAAACATTGTTTTCCGATGTGAATTTGTTTGAATTTTTTTCTTTTTGTTGCTGTTGTTGGTTGATACAAATTTTTTAATAAAAAAAAATAAAACGACGATTGTCGTTTACAATTGAATGTTTATCGTTAACAAATGACTATTGAGATAGGCTTTAAGCCGACAGAGTTTCATACCCTTAAAAATGCTTACTTTTAGGGACACTTATAAGCCGTAACATCCATGGTAAATGCGGCCTTTTCTCAACAGAAGCAAACTGATGTAATTTTTACGGATTTTAGCGTTTAGCGTTCGATAAAGTGAATCACAAACTACTGTTAACTAAATTGGATTTAATGGGTGTAAATCATAGGAGTTTAAGATGGCTAGAGTCGTATTTGACTGGTACAAAGCAGACCGTATGTGTGAACAATAGCTGATCTAGTGTTCCTCAGGGCAGCCATCTTGGTTCACTTCTTTTCTCGCTGTTTATAAACGATCTTCCCAACATAATTAATTTTGCCAATATCTTGATGTATGCTGACGATGTAAAAGTTTTTCTCTTCTTTAATAATATCATCGAGCATATGTAAAATGATCTCAATAATTTCTTTTTGTGGTGCGAGTACAACATGATGGAGCTGAATATTAAAAAATGTAAATGTATGCGGTTATCAAGAAATAATTTAAAAAAAAACGTTAGATGGCGGACCCGATAGAGTAATTACTCGTGCGATGATAAGCTCAAATAGTTGGTTTCTTTACTGCTTATTTATTTGGGGTGCCTAAAGCGTACTTGTCCCCTTTCGCTGTTGTGATGGGTCCTACATATATAGGTTTTTACTCTCAAATTAACGGTTTTTGTATTCAAATTCAATTTTTTAAAAGTCAAACACAATTTTTTGCAACACAAATTCAATTTTTTTCATTTCAAATTAAATCATTTTCATTTCAAATTAAATTTATTTAACTTCGAATTAAATTTTTTGTTTATTTGGCTAAAAATTTAAAAATTAATTTTATAATAATACGATCCTACGAAGTCCTATTTTGGGAGAGCTATTCAATAAATTAGCTGAATCCAACATCGAAGGTGCTTGGCTGATCCTTGATAATACAAAGATACATAAAACTCAAGAAGTAAAAGATAAGGGTGCAGAGTCCGGACATATTTTAATGTTTCTTCCTCCTTACTCACCTATGCTTAATCCAATAGAAAAGGTTTTTTCTAAAACAAAGCTACATGCCCGAAATTTATTGGCTGATCCTGACATTAATTTGGACCTGGTAACAATAATTAAACAATCAGTCGAAACGGTAACACATTCAGATTGTAACAATTATTATCTCGATATGACCATGAATTTGTCATTAGCTGCAGCTGGAGAAATGTTGCAATAAAACCCGTCCAAATATTAAAAAAAATGAATTGAACAATAAGTTTATTTTTATTTAGTAAATTTTTAGTCAAATAAACAAAAAATTGAATTCGAAGTTAATAAATTTAATTTGAAAAAAATAATAATTTAATTTGAAATAAAAATAATTTAATTTGAAATAAAAAGAATTTAATTTGAAATGAAAAAAATTGAATTTGTGTTGCAAAAAGTTGTGTTTGACTTTTAAAAAATTTAATTTGAATACAAAAATCGTCAATTTGAGAGTAAAAACCTATATATTCTATTGAAGTCTTGAGCTAATTAATTTGCAGTTATAGCCGATATAGCTGATACTCACACACACGTACATATTCAATGCATTCTGTGTGTATCGTTTGCACTTCTAAAAAATCTTTAAATTGTTGCCACATTTCAAATGATATTCGCTGATCAGCATTGTCTATTTCAAAGTAAAAATATTCAATTAGCAGGCATTCTTGTTAATGCCAGCACTTTGATCTGTTAAAGTGTAACACTTGCTGCATAAAACTCCTCAATATGCCACCCAGGTTTGTGGCAATTTGAAAAAATGAAAAAAAACGAAAACCAAAAATAAACGAATAAGAACACGCATTAAAGCTCATATACAATACGATTCCGCCAGGAACAACCAAAAAAAAATGCCACAAAAAAAATATGCCGACAAACATTAAAACAAACGAGCAAAAACAACAAAACCAAAGACAATCTGAACAAAGCTTTTTGGACCACAGTACTGGTCTGTGTTGTGGCTTAACCAACTAAAAATGCTGCATAAACTGTTCGTTGATAAAAAAAAAAAAAAATGAAAAAAAATTGGAAAGAAGAAGAAATGAAAATCGAAATTGATATTCGATTTAATAAGAATAAGAAATACGAACTACAAAATGCTTTAAATGTTGACAACGACCGAAAGCGACAACAGCAACAATAACAGCAACAACAACAACAACAACAACAACAATAATAAACTAAAATTAAACGGGACAATATTGAGACTGCTGTTGCTATTGCATCTCTTAATGCTGCTGCTGTTGTTGTTGTTGGCCAAAACAAGAATATAAATTTGCAACACATTCAAGGGACAAACAAACGAACGAACGAACGCACCAACGAATTGGCCGGAGTATTTTAATGCATTATTAAATTGTTGTTATTGTTTAAATCGTATTCTTATTCTTCTTCGTTTTTGTGCATTTTATTTGTAAATAAATCGATTGCAACACCAGCAACAACAACCACAAAATAAAGAAATATATGTTCCTTAGCTTACATGTGTTTAAACAAAAAAAAAAAAAAAAAACAAATTGTGTCCAAATACAACAAATAGTTGAAAACATTTATTGAAAATCTGTGTTATTGTTGTTGCAACATTTAATACATGTATGACATACAAGAACAACATGTATTAACACGACTTTAATGAAATGCCAATAAAAAAAACAAACAAACACACATGCACACAAAAAAAAAAAACAGCAAAAAAAAAAAGAAACGAAATTGAAACCAAAAAACAAAATAATCATGAGAAATACCAAGAAACTAAGAGAATGCAAATCAAGCCAACAGGCATATCGAACAAATTTGACTTCGCCTAAATGGTCACAAAATAAAAACGACGACGACATACGGGTGCATAGCTTGGCTTAGAAAAAAAGCTCAGGAATTTGTATTAACAACGCAGATTTGACACTGACATTGTAAGGTGTAGTAAAAAGCAATCTAGTTGTTTATTTAACACACTTAGAATGATTTCTTCAGCATAAATAGGAAGCACTGAGTGGGTTACATTTCGAAATTTGGAAGGCAATTGCTTTTTTCACAGCAATAGTTCGCTTTAGGGTCACTACATACCTAGAACTCTTGATGTAAATGCTTTCATCATTTGCATACATAAACAGAACATAATCGCATGACAACTAAAAATTGGAAAATTGCATTTCTTCAGGGCTCTCCACTTGATATTTAGAGAAGACATCAAAAGGGGTAGACGTACTTGGACTTTCAGGGGAACATTAGGAGATTCCACTCCTAAACAGTTTACACCTGTAATCATGTACATATGTAAAGATAAATTCGAATTTAAAAACCAAAGACGTAAACCCACACTTTTAGCAGCGCCGCTTCTTGCCTATAACAGGGTAAACTTTAATATTAACAGAGCACTGTTAACTGTTTAACAGCGGCAATAAGTAGATTAGTCTTCTACTTTACAATTATTACAGACTATTGACACACAATTTAATACTCATTATTATTTGTGAATAATAGTGTTGAAATTTATAAGATGGTTAGCGGGGGATGGAGTGGGTAAAAAATCGATTTTTTCAAAATTAAATTTATCGAATCTCAAATTTATTCCATTTATCCTACTATCACGATTTGAAAGACAACTTTCTGGGCTACCATTTGCATATAGTCGGGTAGGTGTATTATTTCTTATATTTTCCAAAATGGCCACTGATCTAGGGAATTTCAAAAAAAAAAATTTGATATTTTCAAAGCCAATTTTCACAATACCAAATCACTTTATATGGGACTATGTCGCTAATTATATTAAAAGGTCTTGTAACCTTCCTTTGAGTGCGATATGGTACTCATAGACCTTGTATATGTCCTAAAATTAGCTTCTAAACAAGTGGGCTTGTTCAGATGGCTACTATTAAACAGCTAACAGTGGCCTGTTATAAATAAGGTGCTGCTAAAATTTATGGTTTGCGTCTTAGATTTTCAAATTCGTATTTATCTTCACAAGCATCCTGCAATCAGCTGCCAATAGTAGAGCACTTTTTTTCTTTGAAAGTTTTATAAAAATCGGAAAATTTCAATCTTTATGAAGCCAACTTTAACCAACTTATCAAAGCTTCACAACGTGGGTATATATCACGATGTGCGTAAATGCGTTCCATATATGGAACATCATTTTACGTTCGGTCTTATTCAAGTGGTTCCCAACCGAGCTCAGCTGTGGCTAACGTAACGCATTACTCTACTCTAATACTGTCCCACTTTGGTTCATATTCTCCCTTCTCTCCCAGCTGACCAATGACACAATTTCGAATGTTGTTCCGAACAGAGATTAGCAATTATTCGTTTTTTCGCTACTCATAAGCGCTTATGAAATTTTGAATATAAGTGAGTCGACAATATTGAAATTTAACTATTACTTTGATTCATTCATACTCACTACAACGTTGATTTATAAGTACAGGTTGCAATGAGTATGCGTACAACGTTTGATATGAAACTCATACCGTTCGAAATATGTTTGATTCATAAGCCTGCTCGTTCAGATTCATAATTTTATAAAAATACTTCTTATAATGCTTATAAATGATTCGAGTCGCTCGAAAATTTACAGTCTTAGTTGTTGTTGCATTTGCAAAAAAAGAAAACAGATACATAACCAAAAAAGACAGAGCACCAAGCAGAACAAACACACAACCTTCTAGAGAGTATTTTAGTGTTCGTACGCTTCTCATACTTATTTTGTGATTCGTGTATACATATATGTTGAGTTATGGAGAGTCGAACTCAACAACATCATACGTACGGTGACCATTATTTCCAAGAGAAAATAGCGGACAAATATATAAAATTTAAAAACAAAAAAAATTCATTTATTATAATTAATATTTTATATAACAATTTTTAAAATACAGACATAAATAGGTACAAATAATATAAACGAACTTAAATTTATACAAATACATACATACATATGGATATACTTACATATGTGTATAAATTTACTTCTAATATTTCTCTCTACGGAATGTATTTTTTTAAGTGTTGGGCCTGTTAGATAAAAATGTTTTAAATTCCGAACAGTCCATTTCAAAATTGCTTTTTATGGTCAAAAGAGATTCTAAAGTTTCTAGTCCCATTTGGGATTTTTCCAAAAACCAAATATAGTTAGATATAGAAAAATCTCTTCCTGTTGGTGCGTTTGACGCTGGCAAAGCAAATGAGAAAACTACTAATTTCAGGATGTTTTTATAAATAATAAAGAATATTTTTCGTTTCGAAAAATTTGAAAATTTCAACCCACTTTTTATCGGGATTTAATGCTGATTTTTTTTCCATATTTCTATTCGTTCAGCATTTGCATAATTTTTTACATAACTCATCATAAACACTCATATGTAAATCATTTCTGATTTCGGTTCCCTTTATTAACGACTTTTCAATTGAAGACCAAGATGGAATTGCATCTACAACATAGACAAAATGTAGAGTTTCCAACTCAATTTCATATGGAATTCCAGCTAATAATTATAAGCGATTTTACCGAGTTAGTGAAAAAAGTGGACAAAAGCGGACATTTTGGAAAATAAATACTTTTTAGAATTTACGTGTGGTAAAATAGTGGACAAATAGCAGACGCAAAAAAAATAGCGGACAGGAGGTTAAATAGCGGACTGTCCACTATAATAGTGGACGGATGGTCACCGTAATCATACGTGTTGTTAAGTATGAGTATGATGAGTAAGTACTTCAAACTTTGAATATGAGTAGAGGCTTCATGATATTAAAATAAGTATGAATGCGTATAAGTATCTGAAATTATGAGTATGATTCGATTCTATTCATCTTTTTGAATACTCACTGCTGATCTCTGGTTACCAACTAGTTTCGTGCAACAATAAAAGATCAATCAATAAAGGGAAGTATCACTCTAAATCCTTCTAAACATTTCTAGAGTATTCATTTATTGTGAACATTTTTTTTCTTTGAGTGTATTATCGCATAGCAAGCAATAACATGTTGAAATTACCATCAGGAAAAAAGTGTATCACTTGATGATGATGATGATGATGGTGATCAAGTTTTATTTGTTTTTTTCAATTCAATTTCTTGGAAGATGGTAATCAAAGCATTGATTGTTTTTAAATGAAGCACCACAACACTATCCAACGCCACTACCAGCCAACACCACTATTTGGAACTGTTGAAACGTGTTTTTTTTTTGTTTTTTTTTTTTTTGTGGAAAATCGTGGCAGTGTGTCCAGTGCCAGTACAAGCAAATATAATGTGGCCTAAAACACCTTTAAAAGCAGACAAATTTCAACTCGTTATCAGTCTCTAATAATAAAACATTCATAACACGTCGTTATAAAATCCTATTAAATGAATCCGGATCTTATTAACCAACGAATGAACGAACGTACGTACGTACTTACTTACAGAATAAGGATGCTGTTAAGCGTCAGTCAGTCAGTCAGTCATTTCCCCTAAGGAATGTGTTAAGAAATGAATGAAAATTTCGACAACTTCATTAGGCGAAATGGTTTCTTTTTCTTGTTTTTTTTTTTAAATTTTCTTTTTGTTTGTTTCGATTTCATTACACAGTTTTCCGGATTGATTATTATCTTAACATTTCGAACATTTAATTCCAGCTAAACGAATAGGCATAGCGAAGGATGGAATGATTGCAGAGTGTAAGTGTGCATTGGCCTGTCTTATCCTCAGAATGGTAAGGCAAAGAAGTTAAGAAAACTTATGAATTTCTTTGTAATTTTGAAAACGAAAACAACATTGTCAATGAATTCATTTGAATTGATCACATGAAACACATTACTTACCTGCCTTGATTAGATTGAACTTGTCAAGTCAAGTAATTTTTCATTGTTAACCCTCCCCTGCTTGTTTACAATTACTGATCACGTATGCATTGCATTTCGGTTCAATATCAGTTACATGAAATGCAGATAATTTAAGCCACATTAGTGTTCAATTCGATCGCTTTACAACTTCCTTCAATATCTTACAAATATTTTGTGAGATTTCTTCAAAACGATTTCAAAGAATATTTCACCTACGTTACCTTGCATGACCTTTAGAATGCATTTGTGTTTAAAGCTGGCATGGAAAAGGTTTTCCCCAAATGAGGAAATATTTTGGTTGCTTGTTGCCTAAAAAGCTGTTTGAAAATTCCAATGAAATCAGTTGCATATTTACTTAATAATTTCCGGCCATTGAAAGTATTGATGGAATATTGATTAAAATTTAAATTTTTTGAATATGAAACGTAAACAACAAGATTTTATCGAAAGTTTTGTTGTCATAATTACAGATACAAAGACCTCCAACTAAGAAAGATTAGCGTGTACAAGATATTAATACAACCTCTACGGGCTGCCATTCGCTATGAGACTCACGATCTGTGCTGTCTTCAATTCAATTCCTTATCATTTTATTTTGATGACAGATGAGTTTAACATTTCTCATGCATACAGCTTCAGCCACATCTGCACTAATTTTACAAAATTTAAAGAGATTCCAGTGTAAAGAAATATTTAAAAAGAGTGTGAAGATAATTTTGCATTTAAAAACCAAAGACGCAAACCCACACTATTAGCAGCGCCACTTATTGGCTCTAACAGAATAAACTTTGCTATTAACAGAGCACTGTTAACTGTTTAACAGTGGCAATAGTAGATTAATGTGATGTTTTTGTAACACAGCCTATTTCACTTGCCTGCCTGTTTATAAGGGAAACACAAACAAAATTGAGTGTTTTTGTTTGTGTTTTCCATGCAAACAGGCAGGCAAGTGAAATAGCCTGTGTTATAAAAACATCACATAAGTCGCCGTAGTCTAGTAGGTAGTGTGTTGGCTTATTAGACGTGAGGCCTCGGTTCAAATTAAACAAAATATGAAAAAATATTTCTTAGGTGACTTCCTCTCAGCAGATTTCCGGCAAAAACTCTGAAAGTAAAATTCAAATTGCAATGAAAGTTTCCCAAAAAATCTGTCGCTCGGAGCCAACTTTAAACTGTAGGTCCCGCCATTTACGTATAAAATGAACACTTACTAATAAAATAAGTGAGGAGCTAGGTCGTAATGCTGCCTAAAGGGTTGCAATGACCAATTGCGTATATATGTATGTAAGTTGTAAGAAGGGGTCTGAATTATTGTGAAGTCCGGATCAAAAATTTGTCTTCCATGCAATAAATATTGTAAAAGCTATCAGGATGAAGTAGCGATAAAAACCGAGCCTCGACCAGGCACCGAAGCAGAAACAGTTTAATTCACGCACATTTTCACATATTGTAGCTGCTGCTTCTGTTTATTGTCTTCGAAACAGTTTTGTGTAGTCAAGAGTTCTCTGTAGCAGAAGTTTAATCAAAGTCTGGCCATATGTTGGGATGCCTATCACGAAATTTTCTGCTTTTAAACGTATTGAGACCAGAGAAGGAGGTGATTTAATGCAATCTGAAGGACTGAAACTTGAAACTGCGTATTGTTACGAAAATGAAGAATCTTTTTGCTTTTACATCACTTACCAAAAAAAAATTGTAAACAAGTAAACAAAAATACAACAACAAACACTACAAAAATAAATGTAAACAAAATACACAAACAAAAATTATGAAACAACGATGTTTACATTTATAGAGATTTCCAGAAGGCGAAACCACGAACATTCGCATTCATCAGACTGTTTACCCTGCCATATAAGAGGCAAGACAAAGCAGGCGACTGAGTTAGTGAAGTTCAGTCTGTCTTGTATGAAGACGAGGTGTGTTTGAAGAGAGTAATCGTGTTTGAAGGTTTCCATTACAAGGATCTCTCGTATAATTCCTTAGTAATTGTTATTGTTTATGCAAAGGGTATAAAAAGAGGAAGAACAAAAAAAAAGGGAATTGTTGTTGTTTACATCAAGTTGTGAACAGTGGCACAAAGAATTATTATTCGCACAAAAGAATTTTAATTAAAACTAAACACAAATTTATTTTTATTTTATTTGCAATCTACGAGCTCATATTTTTTAAAGTTTTTAAAAGAAAAGACGTAACAATATCCTTATTATTGTGCAGCCTCCGTATAATTATTTTCTCTTTTTTTTTTCACTAAAAATCTGCGCGCCATAGATCATAATGATATGATCGTAAGTATGTGTTTTAATATTTTAATTTAATTTTTTTTATTTTAATAACCAAATCAGCGTATTGTAATTAATTTAATTTGTGTCATTGTTGTTGTTTTTATTTCTTTTATGTTATTATTGGTTGTTATGGCTGGCTGGGTGTTGTTAAAATAAATATTTTATAACAATTAATGTCATATATTTGTCTATGAAAGCGTTAAAAATCATTTGTTTTTTTTTTTTTTTATTTACAAAAACTACCTCCAATACCACCAGCACCACCACCACCTCTATCATCTATTTAAAGGCAATTCAATAAGACCATTTTAGCATTAGGCCAAGTTTACAACTTAAGCTGAGCAACAGCAGCAGCAGCAGCAGTTTGTATTACTTAAACATGACGCTGAATAAAATGCTCTGTACTCTGTAGCTCTTTGGGAATGGTTTGTTGGGAATGGAGTTGTTGGAGTTAAAAAATTTAAATTTTTAAGTTTTTTTCTTGTATTTTTCTTGTTTTTGTTATTGTTGTTTTATATTGTGTTTTATTTATATTCGTTATTCATTAAATTTATTTTTATTTTTTATTTATTTATTTATTTATTGTCTTTTCGTTTTCCATTTCATTCCTGTTAGTTGTTGTTGTTTTTATTGTGTTGATTTCTGAAAATTTGTTTATGAACGCATGTGTATGCATACGCTCTCATAAAATATTGGGTGTATGTATGCATATCCACAAATTGTACATGCCCAGTGAAGAATTTCTGGTCGACATGCCTGTCCTCAAACAAATATTAGGAAATATAAAAAAAATGTCGTTTAGTCGTTCAACACTTTCTGAAATCAAATACAATAATTGATAACGCAAACCAAAAAATGATGTTATTCTGGAGATCAAGCGCAGAATTACTCTTGCCAACAGGTGCTGCTATGGTCTCAATAGACAATTGAGTAGCAGAGACCTCTCTGGTACGACAAAACAAAACCTTACAAGACGCTTATCCTTCCCGTGCTTCTTTAAGGCGCAGAGGCACGCACAATATTAAGCACTGATGCTGCAGCCTTGAAAGTATTCGCGAGAAAAGTTCTACGTAAGATCTTCTGTCCAGTGCAAGTTGGCGATGATTTCCTGATCCGATACAACAGTGAGCTTTATGAGCTCCTCAACGACATGGACGCTGTGCATAGTATTAACATCCAGCAGCTGCACTGGCTCGACCATGTCGTTTGAATGGAGGAGAATGCTCCGACGAGACGGGTATTTGATGCGGAGATTTGCTTAGGTCGTCATAGAGGACGACTTTAAACTGTATGTCCCGCCACTTATATATAAAATTAACACACACAACATAAGTGGTGTGAGAAACTGCGGGCTTCTTGGGGACGATTGCCTGTAGACTATCTAATGGTGAAGGTATAGCACTGGCCATTTTATAGTCACCTAGCAGCAACTCGTTTCCTTGCCGTTCGCATCTTCCCCCTTTCCACCTTTCCTAAAAAAACCTGCACAATGCACTGCATGAGTAGGGGCCATACCCTGAGTGCTGGTTTCATTTAAAAAAAAAGTAGCAAATCGAGGAAGCCCTGTCATCGATTGAAGTGCCCAACTGGCAAAGGCAAGCAAGAAGCAGAGGCGCCTGGAAGGATTTGTTAAGGCAGGCCGAAATCCGTTAACCGCAGTGGTGTTGTGGTAATTTTTTTTTTACCGGAACGCGTATATATAATTATATAGACAGGGCCGATCCTGGGTAGGCGGCCGCTCTGTGCGGTCTCATGTCCCAAATTTAACGACGGGGGTGATTTTCCATGATAATCCTGGCGGCGGCGTTTTTTTTTTAGGTCTTATGTCCCAAATTTGACTACGGGGGGAGGGAGATTTCCCCCAATTTTCGCCCGTCGCGGCCGAAAGGGTTAAAAAAATGGTTTTAAATACACAAACTCTTAAGTAGTTCGGGTTCGGGTTCACGTATTTGTTTCGGTTCGGGTCGAGTTCCGGTTCAGCAGAAAAAAACGTTCCGGACTCCGGTTAACGGTTCGGAAAAACAAGCCGGTTCGTTCCGGTTTTTGTTCCGGTTCGGGTTCGGTTCAAACCCTTGTTTATAAAAATACATATAAAAATTCGTCAAAAATTAGAAAAAAAAATCAGCAATTCTTTTTAATTTCTTTTTTTTCAAAACGTCAGCCAATTCTTGTTATCAGAAATCATCTTTAGTTCCGGAACGCGTTCCTGTCCAAAAAGGAAATACCGGAACAATGTTCCGGAGCGTTCCGGCTCGACAACACCACTGGTTAACCGGGTTGTTAATGGCCAGTTAAGTAAGTAAGTAGTTGATAACGCATTGCTATGGGGATTATTATTTCCACAGAAACCGTTCTTTTTAGTCGCTAACAGATGTCAACCCTATCATTCTATAACTTGCAACAGTAAACCAACCTCCAGATTCAGTGCAACAACTTCATTAATGAATCTAAAATCAGACAATGACAACTTTCTATTTTTGGAAACTGAAGGAATACAATTACGCCTGCCTTAAATAAAAATCTCCACATCTCTGTCTTCCTTCTCACTTCCTCCTTTCACTGAAAGAGTCAGGTCTGTCTTTCCTGACAAGCTCAATTGCTATTCATTGCTTACATGCCCTAGCAAACGATTATCCTATTTTCCTTGTCCAACTCATTCGGCTTGCCTAGATGGCAAGTTAATCTAATAAGAGCCGGGAGGGCAAATTTAATATATTTTTTGATGACATAAACTTCCGCTAGAAGTATACTCTTAAGTTTTCCATGTATTGGGAATATTTTATTCGAAACTTTATCACCACTGTTCATTGATCATTACAACCCTTCGGTCAGGATTATGGACCTAGTTTCTCACACCCCTTATGTTGTGTGTGCGTTAATTTTATACATGAGCGGCGTGACCTACAGTTTAAAGTCGATTCCGAACGCTAAATTTTTGAGAGACTTTTCATGGGAATTCTATTTTACTTTGACAGAGATTTTGCCAGAAATCTACTGAGAGGTCCGTAATCCTGACTGAAGGGTTGTAATGACCAATTATGTATGTATGTCTGACATACATACAAGATTTCTTTACAAGCCCTATAAAAAATATTAGGCACACTTGTCCCTATCGAAATCCTCTCGCAGCAATGTTCCTGAGAGCTTACTTTCAATTTTGTTTGAATACTTCAAGAACTTCCTTAAAATATAAAATTAAAACTGCAAAAATGGAACCCAGCTTATGGAGCAGACGTCACAAAAGACATTCCGATCAATACATACACAATTGATCATTACAAGCCTTCAATCAGAATTACGACCTAGCTTCTCATACCACTTATGTTGTGTGTGTGTTAATTTTATACATGAGTGGCAGGAGCTAGAATTTAAAGTCGACTCTGAACGACAGATTTTTTTTGAGAAACTTTTCATGGCAAATTTTTATTTACTCTGCGAGAGTTTTTGCCAGAAATCTGCTGAGAGGAAGTCTCTAAAGAAATATTTTTTTCATATTTTCGTTTTGATGTCGGACCTGGGATTTGAGCCGTAGTCTACTTGACTAAGGCGACTTTCAGACTTCCCAGCATACTCTGGAGAAAACAGAAATATCTTTGGCCAACAAAGTGATCCTCGCCGTCAGAGCATAAAACCTAGTTGAAAATTTTATTAAAGTCCTAAAACACTCTTTGAAGTCGCCGTAGTCTAGTAGGTAGTGTGTTGGCTTATTAGACGAAAGGCCCGAATTCAAATCACAGGTCAGACATCAAAACGAAAATATGAAAATATTTCTTCGGCGACTTCCTCTCAGCAGATTTCTGGCAAAAACTCTGAGAGTAAAAATTGCCATGAAAAGCTTCAAAAAAATCTGTCGTTCGGAGTCGACTTTCAACTGTAGGTCCCGCCACTCATGTATAAAATTAACGCACACAACACGAATGGTGTGAGAAGCTAGGACGTTGTACAATGGGTCAATTCGACCTCCGGGTACTGTACTTGTCACAGTTGACAACTACACGTCCTCTAACCTAACCTAACCTAAAACACTCTATGTCTAGTTTCTTTCCATTCAATAACGATTCTCTTTGGGCCATATCTGTCTGGGGATTCTAAAGTCTCTCAATCTATACGGCCATAATATGGCGTAAACTTTTCACGCGATTGCTTGGTCATTGAGATCGAAAAAGGTTTTTCAAACTCTCTGTCAAAACCATACATTTTGTTTCTCTCTTTCTCGACAGTTCATCTGTGATCTCGTTACGCTGAACTCTATATTGCCCTTGAATCCAGCAGAATCTTATACTATACTCGTCCAGATACGTTATGGAATCATTAACAGTAATGATTCATCCTACGATAATCCGCACGCGCCCTAGAGTAAAGAGCATAATCAACATCAGTACCTGATCTAACAAACTTTTTAAATAACCTCGATTTTCTGTTCCTTAACCTTGACAGTCTAGCCGAATTCCACGGAGGACCAGAACGCTCCAAACGACTATTTACAAATGGAACACACACCCTAAAACATTTAAATAATACCGCATAAAAGCCATCCAAGATCCTGTCAAGTGAAAGAGAGTCATATGGTGGTGAAATAAGTACAGACGACCAGTCTACAGAGGATAGTAGTGTATTTAAACGACTAAAATCCGTACGATGGAAATTAAAACGCCCCTCAACACCAGATGAGCGATTAATTACAGGAGGTAAACAAAGATCAACTTCAATAGAAAGTAACAACGTAGGATGATAACTATCCTCAGGAAAAGATATAGGATCAATGCGAAATAAAGAAGAAGTACTTGGATCCTCTAAAAATACAAGGTCCAAAATTCTACCCATTGAATTCAATAAACCATTAACCTGGAAAAGACCTAGATCACACATAGCGGGCAGAATTTCATCATAGGATGGAAGTGAAGAACATGGCACTAATGACCCAGTCTCAGGTGAAAAATTCCAGGATGTATGCGGAAGATTAAAATCACCAAGGACTACTATAATCCCCTCTTGCCCCATTGAATCAATTACTTTATGGTGTTTTCTTTTCTACAAAGAAAATGTCACCCTCTTACAAGGTACATTAAAAAAATTTTTGACCAACCCTATTGTAATGTAATTTTTTATTTGAGAAGAACATAATACAAATATTAAAAAAGGGTATGCCCTGTGTTTACCACTTATTAAGAAAATGAATAAGGAAATGCCAATTTGTTCAAAGGTGTTGCCAGATCGCTAATTTTTCGACTTCATTTTTTGCACGCTTTTTTATAACAAAAAAAAAAAAAAAATATTTTAACACTGTTCCAACATTGAATGCAATTTTTTATATTGCTGAAAATGTAGCTTTAATAATGTAATATTTCCTTAAGATTACTCCACAACACAATGAAAAAATTAACTTCAAATTGGATAACAATACCAGGCGACTTTTTTTAAATTTCATCTGGTAGCCCTATAAATAAACAAAAGTCCTCTGCTTTACAGGGCATTAGCAGCACTGTTGATTTATACAGGGCATAAAATGCAATGCCCTCTACCATTGGCAAGTGCGAATTATTTAGAATAAAACATACCACCCTTTTAGAGGGCGAAACATTTTTAAGAAACAAACGCAAAATTGCATTTTGCGTTAATAAAATGCACATTTTTTGGTAGAAAAGAAAACACCATTAGAAATCAAAACGAAGTGAACCCTATAGATATGAATGTCAGAACAGGGAGGAATATACGAGCAAATAATGTATATAGACTTTCCACGATTGTAGACCCTAACGCAAATAAACTCAATATCCGCAGAAGAACACAAGTCAACCAATTCAGATGTGTATTTAGAGCAAATGGAAATGAGAACACCACCACCATTCTTAGACTTCCTATCCCGTCTATAAATATTAAAATTACTAGACATAATCTCAGAATCAAAAATATTACAATTCAACCAAGTTTCAGTAAAAGCAATTACATTAAATTCAAAATCAAGGCTACTATTATATATCGAAGAAAGTTTAGACCTAAGTCCGCGAACATTTTGATAAGCAATTCTGAAATTAAAAGACGATTTCGAAGTTAGTTTTTTTGAGACTGTGTTTTTTTCCGGCAGAAAGCAACCAGCTTCGAGCCGATTTAATTCCCAGCCAGTCTCTCTCTCTCTCTCTCTTTACATAAACACACTCAATTATCCGATCGCTCATAGAGCAGCGTCGTTAACCAAGTGATGCATTCGTTCCGAATCGCCTTCTAATTCTTTTTAATTAAAAATGTTCGGTGGGTTGTCTATCACCATGTGTATACTAATAAAATAGAGAGAGAGAAAGAGAAAGAGAGAGAGGGAGAAAGAGAATAAATATAATAAGAAGGCTTGAAAGTCTTGGAAGACTAAAGACTGAAAACGGCATAATATTGGTAAAATTGTTTAAAATTTGATGTTATTAGTGTGATAACGTCGCTAATCCACTTGATTTATGATTCTTATATAATGAGTCAGTGTTTGTTTGTTTGGTTGGTTGGATGGTTGTATTGTTTGTTTTATTTTATTTAAATATTATTGTTGTTGTTGATGTTGTTGTTGTTGTTTTGAATGGTGTTGTTTATTACCGAGAAGGCTTCCCACACGTCTCGTTATCGTTCAATCAAATCTTTGCTGTGTTGACTTCAATAATTTTAATAATTTGACACAGAAAAACAACGAAAACGAAACGTAATGAAATGAAATCAAAAGCAACAACAACAACAATAAACGAATTTTATCATAATAAGGCAACAAGTAGAAGAAGAAGAAGAAGATGAAGTATAATAATAAGCGAACGTATTTAGTGGGCTTAAACCGATTAAAGACTTGATACCCTGATACCCTGATACCCCTCTTCAGTAGTTGCTAAGGTTTCTTAAACAAAAGAACACTTTGTGAACGCTGTGACGCAAAATTAAGTGGTAACGTAGACTGCAAACGATTTATAAACGATTTTAAATCAAATTAATTAGGCTTAAAGCTTAAAAGCAAACGTCCCTTAGCTCAGCTCAGTTCAGTTCAGCTCCATTTCCATTTTCTGATGAATATTAATGAGCGTTTTTCGTTGATATTCTCTGTTGTATTTAGGGTGGGAAAGCTGTGTGAATGAATCTAAAAAGATGAGAAAGAAAGAAAGATTTTCAAAAATTCAATTCTTTAACAAAAGATTTCGAACAAAAACAACAACATTGTATGTCAGGTCATGTCTTAAATTTAAAATCGAACACTAATGAGGTGGGAATCTAAGCCTCTTTAATTAATAACTTAAAGAACGCTCTGTTCTGTTCGATTTGCAATTAAAAGGGAATGAATTTTAAATTTTAAAAAATTCAAAATTTATCTCTGTGTCACAGATTTATTCACGGCCTATGCGGCAGTTAGTCATTCGCCCACCTGTGTTCGATTACTAAAACATTCTCTACGACACTGTGTTCTGTGTGTGTACCAGAGACCAGCAATGAGTAAAATGTGAGCGTATTAAAGAGTTTCTGCTTCAGTGCTGGCTGGGTTAAGGCTCAGGTTTTTTTCTCTTCTTCATCTTGACAGCTTTTAAATCATTTTTTTTAATTTTTAACATGGACTTCATAAAAATTCAGACCAAATTGTTGCACACTATTCCCTCCCTTCCCTCTCTTACAACTTACATATATACGCAATTGATCATTACAACCCTTCAGACAGGATTACGACCAGAGATTAGCAATGAATATTAAAAAAGATGAGTAGAATCGAATCATACTCATAATTTTAGATACTTATACGCTTTCATACTTATTTTAATATCATATTCAAAGTTTGAAGTACTCATCATCATATTCATACATAACTACACATATGATGTTCGATTGATTTCGACTCTACATAACTCCACATCAGCTTTGCCAGAATGATGATTTTATCATATTTTTGATGATTTTTTAACTAAAATATGATTTGATGATTTTTCTCCAAAAAATATGATTTTTTTTTCCAAAAATATGAATTTTTTGTATATAGATACTTCACGTTATAAACAGTGTAAACAAAATGTTTCAAAGTACAAACTCCCAAATTCAAAAGATGTATTCTGAAATGGAACGTTTATACTTACAAATATTAGACAATTTTGTAAAGCCACATACATTGGCTACACTGATTTCAATATTGAGGAAAATATTGAAAATAAAGACGTTTTTTTAAACGCCGAAGATGTATATTTAGGAGTATTTGTAAAAAAAAAAGATTTCTGAAACAAAATTTACCAAAATTTACTGCGTTTCATTAAACATTGAGTTTTGTAAACAATTAACCCAACGTTTTAATTTTAAAGATACTTCCTTGTATGTAAAGAAATGTCATATATTGATCCACATAATACATATTAATAAGAAAGTTTCTTCATTGTCTCCACTAATAGAAAGATTTCCAAATTTAATTAATGAAAATGATTCTCAAAAGCTAGACGATGAATTTAGAGAGCTTCGTCACATAGATTTCAAACAATATTTTCAAACCTTAGAAAATATTAATTGTGAAGATTTTTGGGCCAGAGTTTCTAAAATAACTCGTGTTGATAACGATTTAGTTTTTCCAACATTGACGAAATTTGTGTCCAGTATACTTTGTCTTCCCAGTTCATCTGCAAACGTTGAACGAATTTTTTCTAAAGTTACTTTAAATAAAACTAAGTACAGGAACAGGCTTGAAAATGCAACATTAGAAGGTATTTTGTTTATACAGGATTATTTACTAGTTAAAAGGTGTTCCTGTTATAATCTTAAAATTGATGAAGAAATTGTAAAAAATATGAAACCTTCCCAGTATTATAATTAAATTATTATAGGAAACTACTAAAAGTTTTACAAAACTCTACTTTTCTATTTAGATCTCATTTTTGTACCTTATAAAACTACTACTTACATATCGGCGGCTGGCCTGCAAAATGGCCTATGTGCCTTTTGGGAAATTAATTTTATTCGCCCATTTTTAAGTCTTATTTATGGTCCATCTCTATAGCAAAAATTTGTCCAACGTCTCCGCTGGTTCCAAAATTATTGCAAAAATAAAAAACAAAAAAGTAGTTTTGTATGACTTTCATATAAAAATTATGTTGTTTTTTAGGTCTTCTGAAAAGTTGTTGAAAATTACATAGGTCAATTTGAAGGCCAGACGACAATATAAATGTATGGATTTTTTAAAATTAATGTTAATTAAATTGAATTGTCTTTTATGTATAACATACATATTTATTTTTTGTTTTGTATGTATATAATATTTTTGGTAAAACATGTAATTAATTTAAAATTGTTTGATTATCGGGTTATATCATATCCTCAAAAATAAAGATAGTATATGATAACAAAACCCCATAACCAATCAATGTAATACACTTTTATTTTGAACTGTTATTTATTTTTTAATGTTTTACAAATAAAAGTTGAAAAGTGATGATTTTTTCCCCCAAAATATGATTTTTTTTCCTTAAAATGATGATTTTTCACCAGAATCTTCTGGCAACGCTGCTCCACATATACACAAAGCACAAAATAAGTATGATTCGCGTACGAACACTAAAATACTCACTAGAAGGTTGTGTGTTTGCTCTGCTTGCTGTCTTTGTCTTTTTTGCTTATGTGTCTGTTTTCTTTTCTTTTTTTTTGTAAATGCAACAACAACTAAGACTATAAACAGACGTCGGCACCAATGTCCCTCAGGAGAAGAACATCTTCGGCTTTTTACACACATAGGACACGAACATCAACAATGTTCGTTAAAAAGAGCGTAAAATTGCATTCAGTGGTTTGTCAACTTCTAAAGAAGAAGGTTCATGTCGCTTTTTTTCAGGTTTCAATTATACACCCAAGAAAATATTACTGTAGGTTTCACTAATATTCAATGAGATTCACTAATAACAATGAGAAATGATCTCGATTTTTGGAAGAATATTTGTCAAGTTAAATATGTAGTCTTTAAGGATTTGACGCTGTAATTATTTTTATATTTTCCGCCACATATACATATTAATTGGTTACACTTGAAAATATTACTAACAATTTTCCTCTGGGTTAACACATGCCTCTCACAAATACCCTCACATTTTTATCATGTTCTCTTTGTGCCGACGTCTGACTATAAATCTGACTATAAATCAGACGTCGGCACAAAGAGAACATGATAAAAATATGAGTGTATTTGTGAGAGGCATGTGTATAACCCAGAGGAAAATTGTTAGTAATATTTTCAAGTGTAACCTAATAATATGTTTATGTAGTGGAAAATGGAAAATATACAGCGCTAAATCCCTAAAGACTGCGTATTTAACTTGACAAATATTCTTCAAAAAATGGAAATCATTTCTCATTGTTATTAGTGAATCTCATTAGAAAATAGTGAATCCTACTGTAATTTTTCTTTGGGTGTATAAGTAAATTATAATAAATATAAAACATAATAAATTTCAACAAACAAATCCAAAATAATATTTTTTGCTTTCATTTCACCACTTTTAAAACAAATAATTTTTGTTATTTTTTTCAAAACAATAACAAGAACAACTGTTTTAAAAGTGCTGCCCTTACAACCCTTTGATTAAATTGAGGGTCAAACATGCAGCATATTTTCTGGGTTTTATGGCAGAATTTTTAGAAAAGAACACGTTACTAATTTACAAAATTGCATTTTTTTTCAGAAAAGAACAGCAAAAGGGCAAAAAGGCAGAATAAAGGCAACATTTATGCCAGAAAAGAAATCACCATAAGTTTAACTTATTTGGCTCTGATGGCATCGAGTTGCATTTGTTTTTTTTTCTCGCTACTGTATATTCTTTGTCATTGTCATTGGCATATTGGAATCTAAGACAATGGATATTACATCGCGTCAATAAATATACATAGGTTAGGTTAGGTTAATGTGGTAGCTTTATGCCAAAAGCTCACTTGAGCACGCATAGCGGCCCGTTGTGGCACCACAGGCGAACGCAGTCCCTGTACTAACCAAGTTCCTCCGAGCCAATGAGGGGGAAATCGCTTAGCGCAAGGGCTGCACAAAATAAATAAATATACATATTTGCTACCGTATTGTGTTGATGTAGGGTATCATTTAGCCGATGCTGAACGACTGCAATTCCCTTAAATATTTTTAATTTTTTTTTTTTGTATTATTTTTTTGTATTGACTTATCAAAAGTAAAATTAATCAGTTGTTGTCTTTAGATGCTCCACCTTTTAGATACCAATCGCAACTAATAATACCAATACCAACAACTACAACAACAATGGATAACAACTTGTTTCTAATCATTTTTCATTTTCCTCAGCCTCTCTACAACTACTTCTTGGTTTCCTTATAATTTTTTTTTTATTCGATTTTATTTTTGTTGTTGTTGTTGTTGTTTTTTTCTGATTGTCTGTATGAATCTTCTCACCTTACGTGCCAACAAAATAAATCGTTACACCACTGTTCAGATTGAAATACAAAAATGCACAGCATGCCACATGCAACACAGCACAGAACACAGTACACAGCACACAGCACACAGCACACAACACAAGGCTACGTATCTGTGTGTATTGTTTTCATGTCTTTTATTGCTATTGTTGGTGTTGCTGGTGTTGCTTGTGTAGTTGGTGTTGTTGTTGTTTTTTTTTATAGTTTATACGCTCGCATTACTCACCTGCTGTGTTTAATGTCCAGTTTTACAGTGTATTTAAGGATCTCATTGGAAATCACTTAGAACCCAATAAATAACCCAATCACTCCTCTTTGTTTGTTCACTCACTCACTCCGTCCATCGTGTACTCTCGTTCGTTAGTTTTGTTTTCGTTTTGGCTTCTTTGGCCATTGCATCTGTGTTTCAAAGTTGCAGGTGTATGTGTATGTGTATGCGTGTGTGTATGTGAGAGAGAGTGTTGTTTTCACGCTAAATATGTCCATTTGGTGGAACATTAATTGCTCGTTACTTAAGTTCTAATATCCTCTGCAAATTAAGTTGTTGACTTTAACATTCCACATACAACAAACTGTCGTGCTGTGTTGCCACATTTGAATTCAACGTATTGTCTGGTATACACTGGCTGACTGGTTGGCTAGCTGGACACTAACTGGCCATAGTAATAATGTTGCAAGCTTTCGTTCTCTTAAAGAGCCTTTTTGTGTTTAAGCAATGCCAGCAGGAGTTTCTTCGTCGATGTCTTCATCTTTAGCGTTGTCCTCTCATCATAATCACGATCAGCATCATCATCATCATCAGGCAGCAGTAACACCAACATCTGCATGACGGGGGAAAAAAAAAGAAGGAAAACAACCAACTTCTTGCAACATTATAGGAGACATTTGTATTAAAGCTTCTCATAATACCAGATTAAATACAAAAACAAGATACAAAAAAGACAGAAGAAAAGAAAAGAAGAAAAAAATTATGCCTGCTTTGCTATACAAACTGCTTAAATAGCCTAAGCCGTAATGCCTGCCAGTGCCCAGTTCCAGTTCCAGTCCCAGTTGTGGCACTCACTCTGACAGTGAACTGCTGCAACTGCTACAACTGCTGCTGCAGTGAGATGAGAAAAATGTTTAAAATTAAATTTAATAATTTGTTTTTGTCCATAATTGAGCTGTTACGTGTTAAATGTTGTGGCACAACAACACCAACACCAACAACCATTCCAACTAGCCAATTGCCTCTGTCTCTGGCTGTGGCTGTGATTCTTCTGCTCCTTAGTGTTTGTTGCAAGGTAAACATTGTCGTCGTAGTTTCGTATCATTTCTTGTGTCTTCATTTAAAACATGTTAATTTTTGTCATTTGTTTGCGATTTTCTGATAAAGTACAACAACAACAACAACAATAGCAACAACAACAATAATAATAAATGGAAAATTTACCATGACTATTACAAATGATGGCAATTCATTTAAGTTACTTGTTAAGCAGGATTTCTTCTTCTTCTTCTTCCTTTTCTTTTTCTGTTTAATTTGTAATAAAATATTGGCATGTACTGTGGATACACTATGACGCAATGCTAATGATTTAACATATCTGAACCAGAGTTCAGCAATGAGTATTCAAAATAGATGAATAGAATCGAATCATACTCATAATTTCTGATACTTATACGCATTCATACATACAGTGAGCGTCAAAAGAAAGTGTACACTATGGATAAAATTCTAACAATCTCAACTCAAGTTTTCCACTTAAGCAGAGTGCCCGAAAAAATTTTACAATATTTCCAAAATATTCTAATTCTTTTATTCTTGTTTCAATTTTAAAAACTGGCAATAAAAAAATTTGAAAAAAAAAAAAATTAACGGTAATTTATTAATGTATATTTTTTTGAATTGTACACTTTCTTTTGACGCTTACAGTACTTATTTTAATATCATGGAACCTCTACTCATATTCATATTCATGGAGTACTCATCATATTCATACATAACAACATGTATGATGTTCGATTGATTTCGACTGTCCATAACTCAACCTATACACGAAGCACAAAATAAGTATAAGTACTAAAATACTCTACTAAGACTGTAAATATTGATAAATGATTCGAGTGACTCGAATTTATTTATTTAATTTATTTTTCTAATCCTTATGAATCTAAATGAGTAGCCTTATGAATCAAACATATTTCGAATGGTATGAGTGTGATGTCAACGTTGTACGCATACTAATAGCAACCATACATACATACATAATTGGTCATTACAACCCTTCAGTCAGGATTATTGACCTAGTTTCTCACACCACTTATGTTGTGTGTGTTAATTTTATACATAAGTGGCGGGACCTACAGTTTAAAGTCGATTCCGAACGACAGATTTTTTTAGAAACTTTTCATGGCAATTTTATTTACTCTCTGAGTTTTTTGCCAGAAATCTGCTGAGAGGAAATCGTCGAATAAATACTTTTTGTATTTTGTTTTGATGTCTGGCCTGGCTTTACGTCTAATAAGCCAACACACTACCTACTAGACTACGGCGACTTCACCATTGTATTTATAAATCAACATTGTAGTGTGTATGAATGAATGAATTAGAGTGCATAGTTAAATTTCAATATTGTTGACTCACTTATATTCAAAATTTTATGAGTGCTTATGAGTAGCGAAATAACGATTCATTGCTGATCTCTGGTATACAACAACAATTGCTTTGTTTGTTATTCCTCTGTTTACACCCCTTGCATAAACAATAACAATTACTAGATAATTGTTGGACTAATTTTTGTAACGGAGATCTTCAAACCACGGTTACTCTATTCTCTCTCTTCACGTAACACTGATTGAACTTATACTAACTCCGTCACCTGCTTTGCCTTGCCTTTTATATGGCAACGTAAACAGTCTGTTGAATGTTCTTGAACGCGAATGTTCGTAGCTTCGTCTTCTCGAGATCTCTAAATAAAGGGTGATTTTTTAGCTATTATCTTTTTGGCAACACTGGTTTAAACAGCTCACGCACGTTTCGTGTTTTGTTTCACTGTCAAACATCTTCAGTTTGGTCTATAATTTAACCATGAATCGTCTTACAAACGAACAACGCATGCAAATCATTGAATTTTATTATCAAAATGGGCTCTTGGAAAGTTGGCCGAAGATCCACTTCTTTATAAAAAAAATTGTGTTCAGCGACGAAGCTCATTTTTGGCTCAATGGATACGTAAATAAGCAGAATTGTCAATTTTGGAGTGAAGATCAGCCAGAAGCATTGCAAAAGCTATATGGGCTGGTGTTATCATTGGACCGTACTTCTTCAAAGATGCTGCGAATCGTAGCGCCTTTAGACTATTTTTTGTGGGGCTATGTTAAAGCTCATGTCTCTACAGACAAGCCCGCTTTAATTGACGCATTGGAAGACAAGATTGAAGCATTTATTCGTGAGATACCGGACGAAATGTTGGAAAGAGTATGCCAAAATTGGACTAAGCGGATGGACCATTTGAGGCGCAGTCGCGATCAACATTTGCATGAAATAATCTTCAAACATTAAATTATATGGACCGTACTATCGATTCAAATAAAGATTTCATGCATTTTTCTGAATTTTATGTGTTTTTTTGAAAATTTTTCCTATAGCTCTTAAAAAATCACCCTATATAAACATCGTTGTTTCCTTATTGTTGTTTGAGTATTTTGTTTACATTTATTCTTGTAGTGTTTGTTGTTGTATTTTTGTTTACTTGTTTACCAATGTTTTTATGCTGGTGTTTGTTGTTATGTATATTAAACAGTGCGATAATTTGTAAACAAGTTCATTGTTTTTGTAGCTTTTATTTATAACTTTAATGTTAAACGATTTAAAGACAAAACACCAGTATCTAGATTTCCATTTTCGTAACAGTATTAATAGGATTTGCTGGCCAGTACTATATACCATACATAGAAACCGCTTAATTGAAATACTTTAGAATATTTCGAATCTAAAAACCTAAAAATAAAATTAAATTTGGAAAAAGACATTTTGATTTATTATTTTTCTATTCCATTCACTTGAAATTTATAACTTATTAGAACCAATTTCATATCTTAAAAGAGGCGTCTGCAAAGAGAGGAATAACAAAAGAAAGGAATTGTTGTTGTTTACATCAAGTTGTAAACAGTGGCACACAGAATAGAATAGAATAGAAGAATTTTAATTAAAACTAAACACAAATTTATTTCTATTTTATTTGCAATCTACGAGTTCATATTTTTAACAATATGCTTTTTTATAAGTTTACTTAGCTAATTCCATCATCTTCTACTGTTATTGTTACAGTCCTCTATTGCTTATTTCAAACCAGAGAAATTTGTTTGCGGAAGGGCTGTTCTAAATGTTTACACTATGCGACAAAATAAAAAAAATTAAATACACCCGGCTAATGACATAGTGTAGGTTGTGAGTTTTGTTGAGTAGATCTCAAAAATATTTTTTTTTTTTTATATTTCTCGAACCATCCAAACTTTTTTTATTTGACAAAAACTGTTTTTTTAGACTTTACGCACAAATTTCAGAATTACTCAAACATTTCTGACCCGATTTCCATAATTTAAATTTTGTTGGAAAGGGGAGAGATGGACCTTTAAAACGGTATACATACATCTATTATTCGACTTAATATGCTATGAGTTTTGATGAGGTAAACTTGGAAAATGCAAATTTTTTTCATATTTTTTCAAGTTTGTCCGTTCATAGTAGTAAACTTTACTTAAAAAATATGAAATAAGTGATGACATTCTGAAAGCGCATTATCTTGTGAAGAAATTGGCACTTCGTTTGATCAAATCGAATTAAAATTACCGTAGTTATTATATAAATAATATAACAGTCGTGTTATATTTTTTATATATGTCATCTCATCGAATGAACTTTTAGTTCGAAAATTTTCAGAATTTTTGATGGATCTTGATTGTTTATTGGAAAATGTGTCAATTTCACGTTTGAGCTACCACCAGAAGTTGGCCAATATTTGCGCAAAAGGAAATATTAATATTTGCAAAAAACACAATTATTACCCGACTTCTGGAAGACGTGCAAACGCGAAATTGACACATTTTGTGATAAACAATCAAGATCCATCAAAAATTCTGAAAATTTTTCAACTAAAAGTTCATTTGATGAGATGACATATATAAAAAATATAACACGACTGTTATACTATTTAAATGATAACTACGGTAATTTTTGTCCGATTTGATCAAATGATGACTCAATCTCTTTACAAGAGAACAGACTTTAAGAATATTATCACTTATCTTATATTTTTTTATTAAAGTTTGCTACTATGAATGGACAAACTTGAAAAAATATGAAAAAAAATTCGAATTTGCCAAGTTTACCTTATCAAATCTCATAGCATATTAAGTCGAATAATAGATATATGTACACCGTTTTAAAGGTCCATTTCTTCCCTTTCCAAAAAGATTTAAATTTTGGAAATCGGTTCAGAAGTGTTTGAGTAATCAAGAAATTTGTGCGTGAAGTAAAAAAACAATTTTTGTCAAATAAAACAAGTTTGAAGGGTTCGAGAAATATAAAAAAGATATTTTTGAGTTCTACTCTCAGTTAGTTGAGTAACTAGACTATGTAGTTACTCGGGTGTATTTTCAATGTCGCACCGTGTTATTTGTATGAGAATATCTTGAAACACAAACAAATACTTAGGAAAGCTTATGAGCCATGATACTTAACATAAGCTCTTCTGTTAGTTTACATATGTAAGCAGCAGTCAGCTGTGGTTTAGATTTTACGTGTGATTTAATTTTGTTAGCCTTTAAAGCGATCAGATTAGACTTGAAAGCTATCTTCGATCATTATTGTCTGTCGATTTAATGTCTTTATTAAATAAACGCGATGATTTTGAAGCATAAAAATCAAGTAAATGAAGTTGTAAAAAAAATGATTTCCCATAACAAAATATCGAATTTTATTGTTTTGTTAATAAAATCACAGCAGAAGAAGAACAGAGAAAACGAATGTTGTTTAAATGAATTTCATTCTGTGAATACAAATACACGAGAGTCTTTATTAAAGAGTGTGTATTACTTTTATTTTTATGTTCGAAATGATTAACATTTAAATTATCATCATGATCATTATCATTGTTTTGATTACCAATTTAAACAACCCAACAAAACACAACAAAATTATTCGAAGAAAATGTATAAAAAATAAAATTATGGCACCTAAACTCGATCATGTTGGCTCATGAAAGAGAGAGAGAGAGAAGGAAAACCGTCATGTTATTAATATTGACCTCGTTTATGAGCTCATTTACCAACTAAATAAAAGTAAATGTAAAATAATCTGGGGACCCACAAAAACAATCTTATTTCTTCGATAGCCATTCGGCCACAACTATTTTAGTCCAGCTTCACACCATTTGCTCACCATACGATCAGCCAACGAACAGGAATATTCTACCACCACAATTACAACAGAGAAGAGCAGTGAAGATCATGTGTTTAGTATGCTCTGGTGTGATTCAACTATGGAAACTTCATATGGTTTCGGAATTGTTGTGTTCCCAGTTGTAAAAATGCCATTAATTTCAAATATATTACAGCAGTAATTTGATATTTTCGCGCTTTATGCCAGCCAAGCAATAAAATTCATTTAAAAACGATCTTTTTTTCTTCTTTCTTTTTCTGTATTTAAACGATGATCTTCCAACACATACTGTGTCCATTGGATGGCATTGGGGAATCATGATGATGATGATGATGATGCCCCATGCCATACTTTCTTTTCATATGCAAGAGCAAAGCCTTTAAAAATCTTATACATTGGCTGGCATGAAGCTGAGACATGTTTGCCTATGTGTATCGAATAACCAACAAACAAACAAACAAATTTATGTTAAATTGCTAGAGAAATAAATGTTAATTCATAAAACATATACTCATACATCGTATATAGACAGAGACATTCACACATCACACACAAACATCTCTATTGTTTAAGTGTTCCTTTAAAGAATGCATTCTTTTAAAATCGACGTCATACGTCACCTACAAATTAAATTGTGTTGACAATTTCATTCTTTTTTATTTTTTATTTTTTGAATTTATGAGATGGTGTATCAAAAAATTTTTCTTCCTAGACCTGCTGCTGTGAGTTGAAGACAAATGATTAAAAGTTATTGGTTTTATTGACAAAAACAACAAATGACACCAAACGGAATTGTTTAATAAATCAGTTGCTGCCCAGGAAATCTTTAAATACGTTTCCATTTTAAATTGTATATAACGGTACAAGGAAACTTTAGAATAATTTTTTGAATTATTTTTTTATGAAATTCTTAAAATCTAAATTTCATTTTAACGTGCATACATACGTTATCGGCCTACGCTAGGCAACAAAATGAAAAATTATTACAATTTTTCAGTGGCCATTCCTTTTTTTAGCCACTAAAAATTAGTCAAGAGACATTTTTTTCGCATAAAATAAATTAAAAAATGCAATGCCAATGTTATGATACCCTCGGATAAAAGAAAGCTTCCAAAATATTGTTACGACTTTACGTTTTAAAAACGTTTAAAATATGAGTTCATAGATTGCAAATAAAATAAAATTAAAATAAATCTGTGTTTAGTTTTAATTAAAATTCTTTGTTATTCGCATAATTCTGTGTGCCACTGTTCACAACTTGATGTAAACAACAACAATTGCTTTGTTTGTTATTCCTCTGTTTACACTCTTTGCATAAACAATAACAATTATTCGACAGATCTTTGTAACGGAGACCTTCAAACCACGATTACTCTCTTCAGACACACCGCGTCTTCACACAAGACTGACTGAACTTCACTAACTCAGTCGCCTGCTTTGCTTTGCCTTTTATATGGCAGGGTCAGCGTTGCCAGATTTTTTTTTTAAACTTTATTTCTGGGGAAAAACAACTTGATTTCTACAAAAGTACCAACATTTTTAAAGGAAATTCCGGAGCCCGGTACCCTCTGTTGGTGTTTTTTTTTTGCGTTTTTTGTCCGGTACTAATAAAATACACAATATTTTATTTAAAAATGTAAATATTTCCTGTTTTAATACTGAATTTATTGAAAAATTTTAAATTTAATTTTGTCGAAAAATCCTGTTTTGTTAGAAAACAAATTTAATGAAAACTTTTTCGCATCTCCAAAAACTTAAAAAAAAGGGAAAATTTGGCAAATGGTAACGCTGGGCAGGGTAAATAGTCTGGTGAATGTTCATGATGGCGAATGTTCGTGACTTTGCCTTCTCGAAATCACAATATATGTAAACATCGTTGTTTCATTATTGTTGTTTGTGTGTTTTTTGTTTACATTTATTCTTGTACTGTTGTTGTTGTATTTTTGTTTACTTGTTTACCATTTTTTAATCTTGTGTTTGTTGTTGTATTTTTGTTTACTTGTTTACCTTTATTATGCTGGTGTTTGTTGTTATATTAAGCAGTACGATAATTTGCAAAACAGGTTTGTTTACTGCATTGTTTTGTTTTTGTAGCTTTTATTTATAATTTTAATGTTCAGCTATGGAAAAAGGCAAAACTCTAGTATCTAGATGTTTTCATTTTCGTAAGAGTATGAAATCTATATGACATCCATCACGATTACTTTATTTCAAATCTGTGCTGTATGTGTACTTGATATAATTCTCTAATACATGATCCTGTCTGCCCGTCTTATGCTGTTGATTCTTTTACGGGATTTAAAACTGGATTGAGGTGAGTACTAGTCATTGTTTAATTCAGATTCATGCAAGAATTCACTAGGATTTAGAGGGGAATAATATTATTGCCCACTTTTAGGAATTGAATATACTCAGCCCCTTATCTCGGACGATGCTAATCATTAAAGCCATAATTACGTAATTTACCCAAAAGATTTCAAACTCTAATCAAAACTATCATACATTTAGCAACCTGTCCTATAAAACACTCTCCAAACCAAAAAATATCGAAAATAACCAATAAAACCAAACCGTTGATTGCTGTCTCCTACGGTTCACAGGCGACGTCAACGTTATCGATAACGATAACGATGTTGTGGCTGTTAGTATCGTTTATAGTTGTCGTTCGTTTTGCACCAAAATTTAGCTATCAAAACTGTTTACGAGCCCAATAACTGACTAAATCACTATAAACACCTTATTCCACCGTCCATATGCACATCGAGTGTTCATGTCCACCACAACCATACATACCCATACGCTTATGTTTTCGAGGTTAGGTATGCGTGATTTTGCCGGGTGTGAATGCCTAACTAACTGACTGACTGAATGACTGTTGCACATATTGCACTATAAGCGCATGTAAATGTCTATCTGTTATAGGTTTTTTGTTTTCTGTCTTCGTTTATGTATTTGGATTCGAAACACTTTCGTTTCTTAAGCATTTCAGATGATCAGTGCTGATCAGTGGATATTTTGTGGCCACAAAACAAAATACTCTCTGCTCCATTGAAGAAATGAATTGAGCTTGTAATGCCACATGTGGTGTTCACTGTTTCTCTTGATTGTCCAATTGAACAACAACAACAGCAACAACTTTTTTCTTTTTTCATGCATTTCCGTTTGCACAGTTTTTGTGTTGTTTTCTTTCTGTCTCTCATTCTAAAAAGCTGTGTCAGAAAAAAAATTATTAAAATCATGCTAAAACCTCATAATCTCATTCATTTTAGCCAAATTAAAACACCAATTCAATTTCAATACGCACAATTTCTTATTCGTTTGGTTTTTCTTTGTTTTGCTTTTTTGCTCTCCTGGAGGTGTTTAAGCGTCCTGATCATCTTTCTTGCCTTGGGCCACATTCATTGTTGAGCATGCGTGTGCATTATTGCGTTCCGTTGTTATTAAAACGACTTTGCCAGTGTCATTGCAGAAGGTTTTATTATTAAAGTGTCTGGTAAATTTGCATTTTTTGTTTAATGCCCCTGCCACATACAACAAAAAAAAGAAACAAAATTGATGACAAATCTTTGCTTTATTTTCGAAAGAATTTTTTCTTGTTTTTGTTGCATAAAAACGTGTAAATTCTTAAGAATTTAAGTTCAAAGGTTTGCATGTAAAGCGTTATTTAAACTGAGACAAGAAAAAATATTCTTTAATGCAAGAACGAAAGAGAGAGAGAGCGAGAGAGACAAAAAGTGTGATTGTCTTGTATGAGTTACGTATTCCCCCTAATTGATGTTTAACGGTTCCACAATGTAAAAAAATGTTCATAAATTATTAACGAACGAACGAATGAAAAAACGAAAATAAATCATGAACTTAATAAAAAGAATTTCAATCTCTTGTGGAATACTTACCTATACGTTCTCTTTAAAGTTCAAACAACCGTTGCGCAGCCGTTGTAAGAAATTATTTTTATTAAAGTTCGTTTCTTAAGTCTTTTGTTTTTTGTTTTTGTTTTTTTTTCTTTGCTTTACATAAAATTTCTTGAATAAACTTAAATAAAAAATCAATTCATTTGAAGGCAAAATTAATTAAAATTACATTAATTATACACAATTTATCATCGAACTAAAGTAAGAATATCAAAAATTTAATTATTTTACCAACACGGATAATGTTTATAAAGATTTAACACAAAGACGTTTTATTGTTTTTATTTTTTCTCAATAAAATTTTATTCAAATAAAATATATTCAAATAAAATTTTTCAGATTTTTAATAATTTAATCAGGAATACAAGAGTATATTTAACACCTTAAGGGCCATTATTACAACTTGCCGTTAAACTTGGGTTTAGTTAAAGGTACCTTTAGCTAAAGGGAACTGTAAAGTTACCTTTAACTAATTTTCGTAAATATAAAATTAAAATATGGCAGTGCCGGAGCAAAGTCGATAAAATGCTCAATTAAACAAGTTTTTTTTTTTACGCAATGGCAACAGCGGACTTCGTTTTTTTTGTTGTATATGCTCATTTTGTTTAAATTTGAAGTTGCCATATCGAAAATAGTATATGGTATGGCAAGTTCAAACGTAAAGTGACCTTTAAAAGTTAAAGGTAGGATGATCTTCCCTTTAGCTTAACGATCACATCTATCTTATTGGGTACTCACAATAATGAAAAACAATTTATCTGCCCGTTAAAATCATCCCTTTAGTTAACGGCAAGTTGTCATAATGGCCCTAAGTGAGGTTTAAAATTTTAATTTACAATTTTTTTATAATACCGATCGTTTTAGAATAACATTCCCATACAGTAATCCTTCTATTTACGTCGTCAAATTTGTTGTTCCTTCTAACTTCAATTTGCGTCGTCATTCGATTTACGTCGCCTTTTATTGGAACCAACAGCGACGTAAATCGAGGGATTACTGTAAATTCATATAACTTTTTGAAGTTCCTTGTTAAAAACATACTACTTTGTAGTATGAGCAATATGAAATTCGATTTACGTCGTTTCGATTTACGTTGCCTTTTTTTTGGAACCAACTGCGACGTAAATCGAGGGATTATGTATCGTTATTACAGATGCTTTTTTCAATACTGGACAGAGATCAGCAATGAATCGTTTTTTCGCTACTCATAAGCACTCATGAAATTTTTAATATAAGTGAGAGTCAACAATATTGAAATTTAACTATGTACTCTGATTCATTCATTCGTACTCACTACAACATACATACATAGTATGCATACAACATTGACATCAAACTCATACCATTCGAAATATGTTTGATTCATAAGCCTACTCATTTAGATGCATAACTTTAGAAAAATACTTGTAATACTTCGAGTGACTCGAATCATTCATCAAAATTTACAGTCGTAGTTGTTGCATTTACACAAAAAGAAAACAGACACATTAGCAAAAAAGACAGAGCAGCAAACACACAACCTTCTAGTAAGTATTTTAGTATTCGTACGCGATTCATATTTATTTTGTGATTCGTGCACATGTTGAGTTATGGAGAGTCGAAATCAATCGAACATCATACGTGTTGTTAAGTATGAATATAATGATGAGTACATCAAACTTTGAATATGAGTAGAGGAGAGGGTCCATGATATTAAAATAAGTATGAATGCGTATAAGTATGAGAAATTGTGAGTATGATTCTCCTCATCTTTTTGAATACTCATTGCTAATCTCTGTTGTGATTCATACCTGCCACCAACTAAATATCCAGAAGTTCTTAAGAGAAAGAAAACCTGTACCTAAATTCATTGAGTAGTTTGAGGCATACATTGGATGAAAGTACTTAAAATATGTGACACTGGCATCAGTTATAGTATTTTATCATAACAAAGCCTGGTTATATACTGCAAAGTATTTGCATTTATTTCGATCGATCCAGAAAGCAACGGTAGCTTCTCTACAATATAGGATATCCGAAATGTGTTTGATTTTTTCTTATCCTCATTACATACACTCGAGTACATACATAACACGGTGCGACAGTGAAAATACACCCGAGTAACTACATAGTCTACTTTGTTCAGTTAGTTGAGTAGAACTCAAAAATATCTTTTTTATATTTCTCGAACCCTCCAAACTTGTTTTATTTGACAAAAACTGTTTTTTTTTTACTTTACGCACAAATTTCTGGATTACTCAAACATTTCTCACCCGATTTCTAAAATTTAAATCTTGTTAGAAAGAGGAGAGATGCATATTTAAAACGGTATACACATATCTATTATTCGACATAATATGCTATGAGATTTGATAAGGTAAACTTGGAAAATTCAAATTTTTTTCATATTTTTTCACAGTAGCAAACTTTAATAAAAAAATGTAGGATAAGTGATAATATTGATAGTGATAATATTGATAATATTGACACATTTTATGATAAACAATCAAGATCCATCAAAAATTCTGAAAATTTTTGAACTAAAAGTTTATTTGATGAGATGACATATATAAATAATATCCTTCGGCTGTTAGACTCTTTAAATAATAACTATGGTAATTTTTGTCCGATTTGATCAAATGATGACTCAATCTCTTCACAAGAGAACAGACTTTAAGAATATTATCACTTATCCTATATTTTTTTTATTAAAGTTTGCTACTATGAATGGACAAACTTGAAAAAATATGAAAAAAATTTGAATTTTTCAAGTTTACCTTATCAAATCTCATAGCATATTAAGACGAATATTAGATATATGTACACCGTTTTAAAGGTCCATCTCTCCTCTTTCGAACCAGATTTAAATTTCAGAAATCGGGTCTGAAATGTTTTTTTAATCCAGAAATCTGTGCGTAAGGTAAAAAAAACAGTTTTTGTCAAATAAAAAAAGTTCGAGAAATATAAAAAAAATATTTTTAAGATCTACTCAACAAAACTCACAACCTACACTATGTAAGTAGCCGGGTGTATTTAATTTTTTTTATTTTGTCGCATAGTGTAATTGGTCATTACAACCCTTCAGTGTTCAGAATTACGACCTAGTTTCTTACACCACTTATATTGAGTGTGTTAATTTTATACATGAGTGTCGGGGACCTACAGTTTTTAAAGTCGACTTCGAACGCTAGATTTTTTTGAGAAACTTTTCATGGCAATTTTGTTTTGCTCCCAGAGTTTTTTGCCAGAAATCTGCTGAGAGGAAGTTGCCGAAGAAATATTTTTTCATATTTTCGTATAGTTGGAGATGTCTGACCTAAGGTTTGAACCGAAACCTCACGTCTAATAAGCCAATACAGCTACCCACTATACTAAGGCGACTATGTATCCTCATTGTAAAATTTAAATTTTCTCCAAGTACGTTTACTGTACCATCCATCATTCGTTTGGTTTTTTTTTTTTTTTTGTGAAACCAGCACTCAGGGGATGGCCCCTACTCATGCAGCGTATCGTGCAGGTTTTTAGAAAAATGGGTTACAGGAAGGTGGAAGAGAGGGAGTAGTGTTTGTGGACATCTCAAGATGCGAACGGCAAGGAAACGATTTGCTGCTAGGTGACTATAAAATGGCCAGTGCTATACCTTCACCATTAGACAGTCTACAGAAATCGTTCCCAAGAAGCCCGCATGGCTTTTAACTTTTAATTTTCATTCCCTGTTTTTTTTTTCTTACAAAATTTCTAATGAAGCCTTTTTAGGGATTAATTTTTAATAAACTTGGCCAAGAAAAAACATAAATTTACTTTTTAATAATAAAATACATGTAAACGCAAGGGATTATCCAATATGAGGCTTCTGTAAAAATTTCCAGAAAATTAAGAAATAAATACAAACCCTGCAGGAACTAAATATTCAAAGTGAAAAGGAATCCTATATTTTATGCTCTGGCCATTTAAAAATATTATGTATGAAGACAGAGAAATTTTAATCATCTGCTTACACACCCACCTGGCCAGCCTACCAAAAAACTGAAACAGACTTCTCTTCCTGCAAACAAGGCAAAAAAGTGATTATGGCAGGGCTAAGGAGCACACAGTGGATTCGTCTTTAAACAATTGGAAACGTTTGAAACATTTTGAAAAGCCAGTGTATTTAATTAAATGTCGACAACGCCTTCCCTTAAAACGAACAAATGAATGTAGAAAATGACGAAAAAAGGAAAGGAATTGCTAACAAAACAGAAAAAAAAAATTAAAAGAAACAACCGAGAGGTGTTGGCAAAGATGTTAAGAGAAAGAGAGCGTGTATGGAAATTTTATCATGAAACCACATGCCGAGAGGGCTCATAGAAAATAACCCTTCCGTTGCCTTACCTTACCTTATCTTTCTTTTTTTTTCTTTCTTTTTTTGGGAATAATAAACACAGGAATATTAGAATTATTTGCTTATTAATGGCATACGCTGCAAAGCAATGCAAAGCCAGGATTAAAATTCTTCACACAGCTTGACTTTGTGCAAAAGCCACAAGTCAAAAATGCAAATTGTTTTAATGGATTAAATTAACGGATGATTACACTGCCTTGGCCAGAGTTTTGACATTGTTTGTTGGTGTTAAAAGTTCGAGAGCAGCCTTCCTAAAGCCAGAGCCAGAGCCGGAGATGGGATTAGGATAATCAGGGAATTGATTTTCAAAACCAAACAATGTTTTGTCTAACGTTCGGTTGGTTATTGCCTTCATTGAATTATTCAAAAACAGAATTTGTTGAAGTCTTTAGCAGTTTTTAAAAAGGAAAACATAGAGACACAGTGTAGCGTAACAAGATTTCCTAGTTAAGCCAATTTAGTTATGGTTCTGCTTACTTTATGTGGCTTAAAATAAATCCCGTTTGGTTTGTTTATCTCTTTATTGTTGCGTTTTACCCTTTTTTTCTTTGTACTTTAAAATCCCCAGATAAACTCTTCATGATGCTCATTTACTGACTAGCATTCCATTGAATGTATACACAACGTACGCTGAACGTTAATGTTTTCTTAAAGGATTTCATTAATCCTGCTGTACACCAAGTTAGATGGTTAACCAGCATCATTTCTTTCAAAACAAATTTTTAAAAATTTTCTTGTTCATGTTTTGATTGCCAAATTAATTTCGCAAAGGTGTTGTTTGGAAGGGAAACGATATTGATATTAAATCCCAAATCGAATAAAGTATGTAAATACAAAGAAAATGTAACAAGATCTTGTTGTTCCAATTGCCTCAAATAGAATAACAGGAAGTCAGTGTTAAATAAATAAACGTTTATCCACTAATAATGGAACGTTGCCCAAAAACCAGTCATATTTTAAGAATCTTTACAGTTGGCTATGTTTAGTTAGGTTTGTTTATCTTTAATAATGTTTAACGCAATAAATGTTTTCCAATCGCCTTTGATTCTACACTATTGTTCTCATGTTTATTGGCATTATTTCTCTCGAAGAAGAATATCACTTTCGTGTTTCCAAATGTGAAAGCAAAAAAGTTTGTTTCTTAAGTCTTTTGTTTCCCAAAAAAAAAAGGAGGGGAAACCTTTATCTACCGCTTCCATTCAATAAACGCTTATTTTGAAAGGAAATTTTTTTCATATTTCTTAAGATATTGTATGTAAGACTCCCAGTAAATCCCACAGTGTAACTTATGGAGATTACAGGGTGGCTGATATGTATTGCAACCAACTTCAGGTTGTTATCATTTGTAAACCGCTCGTCTGACAGCTGACAGATTTATTCCAGTGACAGTTCATTTTATTATTTACAAGCTTACAAAAGCATTTTGATCTATTGCATTCAGAAAAAAAGTTATTCGTGATGGAATTCAAGCGTGATAATGTGATTGCTTTATATTTGGCTGGAAAACCACAGGTGGCTATCGTTAGAGCCCTCCAGCATTTAAATGTGAATAAATCTTTTGTTTCTCGTACCATTGCTCGTTACTGTTGCATCGCGTCCAAAAAGTGGACGAAAAAAAACGGTAACAACACCAGAAATGATCCGAAAAGTGAAGGCCAGATTTGATCGAAATCCACGTCGCAGTGGTAGAAAAATTGCTCGTGAGCTGAACATATCGCGAGAACGGATGCAACACATATTGAAAAATGAGCTTGGACTAAATAAAGCCATTGAAGTTCCAAAAAGTGCAAGAGCTCACCGATGGACACAAAAAAGTTAGACTGGAAAGAGCCAAGGAGTTACTTCGCTTGCACGAAAGTGGCCAGTTACCGAATTTGGTTTTCTCCGATGAGAAGCCATTCCAAATTGAGCAGTTTGTGAACAAATAAAATGATCGAGTTTACTTGCCAAAGAGGTCAGCTGAAAATTTACACCTGCGATTGGCCACCAGAACTCAAGTGCCGCCGATGGTAATGGTGTGGGCCGCCGTAACGGCCGATGGTCGCTCCCCGCTCGTATTCATCGACCGTGTGGTCAAAATAAATGCCGAATATTATCGTGAAAATGTCTTAAAGACAGTAGTGAAGCCCTGGGCAGACAAACATTTCGGCCGCAGACCATGGACATTCCAACAGGACTCAGCACCACCGCACTCAGCACGAGTCAACCAAGAATATCTTAAAAAGGAGGTTCCTCGCTTCATTTCTACCGCACAATGGCCATCAAAATCTCCGGATCTCAATCCGTTGGACTTTTGCGCCTGGGGCATTTTGGAGAGTAAGGTGCTCACTAAAAAATACCAAAGTGTCGATCATCTCAAGACGGCGCTTCGCCGGGAATGGGCCAAAATACCGCAGAGCCACTTCCGTGCAGCCTGTGATGGCTTTGTCGGCCGTTTGAAGGCCATAATTCGTACCAAAGGTGGCCAATTCGAACAAATCTAAACTGATTCCAAAATTTAATGTTGTTTCCAACATTTTTTGCTTTTGAACAATAAAATTTAAAAAAAAAAATAAAAAAATATAGCGCTTTACTTTGTTGCATTATATATCAGCCACCCTGTACTTCGACCTGAAACATAATACAATCGCCGGGAAGGAGGAGAGGTATCCTAAGGTTAAACATTTACGACCGTTCACGTTTAGAACCAACCGTGTAGTCTTTCACAGAATCTCTGATTCTGCCAATATCGAGAAGCAATATTCCCTTCTAGGTTTTCTCGTGTGAAATGCCTTACTAAACCTAATACAAGATATAATAAGTCTCACATAGAGCCTGGCAATGCTAAGATAAAGGAGTGCCTACAGGAAAAAATTTGCTTGCTTAACAGAGGATTAAGTAGTATTGCGACAAGTGCCAAAATTTGTCTGGAAAGTAATCTGGAGGTAAGCTAGTTAAACCTATGTTGGTGCTCCCATAGTCTCTTGGAGGCGATATCCTTTCTTCATTAAAGAGCTTGACATTGTAGAACGCTTTTAAGTACAAGCAATCGTCCAGAAGACAACTCCATAAAGAAGATTACGTTCGTTAATCATCGAATAAACCGAGTGAATCGCAGCAAGACGAAGATATCAGTTTAGGAACAAGTTACTTGTTTGAGCTGTATCAACTAAGTTACGAAGTCGCCATAGTCCAGTGGGGAGTGTGTTGGTTTATTAGACGTAAGGCCACGGTTCAAATACCAGGTCAGACATCAAAACGAAAATATGAAAAAAAAAATATTTCTTCAGCGACTTCCTCTCAGCAGATTTCTGGCAAAAACTTTGGGAGTAAATAAAAGATCTTCTCAAAAAATCTGTCGTTCGGAGTCGACTTTAAGTTGAAGGTCCCGTCACTCATGTATAAAATTATAACACACAACTGACTGCAGGGTTGTAATGACCAATTATAAATTTATGTATGTAAGACTCCTTACTAAACAGTGAAGCAGGTTAGGTTAGGTCGGAGTGGTAGCTCTGATGTCACAAAGCTCATTTGAGCACGCATAGCGGCCCGTTGTGATGCCACGGGTGAACGCAGTCCCTGTACAGACCAAGTTCCATCACAATGAGGGAAAATGAAGAAGTTGGTCAGTGCAAGGGCTGCACAACGGAAGCACGACTACCCCGCACTGGAAAACCAGCCAGAAAGTTTGATGAACGAAGCTATATCCTTGATATCAATGGACGATAGCTCCGTTAAGCTAACAAGGAATGGGGAGCCAAATAACCTATATCTACACCTAGCAAGAGACGGGCACTGACAAAGAAAGTGAATGACAGTCTCCTCTTCCTCAGAGGACCTGCATCCACGGCAGAAGTCGTTAAAAGCGAGCCTCATTCTTTCCGCGTGTCTGGCAAGTGGTATACCCACTTCAACAGAAGAGGATTCCGGAAGGAGCGCACCAGCTCTGGCGAGCTCGTCGGCACTACAGTTTCCCGGAATTTCACTGTGCCCGGGGACCCACACCAGATTGACACTGGTGAAGCGCCCCGAAAGAAGGTCGAGACAGCGGCGACATTCCCTAACGATCCTAGAGTTATTCACGAAACCCGATAGAGATTTTATCGCGGCCTGACTATCAGAGAAGACCGAGACGCGAGTGAAAGGAGCATCGTTGACGAGGATCCATTGAGCGGCCCGGTAAATCGCCATCACCTCCGCCTGAAACACGCTGCAGTAGTCCGGCAGACGGAGAGAAATATTCAGGTTCAGTTTCCCAGAGTAGATACCGTCGGTATATATATCCAGGACTTCCGGGGAGACGACCGTATTAGGAGTCCAGTCATCCCTGCTCGGAATCAGAGAGTGGAAACATCTGTCAAGACAATATTCAGCAGTGATATAGTCCATGTACACAGGGGCCACCGGATCAACCTCCAGAATAGTGGAGTGACCAGAAGGTATAATGTGCCAGCGAGACAAAGCATTAAGTCTAGTCGCAGTAAACTTGGCCGCCTGCTTAGCGAGAAGCATAGTAGGAAGCCAGTTGAGCATCGCGAACAAGGCTTTCGTGGGGGTGGTGCGTAGAGCACCAGTTATATAAATGGCGGCAGACCTTCTGACCTTATCAAGGAGTCTGACGTTGTGTTGTCTGTCCAGAGCAGTCCACCAGAAAGCAACGCCGTATAAGAGGTTGGGTTCGATGACCGTAGAATATATCCAACGCATGATCCTTGCGCGAAGACCCCATCTGGTTCCGACCGCTCTACTGCAGGAGTAAGCAGCACACGCAGTGAAGCAACTCAGCAACTTTCTAACCAAGACCTTGGATTTGTTCAGTTCTTAAGGCTTGCTTGCTCTTACTTAGACTTGAGATTACCTTCAGTTTCTGTCCTATCAAGAATTTTCGGTTTTGAAAAGCAACTTTCGCAATTGTTATCGAAAATTTCATGACATGAACTGACATGTTAAAGCATGGAGATTTACTTACTCATCATAATTGGTTATTACAACCCTTTAGTCAGGATTACAACCTAGTTTCTCATACTACTCAAGTTGTGTGCGTTAATTTTATTCACTAGCGGCGGAACCTACAGTTTAAAATCGACTCCGAACGTCAGATTTTCCTGAGAAGCTTTTCATGGCAATTTTTTATTTTACTCTCAGAGTTTTTGCCAGAAGACTGCTGCAAGGAAGTCGCCTAAAGAAATTTTTTTTCATATTTCGTTTTGTTTGAATTGCCTGGGCGGGGGTTTGAACCACGACTTCGAGTCTAAAAAGCCTACACACTACCTACAGGACTACGGCGACTACAATTTACTTCATTCATTTGTCATTAGTTAGGCTTACAACCTAGTTTCTCACAGTACCCATGAAGAGTGAGTTAATTTTATCCCTCGAGTGGCAAGAAGTCGCCGTAGTCTAATAGGTAGTGTGTTGGCTTATTAGACTGAAGGCCCGAGTTCGAATCCCAGGTCAGACATCAAAACGAAAATATGAAAATATTTCTTCGGCGACTTCCACTCAGCAGATTTCTGGCAAAAACTCTGAGAGTAAATAAAATTGCCATGAAAAGCTTCTCAAAAAATCTGTCGTTGGAATCGATTTTAAACTGTAGGTCCCGTCGCTCATGGATAAAATTAACGCACACAACTTGAGTAGTATGAGAAACTAGGTTGTAATCCTGACTGAAGGGTTGTAATGACCAATTATGTATGTATGTATGTGGCGAGATCACAATTTCTTCCATAATTTTACAAAAAACTACAAGAGATGAGTGCATCTTATCATGACCTAATATTTCCTAATTCCATTGTTGACTGACAAAAGTCTCAACCTGTAGCACCATACGATTGACAATTTTATTTGAATTAAAAAAAAATCTCCCATTAAAAGATTTCTAAATGATAAAAATCTTTAAAATCTTAAGCGATAATAAGTTAACGAGAATCAAAATCAAATGAAATCGATAAGAATTGTTTTTGTCTCTCTCTCTCTCAAGGCGTGTGTTTATTTGGCAACAAGAATTCCAAAAATCTTGTCTGCAATATCTGCCAACCTTTCTGTTGACCGAACGGTATTGTTGTGGAAACCATTGAAAATTTAATTGTTATTCGATTATTAGAAAACATAACGGTTCGCTTTATCAATCGATTACAAACTAATACAATACAACAACTACAACTACAACAAGAAATTACAATAATAATGAAACAGAAAAGCCATGGTTTTGTTTGCACGTCTGTTCTGCCTTTTTGAAATGAAGTGCAAAACGCACTTGGTGGTTTCAAACAACAACAATAACAAGACAACAACGAAAAAGAGATTAACAAAGAAAAGGACATTAGTTAAGTGGAACAGTACCAGTGAAGAGAGAGAAAGAGAGAGAGAGAGAGTGTCATGTTAAACACAGGTACACATGTATGCATGCATACAATAAAAGGTTACAACATGTAAGCATCATACCATCAGTATGAGTGAGTATGAACATAATCATCATTCGTGTACCGTAATGCACTAGAATCTCTGTATACGAGTCACTTACAAACGACATGATGTCCGATGACAACTGTGTTTACCATTAAAAAATCAACAATTTGTTGTTGTTGTTGGTGTTGTTCCTTGCTTGTACAGAAATACGTCCTCATTGCTGTGGCATTGTGTGCGTGCATGTTGACCACATTCTAGGAAGTTTTTTAAAAAAACATTTTTTTCTATGACAATTTTTGTTTGTCTTTGTTTTTGTTGTTGATTGTTTTAAATACCAAACCCTTGTCATGACATTTGTTGTCCTTTATTTTCCAGGTTTTTTTTTCTTAACGTTCTTAACGTTTATCATCTAAATGAGGGCTGAAAAACAACATCAACCAGCCAGAATACAAACATTAACCACCAGCAGCATTAAATGCTGATTAAGAGTGAGGGTGAGACATACACAAACCTGCTTAAAAAACGAACAACAGTTGCATAACGGTCCCTCGTATAGTAGTAATAAAAAGAAAAAAAAAAGAATAAGAAAACAAGAGAAGAAGAAACTCCTGATTATCCTGATAACGACTAAACTCGTCAATTTAAGAAGAAAAGGTGGGTCCACTTGATTGCTGCTGTTGTTGCTGTTGCTGCTGCCTGCCTGCTATCGCATCGAATTGGAAAATGTTTTAATTTGATTTTAAACTCCCGATAAACTAAATATCCGTGGAAACTGTCAAAATAATATTAACAGCACCACTGGACACACTCACGTACAATACAAATTTTTTTTTTTTACATTTTAGAAGTGAAGTGTTGGCAAGTGAGAGTCAGTCCACAAGTGTGTAACTTTACTAAACAACAAGTGAGGGTAGGCGGTGGCAGAGGCAGACGACATCAGGTATTAAAGCATTTATTGAACCATTTGTCACCAGTTTTTCGTTACGTTACGTTACGTTTGTCTTCTTTCAATTGTTGTGTGCGTACTTTGGTTCGATCATTGATCGTTTGATTATGATTTTTTCTTGCTATTGTTGTTGTAGTTTTTTTCTTTTCTTTTAACTTAATTAACATGCACTTGTAGTTCGAAAGAATTCAATGAATTCTTCTGTTCTGTTCTTCAGTTTCGTTTTAATCAATAAATTTATCACAAGAGTGTCTGTCATAAACGAATTATTCTCTCGAAGACAATTTCAAATTAAACGTCCAACAGTGGGCTCAAAAGAAACCCAAAAAAATAAAATTTTTATGTCCCTTTATATCTCTTGTAGAAGTGGTGTTAACATATATTTCAGGGGATCTGAACATATCAGCATTTGATGCCTAACTTTGAAAGAAAGTATGCTAGGTTCTGCAAATACCGTTAGTAATCGATGGCCTGTAAACTTGCTATACATCGGACTATACTTTCTAACTTACTTCTTTAATTGGTTATAACAACCTTTCAGTTAGGGTTACGACCAGTGGTGTTGTGCTAATTTTTTTTTTACCGTAACGCGCCGCTCTGTGCGGTCTCATGTCCCAAATTTAACGACGGGGGTGATTTTCCATGATAATCCTGGCGGCGGCGTTTTTTTTTAGGTCTCATGTCCCAAATTTGACGACGGGGGGAGGGAGATTTCCACCAATTTTCGCCCGTCGCCAGGATCGGCCCTGTATATAGCATAAAATGGAAAGGAAACGAAAATCATTTCCAATTCTCGTTATCAGAAATCATCTTTAGTTCCGGAACGCTTTCCTGTCCAAAAAGGAAGTCCCGGAACGACGTTCCGGAGCGTTCCGGCTCGACAACACCACTGGTTACGACCTAGCTTTTTACATTACTCATGTTGTGTGTGTTAATTTGATCCATTACTGGTGGGATCTACATTTTCAAAGTCGTTTCCGATCAACAGATTTTTGAGTAGTTTTTCATGGCAATTTTATTTACTTCCAGAGTTTGTTTGCCGAAGAAACCTGTTTTTATATTTCGTTTCATTAGAAATCTCTAAGCTGGGGTTTAAATCACATGCTTACATCTAATAAGTCAACACACTACCACCTAGACTACAAAGTCTTCAGTATTTACTAGTGAAACCATTGTTTTTCTTTTATTGACTGACATCAGCGGCAATCTGAAGACAGATTAAATGTCGTCGACTTAGTTTAGATCTGCCAGATGATCTATGTTTGTATTGAGCATAACTTCTTCTGAAGTTGCCGTAGTCTAGTAGGTAGTGTGTTGGCTTATTAGACGCAAGAGCACGCACATTGTGGTTTTTGATGCCTAAAATGGGAATTAAATTGTGGGAGCTTTTCTGGTTGCTTATTTTAACTTTTTTTGGTTTATTTCGTTTAAAGAAGATAAATCCATAATAAAAAAATAAATCGTGACCTGAAATGCATTAGGGGCTAACAAGCAAAAAATTCAAAATTGAGTTTTTGATTGATTCTGATGTACTGCTTCAAAATATATGTTCTGACAAAATTTTATAATCCTACTCTCAAAGACTATCTACCAACTAGATAAGAATAAGAATATATATAAGAATCACTATCATCATCGCTGACATCGACTTCATCATCATCTAGATTTCAATCAAATTTCAGTAAACACTTTGCCTCTATAGGCAAATTACGAGGGGTTTTTCCTTTTAATTTTCTCATTTTTGATATGATAGGATCCGAAGTATTTAATAATATTTTAAAAATATCTATATTAGATTTTTCTCATGAGCTTCTCCGAGAATAATTCTCCCTAAAATTTTTGAAGTCTTTGTTTCGGGCTACTTGCGCTTCCTCAGTTAACTGCCCTATTGGTATTAAAGAGTGGTTTATTACTTTTGGGATTAGAAATTTGTGTATCGTTGGGGATACATAATAATACCAAGAATATAATTTTTGAAGTCGCTGTAGTCTAGTAGGTAGTGTGTTGGCTTATAAGACGTAAGGCCCGAGTTAAAGTCCCATGTCAGACATCAAAGCGAAAATATGAAAATATTTCTTCGGCGACTTCCGCTTAGCAGATTTCTGGCAAAAACTTTGAGAGTAAATAAAATTGCCATGAAAAGCTTCTCAAAAATCTGTCGTACGGAGTCAACTTTAAACTGTAGGTCCCGCCACTCATGTATAAAATTAACACACACAACACAAGTGGTGTGAGAAGCTAGGTCGTAATCCTGACTGAAGGGTTGTAATGACCAATTATGTATGTATGTAAAGATTTAATTTTACAAAATATTTTGCGGTATTTAGAGTATCTTACATAAATAAAAATTTACATACATATTTGTATTCTAAAATATGATCCACAAAATAAATGCAAAAATCCATTGCACTGTGTTGCTTTTCATTAAAAATAGGTAATTAATAGATAAAAATTATCTAGGTACACAAATATATTTTCATATTATTTAATCAGGTGCAAGAAAGTGCAAAAAAAATTTTTTCTATTATTTCAAAAGGTGTCTTAGGTTTAAAAAAAAAATTTTTTTTTTGCTTAACTTTGCTTAACTCACAAATATTTTTCCATATATGCTACAAAATTTGCAAATTTATAGACTTTCACAGAAACATTTTTTAAAAATAGTAAAACTATATAAACTTAAAAAACAACGAAGCAAATATAATCGCAATCACCTGTCGCTGAAGGTTCAATATTTTTTTTAATATTTTTAGCTAAAAACTTGCCGAAAACTAATTTTGAAAACACTGAAAATTTAGCTTTTTCACAAAATATTAAAAAAAATCAAAAAACTCAAACTCCAAAAGGACGTAGTAATGTAACGGTTCTTGCTAGAGACACATTTTTTAAGATAGTGATGCAGAATTTTGTGTACTTTTAGCTCATGTTAAAAAATATTTGGTACTCAAGAATATCATTTTCCAATTAATTCCCATTTTAGGTATCAAAAACCCCAAAGTGCCACGGTTCAAACCCCAGATCAGACATCAAAACAAAATTAAAAAACTATTTCTTCGGCGACTTCCTCTCAGCAGATTTCTGGCAAAAACTGTAGGTCCCGCCACTCATATATGAAACTAATGCACGTAACATAAGTCGTATGAGAAGCTTAGTCGTAATCCTGTTTAAAGGATTGTAATGACGAATTATGCATATATGTATGTAGGGAAAAAATGATCCAATTCTTAAGAAAATGTAGGTTTACTGGGTGTTGTGTGGATTAGGTCTGATCTGCTAGGAGAAAACACTTGAGTCTTGCGTTTAATATCAACAACTGGACTTTTTGAAGTAAACAACGTCTAACCAGCTTTGTTCTTTGATAGAGGCGTTGTATTTCATCAGAATAACACAATGTCAACCACTTTGATTGTAGTTTGTCTCGGTTTATAGCTCCTTCTACGTTCACTTTGACGTCTGACTTTGCCTCTAAGAGAAGTTCTTCTCTTGGTAAATAGAAACTTGCGAAAATCGTTTACCCAAGTTTATCTTAACAGGGATGAAGATCATTATTAGACACGTGTAATGGAGATCGATTTCTATATTTTTCAATTGAATTGCCCACTGTGCAACAGTTGTTAGAGTGGATATGGGCTCTCCTTTCAGAAAATATATTCGTAATATTTTTGATTTCTTTTTTTTTTTTTTATTAATTTTTATATTTTATTTCTTGTTGTTGTTGTTGTTATTCCATTGTCTGTTGTTGCATTTGAATTGATTTTTATCATTTTCTAGAGTGTTGATGGGTTTTTTTTTATTTTCTGTTTTTTCTTTTTTGAAGAATTGATCACTTATTTATTGGATTTTAAACACAAAATTCGTTTTCTTTTGTTTTTTCTTCTCTCTGTCTCTCTCTCTCTATCTCTCTCTGTCTCTTATAATGATTTTATATTTTATTATTGTCATATTCTTAGGGTTGTTGTTGTTACTTTTGTTGATTAAATAAACACTTCTTTATTAATGTTTAATATTGTATTTGGATTTCCATTGAAATCCAAATCCAATTGATGTTGGAGTTGGAGTTTCAATTTGAATATTTTTCTTATAACATTGTTGTTGTTGCTGATGTTGTTGTTGGTGTCATTTAAAAAATTGTAATTTCTTATTTGATTTAAATTGACAAATGACATGCGTGTTTTGCTTGATTATACTTGTTATTGTTCCTTTTTTGTTCCTTTTGTTGTACTTGTTGTTGCTGTTATTGTTGTTCGTTACATTTTTCTGTTTAAATTTCATTCCCTATCTCTCTCTCTCTCTGGTGAACATAAATTCATTTTCAACAATGACGATATTTTTTATTTTCATACCACTTGTCGTCTGTCCATTTAAATGACATGTTTTTTTCTGTTAGTTTTTCACAACATGATTGATATAAAAGCAACAACAACAAAAGTAACAACAAGAACAACAAATTATAATTCCATCACCCACCAAAAAAACCACACACACAAAAAAAAAACAAACGAACAACATGATTAATATGCAAGACCTGGTAATTCTCATCAACACAAATGATGGCCTTAATTAATGGCTTTAAATGTTGGCTTTTTCACTATTTCATGGTATAGGATCACATATTATTAGGTGTAGTGAAATGCATTTAATTGAGGCAGAATCGTCACTTTCAGATGAATTGTACTTTATTTCGTTTGATAAACTGAGAAAACAATTTATGCCTCTGCCATAGAAATTGTTGATAAAATCTAACAACTCTAAAATTATCTCAAAAGCAAAACAAAATAAAAAAGACACATAAGCAAATGGAACAGAGCAGCAAGCAGAGCAAACACCCAACCTTTTGGAAAGTATTTTAGTGTTCGTACGCGAAACTAGTAGGTCAATAATCCTGACTGAAGGGTTGTAATGACCAATTATGTATGTTCGTACGCGAATCATACTTATTTTGTGATTCGTGCACATATGTTGAGGAGTTATGGAGAGTCGAAATCAATCGAACATCATACGTGTTGTTAAGTATGAGTACGATGAGTAAGTACTTCAAACTTTGAATATGAGTAGAGAGAGGTTCCATGATATTAAAATAAGTATGAATGCGTATAAGTATCAGAAATTATGAGTATGATTCAATTCTACTCATCTATTTTGAATACTCATTGCTGACCTCTGGTATCTATCAGACACCTTCAATCAGAATTACAAGCTAGTTTCGCACACCACTAATGTTCTCTGCAATAATTTTATACATGAGTCGCGGGACTAATATACAACCAAAGCAAAGTTGCATCTAATAAAAATTACTGGACGTTCCTTAGGTCCATAATTCTAATCCCCGGAAATTTTCTAAGGTGCGATTAGTCCAAGCTATGAAGCATCAAAGACGAAACAGATTCAAAATTTTGTTCCAACTTTATAGTGTCCCATGTCCATCATGTCGAGTTTGATTGTCAATGATTTGAAAACCAAAAAGTATTCGCATCTATTGTCTGTTCATAGGCGGCCAAATTGTTCAAATTTGGGCACCGTAACATTACGTTTGGTTCATCCCACAGCGCCAGTTCTGCTTACCAAAAGTGGCCCACTGGGCACATTATATCACAACCACAACCTTCATACCAAGAAAGGTGAGGTTCTTACCCATTTAAAGTTTGAGAATAGGTTAAGGTCGTTTCGACCCTAAGGCCTCTAATCATTCGCTTTACCAGATAAGATTATTTTACATAATTTTTAAATTTTAAAATTTAAATTTCGCGACGGGTGCTTGGCACATCACATCTGGTGACGTCGTGTTAATATGGCAGTACTTATTGGTCTATAGAGGCCGAAGCCGAATATGCACGGCAGTCATGTATTTAGGTTCGGTTAGGTTAGAGGACGTGTACTTGTCAACTGTGACAAGTACAGTACTCGGAGGTCGAATTGAGCCATTGTACAACGTCCTAGCTTCTCATACCACTTATGGTGTGTGTGTTAATTTTATACATAGGTGGTGGGAGCTACAGTTTTTAAAGTCGACTCCGAACGACAGATTTTTGAGAAGCTTTTCATGGCAATTTTATTTACTCTCAGAGTTTTTGCCAGAAATCTGCTGAGAGGAAGTCGCCGAAGAAATATTTTCATATTTTCGTTTTGATGTCTGACCTGGGATTTGAACTCGGGCCTTTCGTCTAATAAGCCAACACACTACACAGAAAGAAAAACGGCGTGCTAAAATTAACTTTTCTCTTCTCAAGTTTAGCCAAAAAATGTGCTTGAAAAATTAAGCCCGTTTTGGCTATTGTTTGCTTAAAACAAGCAAAAAAGCCCGGATGGCTTGATTCTTTTTTTGAGTGTACCTACTAGATTACGGCGACTTCCAGTCATGTATTTGTTCACTTGGGTTTTCCCAAACGCAACGTATGATCAGTCGCGCCGTCGTGTAAGATTGCAAACGCTGGTATAAGTGAGCTGTCGCGAATGGGTTAAAGCCGACAGGTTACTCGTAGATTCCTGAGAAAACTCTTACCTCTGGAGAGGTGATTTGTTGAAATCAATTGTGGGGGATTGATGCCGCCGTAAGTAGTGTGTTGGCTTATTAGACCGTAAGGCCACGGTTCAAACCCCAGGTCAGACATCAAAACGAAACAAAATATGAAAAAATATTTCTCCGGCGACTTTTTCTGAACAGATTTCCGACAAAAACTCTGAAAGTAAAATAAAAATGCCATGAAAAGTGTCTGAAAAATCTCTTGCTTGGAGTTGATTTTAAACTGTACTTATGTATAAAATTAACACACACAACATAAGTGGTGTGAGAAGCTAGGTTGTAATTCTGACTGAAGGGTTGTAATGACCAATTATGTACAGTGAGCGTCAAAAGAAAGTGTACACTATGGATAAAATTTTAACAATCTCAACTCAAGTTTTCCACTTAAGGAGAGTGCCCGAAAAAATTTTACAATATTTCCAAAATTTTCTAATTCTTTTCTTCTTGTTTCAATTTTAAAAACTGGCAATAAAATAATTTGAAACAAAATTAACGGTAATTTATTAAAGTATATTTTTTTGAATTGTACACTTTCTTTTGACGCTCACAGTATGTATGTATGCATTGCGGGGGAATGTTTCACTCATAAACGCACTGAATATGCATTACATTGTGTTTCAAATCATCTGAATTTTGAATCAAGTCGAATGACTTCGAAAACTTAGTATAATTGGAATATAATACAGATCAAAATATAATGCAGGTAGACTGTTTACGTGATCAGTACAACTAGACAGGTATTTTCGTTTCACAGCTCTGTAACTGTCTTTAAATTCTGTTACCTTTTGGGCAGAAGTTATGACTCTTTCACATAGGGAAAGGCATGACCAGATATCTGCAACTCGCAGAGCTGCGAGTTGCAGTGGCTTCTGCTGTTTTACAATTTTTCTATGTTAACATGCAGCTAATCCAATGGAAAAGTAATGGTTTCTTTTTACTACACCTTTTAAAATATTTAAAATAGCCAGGAAAAGCAAGTGAAATGTTTTTTTTTTTATATTTTTAGCCAGTCATTGAAATTGTTTTTTTTTGTTTTATTGTTCTGTTTATATGTATGTATGTATAGTATATATGTATGTATTCGAATGTATTTGAATGTATTTTCTAACAATTCTAACAATTTTCTAATTACTTTAATTTTACGGTTGTTAATTCTGACCAAAACACCGAAACACATTCCATCCACTGGCATTCTGTTATTAACAGCTGCTTTAAAGGTTTCTTTTTTTTTCTATTTATAAGAGGTGGACTCGGCTTTTAGACTTCCGTTTAGATTAGATGAACAATTGATACAGATCTTCTTCTCTTCTATTCTCTAGTATTCCCTTTGCTAAAATATTTTTATTTTCTTAAAAATTTCTTTCAAAACCAAGGAATTTTCTTTCGATTTTAATGAAGAAATTAAAAAATAAAAAAAAAGTGCCCACTTAAAAATCAACAAAAAAAATCAACTAAATTAAACAAATTATTTCTCGTCGTTATATTGTTATTGTCAAGTGGTTTGTCTGCCTGTCTCTCTGTCTGTCTGTCTCCCTTATGTTTGATCACTAATTTTAATACCATTTTAAGGCCGTTTACTATTCATTTATTTGATTTGTCTTGTCTGTCTGATCGTCATTTGTTTGGTTTTCAAATAAAAACAAAAAAAAAAAAAACAAGAAAAAAAATTTCTCCTATTTAAGCGGTACTTGAGCTAATTTTTTGAATTCGGCCTTATCTTGTTTATTTAATCTCTCATGTTCCTGTTTTAACAAGCCCAGTTTATTTGTTTGAATGTGGAAAACAAAAAGGTTTCAACAACATCAACAATTTCTATAAACTGGGCCCAAGTGTTTCTTTCTATGTATATGCCACGTCATTGTTGTTATTTTTTTTTTTCTTTTTTTGGCTTTTAGCTGTGACTGTTGAAATGTTTCCCTTTTTTTTTTTTGTTAATTGGTAAATAATTTAACCAATTTTGTTGTTGTTGTTATTGTTATTGTTCTCTCAACGAAAGTTGTAATTATTATTATGGGGCCAAAAAATTAAACTAATTTTTTAAGTGGGTTAACACAAACACACACAGCCACAAACATGCTCAAATAGAGTCAAAATAACAACCTCATGGCATTGTTATTAAAAAAGAACAATTTAATCTTGTTTCGCTTATTTTTTTCCACTAAAAGTGGCTGCATTTGTTAGAATTAAAGAACGCATTGCATATGATGTGTATGAAGATAAATTCGAATTTAAAAACCAAAGACGCAAACCCATACTTTTAGCAGCAACACTTTTTGCCTCTAACAGCGTAAACTTTGCTATTAACAGAGCACTGTTAACTGTTTAACAGTGGCAATATGTAGATTAGTCTTCTACTTTGCAATTATTGCAGATTATTATTATCATTATTATTTATGAATAAAAGTGTTGAAATGTATAGGATGATTGGTGGGGGATAGAGGGGGCCAAATTTCTCGAATCTCAAAATTATTCCAGCTATACCACTACCACGGTTCGAAAGAAGACTACCGCTTGCATATAGTCTGTATGTCTTATATGATCCAAAATGGTCACTGAACTTCTAGAGAATTCTCAAGCAGAAAATTTATATTTTCAAAGCAAATTTTCACAATACCATATCACTTTATATGTACAGGGTGGGGCAAAAGTCGCGAAGGGATTTGAAAAATTAATAACTTTTCTAATTTAATTTTTGTTTTTATTTTTCTTTTTAGGACTTGTAAAATAAATCTGGGAGATTAATTATGGAAGGTTACAACGTTATCCAGCGAACCAAAATCATAGAACTTTATTTTGAACATCATCGATCAATAATTCAAACTCAACGAGCCTATCGTCGTCACTTTTATGTGCGGAATTCACCATCCGAATCAATTAGTGACACGTTTTCAGGAACAAGGGATCTTCCACGAAGCGGAAGACCACATTCTGTAATTAATGAAGTAAATATTCAACGCGTTCTGGAGAGTGTTGAGGAGAATCCTGAAACATCAACTTGAAGGCGCTCTGCTGAGCTGTAAATGTCTCGGCGGTCTTTACGCAGAATATTAAAGGGAAATTTACATCTTTTCCCATACAAGCTGCAGTTAGTGCAACAACTAAAGCCACGAGATGCCCAAGAACGATTAAACGATTAAACCCCTTCTTGACTTTTGCCCCACCCTGTAATATAGTCACATATATTGATGAATTGATTAAATTAAGAGGCCTTGGAACTTTCCTTTGCATATAGTATGGTACTCATAGACCTAGTGTTTGTCCTAAAATTACAATTCTAAACAAGTGTTTAGATGGTTACTGTTTAACAGCTAACAGTGCTCTGTTAATGGCAAATTTTGTTCTGTTAAGAGAAAATTTTGCTCTGTTAACGCCAAATGTGGCGCTGCTAAAATTTATGGATTGCTTCTTGGATTTTCAATTTCGAATTTATCTTCATACACATTTGGATATGAAAACATAGAAATTCATTCGGTCTTTGAATGAAATTAAAATGAAAGTGGTAGCCGTTGTCTAATAACTACTAGGCGAGAAGAAACAAGCGAAACCACAGTGATATGGAAGAATAATTGAGTTCTAGAGGAGGTAACATGACAGAAGGCTGTTTTGGAATTAAGTTCGTTGCTAATGGTGGGCAAATGGAAACAAAACTAATAAGAGACTCGTTCAGAGGCATTCTAACATGAGAAATCCCGTGGATGTCAGCTTTCTCATTAACTGTCACCTGGTCTGAAACAGTAAACACTATAATTTTCACAAACGCTTCTCAACGAAGCTAAGCAATTTGCAGTTTAAATACATATTTACATAACATAATTGATCAATACAACCCTTCAACTAGGATTACGACCTAGCTTCCCATACCACTCATGTTCTACGCGTTAATTTTATACATGAGTTGCGGGACCTACAGTTTAAAGTCGTCTCCGAATGACAGATTTTTGAGAAGCTCTTCATGGCAATTTTATTTTACACTCAAAGTTTTTGCCAGAAATCTGCTGAGTGGAAGCCGCCAAAGAAATATTTTCATTTTAATTTTTCGTGTTGTTGGAGATGTCTGACCTGGGGTTTCAACCGTGGCCTCTCGTCCAATAAGCCAACACACTGCCAACTAGACTACGTCGAGTTTACACTCTCTTTCAAAAGTTTGATCATTCCGTTGTACATGAATGGGTCATGGAGAGATAGCTCTAGTTTTCAGTGTTTGGAGCCCATAGAAAGAAACTGTCTGACAGAAATTTGTTGGCAACACACTTTAAATCAAATTGAATTGAGTTTTAAAGCTATTTTCTGTAGTTGTTTTTGGTACAGTATTCGCATAGTCGCCGTACTCTATTAGGTAGTGTGTTGGCTTATTAGATGTAAGGTTCAAACTCCAGGTTTGACATCTCGATCGAATCGAAATATGAAAAATATTTCATCGGTGACTTCCTCTCAGCAGATTTCTTGCAAAAACTCTGGGAGTAAATAAAAAGTTGCCATGAAAAAGTTTCTCCAAAAATCTGTCGTTCGGAGTCGACTTTAAACTGTAGGGTGCGCCACTCATGTATAAAATTAACACACACAACATAAGTGTTGTGAGAAACTAGATCCATAATCCTGAATGAAGGATTATAATGACCAATTATGTATGTATGTAGTCTTTGATGGAAGTAAATACAGGACTTATGCAACCTCTGACTGGGCACACCACAATACTTTGCCAATTGCTAACAACCTGGCAAGGACTGGCCCCAAATTGTATAATTGTGATCTTGTCCTAATAGGCAAATATGCAAAGTCTACATTTATATCTTCCGGATCCTAGATATATGAATTCCAGCTCTGTTTACATAAAATAATTCCTCATATTTTCGTAACCAAACAAACAACCAACTATTCGCCGGCACTCTGAGTTTGATTGTACACTCAGAAAATTTTTTGGTTGAATAGCTAACAAAGGCTATTGACTATCTTTTTTTGCTTTATTTGCTAATATTCTTGAATTTATTTTTTAAATTCAATTGAATTTCAAATCATAAATTATATTTATTGTTCTGTGAGTATAAAAATGTTGCATGTGCTACAAGCTTATTATATGCAATTAAAGCACAAATGTTGCTACGTAGTAAACAACATAATCACGGATATCTGATACCATTTTAGAGGGAAAAAGCATAGAAATTCTTCATTTGCTATACAATAACAAGATTGTGTGCTTGGCCGGACAACTATTTACAGTAGAATAACGATTATTTGGAATTTCATTTTCAAAAAGAATGTAAAACAGAATTTTCCAATAAATTATTTAAATATATGTGTGAAGATAAATTGGAATTTAAAAACCAAAGACGCAAACCCACACTTTTAACAGCGCCACTTCTTGTCTCTAACAGGGTAAACTTTGCTATTAACAGAGTACTGTTAACTGTTTAACAGTGGCAATAAGTAGATTATTCTACTACTTTGTAATTATTGCAGACTATTGACATAAAATGTAATTCTCGTTATAATCATAATTATTTTAGCTATCCAACGGTTCGAAAGAGGACCCTCTGGACTACCATTTGCTTACAGTCTGTATGGTGTACTATTTTTTATATGTTTCAAAATGGCCACTGATCTTCTAGAGAATTTTCATATATTTTTGGCCGAAAATTGATTTTTTCTAAATTCAAAATCTCAACTTTCAAAATTATTCCAGCTATACCACTACCACGGTTCGAAAGAGGACCCTCTGGACTGCCATTTGCATATAGTCTGTATGGTGTACTATTTCTTATATGTTCCAGAGAATTTGCAATCAAAAAAATTGATATTTTCAAAGCCAATTATCTCAATACCAGATTACTTTATATGTGACTATTTTGCTAATTATGTATATTGTTACGAAGATCGAAACGACCTAATATCGTTTCACATAAAAACAATAAACAAAAGCTACTAGCTGCACTAACACATATGTACATCGAACCATACATACACCAACAATAACTTCAGTATGAGTATGAGAGAGATGGATATCGCAAACGCAACAAGAGGTAATGTGGCACAATACACACTAACAAATACATCGAACATCTTCCAAATAAACCAACAACAACGAGCATGAGAGCAAAATGGATGGACAAGTAAGCATGCGCAACAACAAGTAATGCAGTCGCCATAGAGTTTTCGAGAATGCGAAACCGCGAAAGTTCTTCTTCAAGAACGTTCGATGTACTGTTCGTGTTGGACTATAAAAGGGCAAGACAAAGCAGACGAACGAGTCAGTTGTAATTGAGTCAGTCTTGAGTGAAGTTGCGTGTGAACAAAATAGTCGTGTTTGAAGATATCGGTTGTGAGCAGAATAGCGAATAGTTGTGTGTAAAAGAAGTATAGCGAACTAAGCAATTATTGTTGTATCAGTTAAGTGTGAACAGTGGCACAAAAGTAGTGTGAACAATAAAGAGAGTTTAATTGAAATAAAACACATATTTGTTTTTACTTGGTTTGCAATTTACGAACTCATATTTAAACGTTTTTAAAAAGGTAAAAACGTAACAATATTAAGAGACCTTGGAACTTTCCTTTGAGTATGATGTGGTACTCATATGTCCCAAAATTAGTTGATAAACAATTGAGCTTGATCAGATGGATACTGTTAAACAGCTAACAGTGCTCTGTTAAAAGCAAATTTTGGTCTGTTAATGCCAACTGTGGTGCTGCTAATATTTATGGATTGGATTTTCAAATTCGAATTTATCTTCACACATTACTTAATTTGATGAAACTTGAATTTTTCCTAAACCATTTCCAAACTTTATTTAAATTATAATCAATCATGATTCTACTGTTTATGTATTTACAACAAAACCGAGTATAAATTTGCAATAATTAAATTCGATTTTATCAAACAACTATAGAAGTGGAAGTAGAAGTAGAGGAGCTGATTTATTTTTCCTCATTCCCAGTTAAAACACACAAAAGTGTTGAAACCCAACAACAGTGAAAAAAAACATTCAAATGCCTCACTTGCTGACTGAATTTGTAACACAACAGCCCCCCACCCGGTCTATAGAGAAAAATAATTTCAACTAAATTGTGTGAGTGAGTGAGCGAGAGACTGACTAGCTGACTGAGTGAATTTTTAATTAATTCATATCATATGTATATAAAAAATGCATTATTAATTAATTAAATTATAAATGAAATGAATTGAAATTACAAAGCAGTTAATAAAATAATTTTCTCGCCTTGATTTTCTGCTGCCGAATGGCACACAAGCAAGTAATCACGCAGGTAGGCAGTCAGTCAACTCAACTCAATCAAAATGCAAATTATAGCAGCAACAAAATGGCAAAACAATCAGCCATAAATCTGTAGAGATTGGAAAGAAAAAACATTGATTTGTAATCAATTAATACAACAATTAAATGACATTCTCAATATATTCGCTGTGAATATTTTAAAATTTTAATTGAAAATGAAAATGAAAAAAATCAAATCAATGGATACCCTTAGACACCCGTTCAGAGATAAATACTTTAAACTGCAAAGTATACACAGAAGAAACGAAACAATAGACGATCCATTGGACCACTTCCACCCAAACGTAATGAAACATGACACATGACATGATTGACTGACTGACTAACTCAGTGAATGGTGGTTGTATTTGAAATTTAAATTCAATTAAACACCACGACTTAACAACTCTGTTAGGGAATTTAAATACAATTTTTAAAAAATGTAATGACACAACGAAAGCAATTATTAACACAAACAGTGGTTACAGAAATAATGGGCAATAACTGTATTATTACATTTTTACCTTTTAAAAACGTTTAAAATATGAACTCGTACATTGCAAATAAAATAAAAATAAATTTTATGTTTAATTTTAATTAAAATTCTTTATTATTCGCACAATTCTGGGGGCCACTGTTCACAACTTGATGTATACAACAACAATTGCTGTTCTTTGTTATTCCTCTGTTTATACCCTTTGCATAAACAATAACACTTACTAGACAATTGTCCGACAGATCTTTGTAACCACAATTACTCTCTTTAAACACACCGCATCTTCACACAAGACTGACTGAACTTCACTAACTCACTTGCCTGTTTTGCCTTGCCTTTTATATGGCTGGATAAACAGTCTGATGAATGTTCTTGAACGCGAATATATGTGGCTGCGCCTCCTCGAAATCTCTATAAATGTATTCATCGTTGTTTGTGTATTTTGTTCACATTTATTCTTGTAGTGTTTGTTGTTGTATTTTTGTTTACTTGTTTACCATTTTTTTTATGCTGTTGTTTGTTGTTGTATTTTTGTTCATAATTTTAATGTTAAGCGATGTAAGAGCAAAACACCAGTATCTAGATTCTTCATTTTCGTAACAGATTCATTAATTCAATGGAAAGAAGGAGTTATTTTCTGAAACAGATTGAAATTAGAAGTGCTTGAATCCTGTGCTGCCCTTAATCTATAGAGGGAACTACTTATTGTACTTAAAGCGATCCCGTTTTATCATAAATGATCTTTGAATCCATTGTTGCAGATCAGAAAGCCGGTTATTACATTAAAGCTACTTTTTACAGTCCCTTATGTCACTGAAATGTCTTCTTAATCTTGATTGAAAAAGATCTTTGCCTGTCTCTTCATCTTTCCCATCGCCGAGTATACCATATCCTTCCAAACTTTTCTTGCCACTCGACAGAATTGCAGAAAACTTGCCTCCTCGCAAGCTTATCCGCCTGTATTTCTACATAACCTAGCAACTATGTAGCACAGATTAATAATATTTCCGCTGCCCAGCTAATTCAACTTGCCCATTTCCTTGAATCATTCTAATACGAGGCTCGTATTACGAGCCAAGAGCTCTAAATGTAGTCTGACTGTGAGATCGTATGTCTATGCTCCGTCATTTGTATTTGTATTGAGCACATCTAGGCTCCCATAACATGAAACGCATAATTTTTGAGTTGCTCGTTTAAAGTCGAGTTTTCCTGCAGCCCTTCTGCATATAATAATGGAATGCTTAGCCGTTCTTCAAATATGTGTCACCTATCTTTGAGTAGCAACACCGCCCTCTATTGTATTGGCTATTTTGGCGAGGAATTTCACTTATTGCGTTTAAGTTTTTCTCAGCGACTGGTTAAACTCTTTCTATGGTGTTCACTGTTAATGATCCTCGTTACGAGACCAGGAGTCAGTGATCTTTCTGAATGAATTATTCTTAAGATTCGTATAACGTGATAATTTTTTCTTTTGTATTCTCCCAAATTCGGATCAGTATTACTCTGGCGTTTAGTCAAGCATCCTTCAAACACCTTGCGGAGTTCCTGTACTGTACACTGTGCTTGAACTTATTGACCTTTAGCCAGCTCTTTTCAGAGCATAGCATCGCTTTTATTTATTTTTTCTTGTTTTGGTAGTTAGATTCAATATTTTGCAAAAATACAAAAGTTCTGGCTCCATTATTGATTATGGAAGATATTATATTTGCCGGTCTGAATATAACAATCTAAATTACTTATTATATAAAACATATATGGATAAAATGAAAAATAATTTTATTAAGAATCCTAGATCTTTCTATACGTTTGTAAATTCCAAGAGAAAATATACTGGTTATCCATCCTTTATGAAATTTGCTGATAAAGAATCCGGAAGTGTTGATGTCATATGTGATATGTTTGCTGATTTCTTCGCCAGTACTTATTCTAACTCTGCTTACAAGGATACAAATAATTACCCTTTCCCGCTGACATCGGCTCAAGTAATATCTATTCCAACTTTTAGTGACTGCGATATTTTGGTAAACCTGAAAAGTTTAAAGATGTCTTTTCGTCCTGATCCTGATGGGGTTCCAAGTTGTATTTTAAATCGATGTGCAGAATCATTCATCACACCATTAGTCATATTGTTTAATACCTCGATTAATTATGGATATTTTCCCGTGTTTTGGAAGGACTCGTATATTATACCGCTTTTTAAATCTGGCAATAAATATGATGTTACAAATTATAGGGGCATCGCAAAACTGAGTGCTATTCCAAAAATGTTTGAGAAACTGATTGCCGATTTTTTAGTCCATCATACTTCATCGTTATTATCACCTCATCAACATGGTTTCCGAAAGGGCTGCTCAACAACGACTAATGTGCTTCAGTTAACATCCATGGTAAATGCGGCCTTTTCTCAACAGAAGCAAACTGATGTAATTTTTACGGATTTTAGCAAAGCGTTCGATAAAGTGAATCACAAACTACTGTTAACTAAATTGGATTTAATGGGTGTAAATCATAGGAGTTTAAGATGGCTAGAGTCGTATTTGACTGGTAGAAAGCAGACCGTATGCGTGAACAATAACTTATCTAAGTATATTTATGTGCTATCTGGTGTTCGTCAGGGCAGGCATCTTGGTCCACTTCTTTTTTCGCTGTTTATAAACGATCTTCCCAACATAATTAATTTTGCCAATATCTTGATGTATGCTGACGATGTAAAAGTTTTTCTCTCCTTTAATAATTTCATCGAGCATATGTACGAGTATCTTCAAAATGATCTCAATAATTTCTTTTTGTGGTGGTGCGAGTACAACTGATGGAGCTGAATATTAAAAAATTTAAATATATGCGGTTCTCAAGAAATAATTTTACCACGGTTAATTACTTGCTTGGAGGTCATCAATTGGAGAATGTTGGCTCTTTTATTAATCTTGAGATCCTATTAGACACAAAATTAAACTTTAATGATCATATCACTTTGACTGTAAATAAGGCAAGAAGCACTCTTGGCTTCATAAAACGTTGGGCAAAAGAATTTTCTGATCCTTATATTACGAAACAGCTATATGTATCACTTGTCAGACCAATTTTGGAGTATGGATCCATTGTATGGGATCCTCACTATGATGTTTACAGTGAACACATCGAATCTGTGCAGAAACAATTTCTTCTCTACTGTTTGCGTGGCCTTGGATGGAATTATTCAGATTTGCCTCCATATACTAGCAGACTGGCATTAATAAAACTGCCTACTGCCTACCTTTAAGAGCCGTCGAACGATGTTAAATATATCCTTTATGTTTAACCTGATCAATGGTAATATTTGCTGTGAATTTCTGTTAAGATCGGTTAAATTCAATATTCCTTGTCGTAATTTCCGCTGTTATAATCTTATTTATATTCAATTCTGCAGAACTAATTATGCTGTTGCTGATCCGTTGACTAGAATTTGCCGTCAATTTAATTATTTGTCAGACTTTGTTGATTTTTCTTTAAATTCTTGCGTTATAAAACGGAATATTATTGTTTTTCTCAATTCTTAACTTTTCCTATTTTTATTGTAATAATTACGTTATTCTTGAATGAAACTGTTTGTAATTGTATTTAATTTTATTCGTACCTATTTTTGTTATTAGTCAGTAAGGAATTTGTCCACTGACTTTAATAAATAAATAAATTTTCATGTTAATAGTTATCAAACCTTACTCTTACTAATCCGTATGATCTCAACAGTTTCAAACTAAACAACGACCCAACATCGTTATTGTCATATGCCGGAATGCCAAGTTTTAGAAAGCCCATGTGTGACGGCTGCACAGCCTGTGAGTATGTTCAGCATTTTCCGTCAAACTAAAGCCTGTAGCCTATTTTTGTTGGACTAATTCAAAGATAAAGTCTTTCAAGGAACTCACAAAGAATCGAAGATTGGCATCCGTAATGTGCCGAATTATCAGTTCAAACTTCCATTGCAGTATGAACATTTAACTTTCCAAGTTTGATTTTGAAAATGCCATCTAATCCGTGTGATTTTTAATACGATTATATTCTGGGATTATAATTTAACACTAAATGGTAGCCAGGCAAATATGTATGTTTGTGTCACAAGTCCAAATACATACCTCAGCTCTGTTTATAACACAAGAAAAATTTTTTTCTTTTCATTTGCTGCTTAAAAAGCTTCGTTTCGTTTAAATACGACCATCAATCATTTGAATGCGATCAGTCAGAAGGCAGACCCATCAAGCACAATAATTGATCAAACAAATGCGATACAACATGCAGTATACGCACGCGTAAATTTTATGCTGATCCGTGAAATATTTTTTTTTTTTTAAATATTTGCTCAAATCAATTTATGCGGAATCATCATCATCATCATCATCATTGTAAGCAACAGCAACATCTAACTCAGACAGGGCCTTAGCATGCTCATAAGCAATGTCTTGCTTAGGGTGTAGTAAAGAGCCGAAGAGGTAACAGTAATACTGTTTGTTAAAGACCAATTGATGGCCAATAATATGCATTTTATACAACCGCAAATTGTGCTAATGATGTTGATGGTCGTCTGCTATGCCAGAGTCCAGTTCACATTATAATGATGATGATGCTGGTTATCCCAAAAAAAAAGAAAAAAACAAACAAAAACAAAGAAATTAAATGAATGCCAAACAAGCCTGATTAGTCAAATAAAAAAACTCATCTTTTGCTGGCCAACTCAATTTCAATTTCAATTCCTGGGCCAACAACTAACATTTTCATATCGGTTGGTCAAACTAATGTTTGAACATTCTTCGTACAAGTGTTAGCAACACATGCTCCCCCCACCCTTCTCTTCGGCACTCTACACACACCACTCTAATGCCAATAAGACTGAGGTTGGTTCGGTTGGGGTTGGGTTGTGAGTGTATAAGACAAGAGTGTATATATGTATGTCCATACATACATACATGTGTTGGAAATGGTATCGAAAAGATTAATTCAACAAAATTAAGGAAAATAAATAAATGTCACCACAATACAAGATTGTTATCGCATTTAACAATAATTACCCTGATATGGGATGTGGTAACTAATCTGTTATGTTTCCTCTTCTCCGTCTTCTACTTTTTACTTCTTCTTACTCCTTCTTCTTAATGTTGTTGTTGATGTTGTTTTATTTTCATTTATAAAGTGTTGTTATAGCCACTACTGCTGCTATCTGTTGTATACGTTTCTTTTTTGGGCATGTTGTAGTTGTTGTTGTTGCTGTTGTTTTATTGTCGTTTATGATACCAAATGAACGTGCGTTTGCTTATACGCGTCCTCTGTTCATTTACTCTCTCAGTGGAGTCTAAAGCAAGCCAAGAGTTGCCCATAATCATTGCTTAAAAATATTGGAACAAAAAAAAAAAAACATTTCGATTTTGGGACATTTTTGTACCGTTTTCCCCCCTCCACTTTTTCCTCAAACAGATTAATTTGATCAAACGGACAGACACTTTACTGTATATTTGCTTAAGAATGTTTCTTGTTGCTGGGATCAATGGATGGTGTAGTTGCATCGATGGATGGATGGTTGGTTGGATGGTGTGTATGTCGTCATTTAAAAGGTGTGTAAAGACAACAGGTTCGTCATGCCAAACACAAATGGTTTGTTGCTGATAACCAACCATACACTCTAAATATTGATGTCCGTCTGTATATTGTTGTCTGTTTGTTCGTATCCGTAAGCTGTAAGACAACAAGACAATTTTATGCTGATATTTGTTTGGTGCTGTGATGATAATAACGATGACGATGACGTTCAAGTTGAAGTTGACGTTGAAAATGATCGCCTGAATAAATTTGAATTAGGTCTGCATGTATATGTATGTGTGCGTATGTATGTATATACATATGTCTTCAAGGGAATTAAGTAATTAATTGTGAATCTTTTCACTCTGTTCAGCATTTAAATAAAAAACGGGTGTAGCCAGATCACAAGGGAAATTTCCTTAAAGACAAGACATACAGACAAACAGACAGACAGCCATTGAATATCAGAATTTTGTAGACCAAATGACACAACAAGTCTTAATTACTTGTGCCTTAAACAAGAAAACCAACAAACAAAAAGGATTCTTAACAAAGGAATTGGATTCTGGAAAATTCTATCAGAAATTTTATTCCACTTATGAGTTAAGGAAGGTACAGAGCAGAAACGGAAGAGTTCAAGCTCAAAGTGAAATATTCGAAACTAATGGATGAAGTCGCAGGTATTTTGCAAGTACTTTAACAAGTGCTTCAAGTTAACGTCTACAGGAAGTGGAGAGCACGTAACATAACAATACCATTTGATAGTTAGGCTGATAACCGAACTCTTATCAGGTTAACTCAAGCTTATTAGTAAACTGTCTAGGCCAACTGAATCAGCTAAGCAGGATACCAAATCTTTGAGGAATTCAGGGCCCTAATTCTGGCAGTCGTATACGATCGAATACTTACTCGTACGTTCGATTTTTCTTAATTTTGGGATTCTGTCAGTCGATATCGATTAATATGTATCGATATTTCTAATGACAGCAGTCGATAGTGTGCAACTGTTCGAATGCAACCTTGCGAGTTTTTACTCGTAAACAATCAATCAATTCAAGAATCAAACAAAAAAGCTTTACAGGATGGGAACTTCCAAACTGCTGAGGAATCAGAACCATTAGAACGGAATGTGACCAGAGTTAGGAAGAAAAGTGAGTGTAATAGTCTATTAGATCACTTTGTTCTTCTTGAGAGATGTAGAGATGGTTCAAACCCTAGGTCAGACATCAAAAACGAAATCTGAAAAAAAATTTCTTCCGCGACTTCCTCTCAGCAGATTTCTGACAAAAACTCTTAAGAGTAAATAAAATTGTCATGAAGAGTTTCTCAAAAAAATTTGTCGTTCTTAGTCGACTGTAGCTCCCGCCACTTATGGATAAAATTAAATTAAGTGATGTGAGAAGCTGGGTCGTATGTAATCCTGATTGAAGTCTTGTAATGACCAACTATGTATGTATCAGAGATCAGCAATGAGTATTCTAAAAGATGAGTAGTATCGAAATGTGTGTGAAGATAAATTCAAATTTAACTAGCAAAGACAAAAACAAAAAATTTTAACAGAGCTAATGTTAAAGTTAACAGAGCAATGTTAAGTGGTTAACAGAAAATAGTCAAGGAAGAAATCAGAGAATGGAACACCTATTCCATTAATTTAAAATTGTGCTCCACACATTCCTGAGTGGAAAAATGGGACTTGCTGCAGATATCCTACTATATACAAATTGTAGCCTTAGGTGTCCATAATAAAACCCAATAAGTGCTCTCTCCCAAATAATTTTGGAACCTGAGATATCGGGTTGCAAATATTGCCTATGTTAACAGTGTCTGGGTGGGATGATGGATGATGGATATTGTGGAAAAATGGGACTTGCTGCACATATCCCACTATATACAAATTATAGCCTAAGGTGTCCCTAATAAAACCCAATAAGTGGTATCTCGCAAATAATTTTGGAACTTGAGATATCGGGCTTCAAATATTGCCTATGTTAACAGTGTCTGGGTGGGATGATAGGTAATGGAAGGTAATTTGAAGCCCGATATTTCAAGTTCCAAAATCATTTGAAGTCGCCGTAGTCTAGTAGGTAGTGTGTTGGCTTATTAGACTGAAGGACCGAGTTCGAATTCCAGGTCAGACATCAAAACGAAAATATGAAAATATTTCTTCGGCGACTTCCTCTCAGCAGATTTCTGGCAAAAACGCTGAGAGTAAATAAAATTGCCATGAAAAGCTTCTCAATAAAATTTGTCGTTCGGAGTCGACCTAAACTGTAGGTCCCGCCACTCATGTATAAAATTAACACACACAACATAAGTGGTGTGAGAAACTAAGTCCATAATCCTGACTGAAGGGTTGTAATGACCAATTATGTATGTACGAATGAATCAGAGTAGTGTTTGTGGTTTGTATGTAAATGATGTCATTCCAGAAGATGCAATGATCGTCATATATTGCACGTGAATACTTAATTTCAAGGACATTTGATCTCTTCGACCAACTCGTATCTATTTTAACAGAATAAGATGTAGTTTCGCGTTTAATAATTAAAGGAAGAGCAAAGATTGTTTTTAAACTGCATCAAACTTAAATGAAAATTTAAAAATACATCACACAGTGCTGTTGGTATAACAAATTAAAGGCTTAAGACACAAACATGGCCCCCAGGATTTAAATTGATTTGGAAACATACCAAATCATACATACCAACATTGTAGTGAGTATGAGAATGGATCAGAGTGCAATTCAAATTACACTGAGTTTTCGAAGGCATTCGACTTGATTCAAAATTCAGATGATTTGAAACACATTGCAATCAGAGATAAGCAACGAGTATTCAAAAAGATGAGTAGAATCGAATTTTTAACACTGTTCTAACACTGAATGCATTTTTTTTTAAATTACTGACCATGTATCTTTAATAATGTAATTTTTCCTTAAGGTTACTCCACAAAACAATGAAAAAATTAACTTCAAAATTGGATAAAGATTCAGTGCGGATTTTTTTAAATTTCATCTGGTAGCCCTATAAATAAAGAAAAGTCATCTGCTTTACAGGGCATTATCAGCACTCTCGATTTGTACAGGGCATAAAATGCAATGCCCTCCACCATTGGCAAGTGCGAATTATTTAGAATAAAACATACCACCCTTTTTGAGGGCGAAACATTTTTAAGAAACAAACACAAAATTGCATTTTGCACATGCACAATGCACATTTTTTGGTAGAAAAGAAAACACCATAAATGAGTAGGGTTATGAATCGAACATATTTCGAATGGTATGAGTTTGATGTCAACATTGTACGCATACTCATTGCAATCTGTGCTTATAAATCAACGTTATAGTGAGTATGAGAATGAATCAGAGGAGTTAAATTTCAATATTTTTGACTCACTTATATTCAAAATTTCTTGAGTGCTTATGAGTAGCAAAAAAACGATTCATTGCTGATCTTTGGTATACACATCCAACAGTTGAAAGTAAAGTTTCACAAAAAATTTTGCTGAAACTATAATGGCAAGATGGATAAGGAGTTTACTGAATGTGCCAAATATAGTATATGGTAACCTGGATGATTCGAATACTATTCATAATTTATTTTTCATTACTGATCTGGGAAGCAGAGAAATTCTATAAAACTTCATGATCTGACCCGGTTTGTTATCTTTTTCTCTGGTTAAGTTCAAGTTATTTGGGTTGCCTGATGCTTTTGGCCTCAGAATATTGTGCATATGACTCTGAGGCACTTGTTGATGAATGCCTGTACCTTTTACGTGATTGTGTGTCATGGCCAATTTAAGCCTATGTTTCCAAATTAAAGCAAAAATATTGAATTTTACTTCGCATGACTTTGATTGACAGACCATGAAGTATAATTATTAGGAATTCTAATTCATTTCTTTTCAAGATTTTTAAAGGAAAGGTTTTCAAATAGAAATAAAAAAGAACAAATTAGGATTGATTAAACCAATAGAACGTGGCGTATTGTTCTAAAAATTATTGAAATTATATTTGACTACCATGACATATGTATTCAAAATTCTTAGAAATATTTTTTTATAAAAAAACCTCACTGATTTCATCTCTAAGCAGTCATTTACCAAATAACTTCATTAGTTTCCAAAAAAAAAAAAAAAATCCAATAAAAATAAGAAAGTTGAGCTTCAGCTTTTTGCATCGTTTTAATGAAGAATACCTTGGTGGAGTAGATTGAATCTTTTTCTAATCAATTGGTGTGTGTGTGTTGTTAATCTTAATGAAAATATCTCTTTTCAATTTAAAATTGGGCGCCTCTGTCACAGCAGTTGACTTTTCGTCAAACACCCATTAAAGTCTGCCATCACAGTGATCAAGTGATTGACTGTGTCTCTCAACCACGGATGGGGGGGACATTAATGCTTGATTTCAGTGGTTTGATGATTTAATTTGGTTGGCTAATCAAGGTGATATTTTTAAAATAAAATAAAAAAAAAACGAAATAAAAATAAAAATTTTTATGTTTCCACTGATCATCTGTGATCACAGCGTTGATGATCATGATGATGATGATCATCACAGACACACATGAAAATCACAAAACTTAAACTTACAGTATAAAGTGTCAAATTTATATCCACCAAAAGCAAATAAAATGACAGCAACAACAACAGAAAATGACATTAAAAAACAACAACAACATTTAATGGAAAAAAAAACAATAGGACTTGAATAAAGACATTTTACTTGTGTATCTGCTGCCGTCACAGGGTGCCATAATCATAGATTGTGATCATCCTCCGTCTGTATTGTCTCTTACTAAAGGGCTGCATGTATGAGTCTGTGCTTAAGACAGGCTTAAGCTTAGCTTTTTAACATTTCTTATGCATAATTTGATTGAAACTGATGTTTAAATCAATGATATGACACTTTGTATCATGTTTTATTCTTTCTTTGGTTTTGTTTGTTTGATTTGTTTCTTAATATTCTGATTAATATTTTATAGCCACGTTTTTTTATTTAAATGTTCATGTTTGGAACACCAAACAAACACCTACACTCTGTACAGAAAATACATTTTTTTATTAACATTTGCCACACGGATAATGTATTTATTGATCCCAACAATTGATTACAATAATTATGCTATAAAAAGATCTTTAAGAAGACAAAAAGAAAACTTATCAAAATAGGTCTCCTCCTCCTTCTAAATTCTAGATTAGTCTGGTCCTAGCTAAAAAACGCTGATCTGAGCAATAAATGTTCATTAAAGATCACTTGCCTTGACTATTAATTCAGAAATACAGTCTGCGACAAATGGTTGAGTTGATTACACGGTGCGACAGTGAAGATACACCCGAGTAACTACATAGTCCGCGTTGTTCAGTTAGTTGAGTAGAACTTAAAAATATTTTTTTTATATTTCTCGAACCCTCCAAACTTGTTTTATTTGACAAAATCTTTTTTTTTTTACTTTACGTACAAATTTCTGGATTACTCAAACATTTTTGACCCGATTTCCAAAGTTTAAATCTTGTTGGAAAGGGAAGAGATGGACCTTTAAAATGGTATACATATATCTATTATTCGACTTAATATGCTATTAGATTTGATGAGGTAAACTTGGAAAATTCGAATTTTTTTCATATTTTTTCAAGTTTATCCATTCATAGTAGCAAACTTTAATAAAAAAATATAAGATAAGTGATAATATTCTCAAAGTCTGTTCTCTTGTAAACAGATTGAGTCATCATTTGATCAAATCGGACAAAAATTACCGTAGTTATAATTTAAATAGTATAATAGTCGTGTTCTATTTTTTATATATTTTATCTCATCAAATGAACTTTTATTTCAAATATTTTCAGAATTTTTGATGGATCTTGATTGTTTATCACAAAATGTGTCAATTTCACGTTTGCACGACTTCCAGAAGTCGGCTAATGTTTGTATTTTTTTGCAAATATTAATATTTCCCTTTGCGCAAACATTGGCCAGCTTCTGGTGGTCGCTCAATATAATAAATAATATAATAAATAATTATTACTAAACAATTATTCAACAAATCTTTGTAACGGAGATCTTCAAACCACGATTACTCTCTTCAAACGCACCGCGTCTGAACACAAGACTGACTGAACTTCACTAACTCACTCGCCTGCTTTGCCTTACCTTTTATATGGCGGAGTAAACAGTCTGATGAATGTTCTTGAAGGCGAATGTTCGTGGCTTCGCCTTCTCGAGATCTCTATAAATGTAAACATCGTTGTTTCATTATTGTTGTTCTTGTATTTTGTTTACATTTATTCTTGTAGTGTTTGTTGTTGTATTTTTGTTTACTTGTTTACCATTTTCTTATGCTTGTGTTTGTTGTTTTTGTAGCTTTTGTTTATATTTTTAATGTTAAACGATGTAAAAGCAAAACACCAGTATCTAGATTTTTCCATTTTCGTAACAATATTTAAAAATTTTATTCGAAAACTAGCTGACCCGACAGACGTTGTCCTGTCCAAATTAGAAAAAATGTTTGTGTTCGATTTGTGAATTTGTGAGAAGCTGTTTGAATTGTGTAAAAATAGTGAAAAAGAGAAAAACCACGTACTTTTAAATGATAATTTTTATTTATGTAGGTTTGAGGTGTGTTTAAATTACATTTGATTTGAAAATATGTATGTACAATATGGTGTTATATTTACATTTTGATTGAAAGATCGATGTTCAGGAACCAATTAAAATAAAGAAATACTTTTTTCTGTGTCTTTTTTCACTTTGCAGTGATATCGTAGTTTCCTTCATTGCAATGCTTTATGATACACGACATTTTTAGTTTTGTTGCCTGGTGCGTAAACAAATAATAATGCTGATGGTGTTCCGACACGGGAACAGGCGACATACAATTGACCATGCGAGAAGCATGGATTTTCAAGGTTAATGCCGCAAACACGCAATGACTGCCCTTGAGATTTATTAATTGTCTGCAATCGTTTAAAATCGAATGGCATGTCGGTCAGATCCATTGGGATCCGTGGTATCAAAACGTCTTCTGCTTTGTACTTTCCTTTAAGTATTGTTGCTTCGATGACGTTATTCATCAGGTTTTTTACCGCAAGTCGGGTGCCATTACAAAGACGTGGTTGGTTTGTGTTTCGTAACATTATGAATACCGATCCGACTTTCAGTTGGAGATTGTGAGGCGGTAATCCGGGTAATTCCAGCGAGTTTAAAAACTCGGTTGGATAGTTGACAACATTATTTTGGGAAGTAACGGAATCCACCGATTTGTACGTCATCAATTCGACAGCAATTTCACTTTGAATCTTAAAATTCAATTCGTCGACATCAATGTTTTTCGCAGCCAATATAGCACGTTCGCTCAACCAATCATGATTTTTGTAATTTTGTGCAATGTTTGGAAATACCTTTCGGATTAGCTCGGATTTTGATTCGGTGAACTGACAGAAACCAGGGGGGAAATTGAATGCAACCGGTCGAAATGTCAACCGGGATTTTGCCGTTGCCAATGTCCAGCAATTGTTTGGAAAATACTTCTCCAGATTGATCGTTCTGCAGCTCGACACGCATGTTCACAGTCAATTTGAGTTTCTTGAAGTGTTTCCATTGGCTATTCTAAAATATGAGCAGCTTATTTTTGTTTTTTAACGGATTTTATCTATATGTACATAAAATTACCCGACGATTTAATAAAAGTGGGCGAATAAGTGGGAGTATCAGTGGGCGTGGACAATTTTTTTTCTGTAAGTAACTTTTGTAAACTATTGAGAACATTTTAAAAAAAATAAGACAAATCCGTCAAAACTTTCCAAGATTTTAGATAAATCGAAAAAAGTGGGCGTAAAAGTGGGCGTGGTCAATTATTCTTTCAGTAAAACTTTAAATTTGATTACTACGAACATGTTTTAAAAAATTAAGCCAAATCGGTGCAGCCGTTTTCCGATTTTAGATAAATCGAAAAAAGTGGGCGTAAAAGTGGGCGTGGTCAATTATTCTTTCAGTAAAACTTTAAATTTGATTACTACGAACATGTTTTAAAAAATTTAGCCAAATCGGTGCAGCCGTTTTCCGATTTTAGATAAATCGAAAAAAGTGGGCGTAAAAGTGGGCGTGGTCAATTTTTCTTTCCGTAAAAACCTAAGTTGGGCTATGATGAACATTTCAGTGAAAAAATTGTCCAAATCGGTCTAGCCGTTCTCAACTGATGCAATTACCAACGAACGACAATTGATTTTTATTTATATAGATTATCGTTGGTAAGACTTATGGATGTATGTTAGACATGTGCTTTGAGGTTTTGCCAAAGTTTTGTCAAATCTTGTATGACAATAAAATTATTTTATTTAAAATTAAATTTTTTTTTTATTATTTTCTATGAACGATTAAAGAACTCTTTGAAATACCTTGTATTTAACACCCAATTTTCATATGCTGTGTTGTTTAGCAAAAAGAAAAAAGAATGCATTCCTTTATATAGCAGTTCCTAAACAGCTGCAAATGCTGACACTGACTTTTAACGTTAAAATGCGTTGTTGAACCGCGTAAATGAATGCCTACTTAAGTGGCTATATGAGTTTATCAAGCACACGCACATGCTCTCTCTCTCTCTCTCTCTCTGTACTCTTTTTCCATTTCTCTCGTTTATCTTAGGGAGTAATTCCAATGAATTAATGATAATTTAAATATCGTAATAACTTCATTTCAATTAAATTTCTTTTTTATTTTAATTTTTTTTCTGTTTCTGTTTTTTGTTTTAATTTGAATTTTCTTAATTTTATTCATCATTTATTACTCCTTCGTTTACTACGTACGTTAAAGACTTAAACGATTAAACAAACAGGCTGGCAATAATGAAGGAACTTAAAACAATAACAACAACACCAATTTTTTTTTTTTTGTTATTAAGAATACTTTTACAAAAGCTTTTACATGTAAATACATACAGAAAGCAGCAGCAGTAAAGGCAAAAACAAAAGAATAATGAAAAACAACAACAAATACAAATAATAACAGTCTTTAGCACACCACAACAAGAACAACAACAACCACGGCAATGGCAACGAAGAAAACTTGAGAGTTAAACAAACAACTGAACGAGTGCAGGTAGAAGAGTGTACATACACATATGTGCCACGATTAGTTACGAGTACTTAAAAACTGAAATGGACGTCAAGTAATTAATATCGTGGAGAAAACGAGCGAAACAACAGCAACAATAAGAAAATAATCAAAAGGAGAAAATAAAACAGAACAACAACAAACAAAACAAGATGGAAAGTTTAAGTCGACATATGATATCCTCTACACTAAAATAACACTATGCGACAAAATAAAAAAAATTAAATACATCCGGCTAATGACATAGTGTAGGTTGTGAGTTTTGTTGAGTAGATCTCAAAAATATTTTTTTTATATTTCTCGAACCCTTCAAACTTTTTTTATTTGACAAAAACTGTTTTTTTAGACTTTACGCACAAATTTCTGGATTAATCAAACATTTCTGACCCGATTTCCAAAATTTAAATTTTGTTGCAAAGGAAAAAGATGGACCTTTAAAACGGTATACATATATCTATTATTTGACTTAATATGCTATGAGTTTTGATGAGGTAAACTTGGAAAATGCGAATTTTTTTCATATTTTTTTAAGTTTGTCCGTTCATAGTAGCAAACTTTACTTAAAGAATATGAAATAAGTGATGACATTCTGAAAGTGCATTATCTTGTGAAGATAATCATTTGATCAAATCGGACAAAAATTACCGTAGTTATTATATAAAATGTGTCAATTTCAGGTTTGAGCGACCACCAGAAGTTGGCCAATGTTTGCGCAAAGAGAAATAATAATATTTGCAAAAACACAAATATTAGCCCACTTCTGGAAGTCGTGCAAACGTGAAATTGACACATTTTGTGATAAACAATCAAGATCCATCAAAAATTCTGAAAATTTTTGAACTAAAAGTTCATTTGATGAGATGACATACATATATAAAAAATATAACACGACTGTTATACTATTTAAATTATAACTACGGTAATTTTTGTCCGATTTAATCAAATGATGACTCAATCTCTTTACAAGAGAACAGACTTTAAGAATATTATCACTTATCTTATATTTTTTTATTAAAGTTTGCTACTATGAATGGATAAACTTGAAAAAATATGAAAAAAATTCGAATTTTCCAAGTTTACCTCATCAAATCTAATAGCATATTAAGTCGAATAATAGATATATGTATACCATTTTAAAGGTCCATCTCTTCCCTTTCCAACAAGATTTAAACTTTGGAAATCGGGTCAAAAATGTTTGAGTAATCCAGAAATTTGTACGTAAAGTAAAAAAAAAAAGATTTTGTCAAATAAAACAAGTTTGGAGGGTTCGAGAAATATAAATAAGGTATTTTTGAGTTCTACTCAATAAAACTCACAACCTACACTATGGCATTAGCCGGGTGTTTTATTTTTTTTTTATTTTGTCGCATAGTGTAATTATACGAAAACTCACTTAAGCGAACACCTTAATTAGCTTATATTGAGGTTAGGTTCGATGGTCAATTAATTGTAAAGTACCTCAACTACATGTAGACAGGCATGGATGGTCTACACAAAGTTATGAAGGCTAGTGATAGTGAATATTACAAGTGTCAGCACAAACTGAATACACCGCCACCAACTATAATGGTATTAAGGAGTACAAAAGCATACAGAAAGAAAGAAAATGGCCCAACAAAAATAAACAAACAAGTCGGACAGACAGACAAACAGGCAAGCAGGCAGGCAGGCAGGCAAACAAACAACATATTCTCCTCGTACGTCAAGAGTCAAGACATGTGCGCAATTAACGAACAGACAGCATAACACTGTAGTTGGTTACACCTACTGCGCCAAATATTTATAAAGTGTTGTTGTAGTTGGCCCACAACCCCTCGTTCGTCTCATACTTACTTCGCCAACAAATTAAACACCCAATTAGTAAAAGATATTTATGTTGAGCGAACAAAATGCCAAAAAACACACACGCACACACACACTTGGCATAATGAAAAATTGAAGAGAGTTTCTTGAGTGTATGTAGTAGTATGAGAAGAGTGTGTAGAAAAAAAGGGTGGTAGCGTAGTGGTGGAGTGGGGTGGCAAGTGTAGTTAATAGATTAAATGGCCACTTGCATAAACATTACTCATGAGCATAATTTAATATCAAGAGACTTCATAAACACATACATACACGCGCACATATACTAGATGAACAGTAAGTAGTACGCCAAAAGAAATTATTGTGTTAATTGTAGCGTGTTAATATCAAAACATACAAAATGTGTCAAAAATTGAAAGAAAAACCAAAAAGAGAAAAACAAAATACATTTACTACAGGGTGTGTACTCGTAAGATGACTGCACAATAAATCGTAATAAATTTCAAATTAAAATATGCAATTAACGTTAAAATACTTTGGGATTTTCTTTTTTTCTAATTTTATGGCCTAAAGAACTTTATTACGGCAACAATTTTCCAATTATTGAAATATTTAAATCGATTACCCTAATTAGCATTGTAAAGATAAGTTGTTGTATTAAACTTTCTTAAGAATTTTATTTGAAAATGTTAGTTAGAATGAAGAACAAACATTTCACCACTTTACATAGTTTTCCTTGCGAAAGACTTAATTTCCATAAATTTCTGTTTTAAACATTTCACAAAAGATGACATGATTAAATCATTACTAAATAATTTTTATTTCTTTAAGAAAGACTTCCTAAAATGCAGGTAAAAAGATGCTGGTGTGGGTAGTACGAATCTATTCATCAGTAATTTTAATTACGATTATTCCATAATTTAAATGTTTTCACGCTGAGCCGAATTCCCAGTTCCCTGCGTGAAAATCGCCAGGAGTGGTGCAGATTTCTTATGAAAAACAAAGAGATAGAGATCGAAAAAATTATGCGAATTATATTGTACTAAACAGTATTTAATTGACAATAAAATATTTAAAATTTTCAACTCCCTGCCATTGTTATCAGTAAAACATTGTACAAGTTTTTTTTTTATTATCTAAATAGGGCTAGACACAAAAGGAAGTTCAATGGAAGGGTTGCACATGTTTTTCAGCAAAAAAAAACGAAATGCCAGGAACTAAATTTCCATGGACAAAATACTATCTAACCTTACATATGTACATACACAATTGGTCAGCTTCTCACACTCTCACTCTCTTACGTCGTGTGTGTTATTTTGATCCATAAGTGGCGGGACCTACAGTTTTAAAGTCGACTCCAAATGACAGATTTTTTTGAGAAACTTTTCATGTCAATTTTTATGTACTAGAGTTTTTCCCAGAAATCTGCTGAGAAGAAGTTCTCGAAGAAATATTTTTTTATATTTCGATTTGTCAGGAGATGTAAGACCTAGGGTTTGAACCGTTTCCTCAAGTCTAAGAAATCAGCTCACTACATTCAAAAAAAGAATCAAGCCATCCGGGCTTGAATCAATCCATATCGGTCACAATAGTACGGTAAGTACGGTTTGGCTTGAATCAAGTACAAAAGAGTTCAATCAAGCCCGAATCAGCCAAGTACAAAAGTGTTGATTTTAGCGCGATTTAAGCCTTTTTGGGATCAAAGTGATCTCATCATGTATTTGGTTTAAGCATATTTTTCCTTGATTTAAGATCGAATTCGTACTTGATTCAAGAGAATCAGAAGTTGAAGTAATCCTTAAGCGCACTTGTTTCAAGAATTATAAAGTTGATTTAAGCTAGATTTCGTACTTGAATTAACTTATAAATGGGATCGAATTGAGGCAAATCGTACTTTATTCGAGCACAATGAACTTGATTTAAGCCCTAAATTGTACTTGATTTAAACCTAAATTTATCCAAAAACAAGCTTGTTTCAAGAATTTTGAACTTGATTTAAGCTCGAACTCGAACTTGATTTAATCCTAAAATCGATTGATTTGAAAAAAATGCAAGTCATCGACCGGAATAATCCAAGTCATCTACCAAAGAAATGCAACTTGCGAAAAATACGACATTTTGTTGGATATATATTGTATAAATACACATGAACTAAATGAGAATTATTAAAATTTTTACTTTTGAACTTAAAAACACACAATTCCATCACTCAAATAACAAATAACTCAAAATAACACTTTTTTAAATAGATTTGAGCTTTTTAGTGTTGATTTTAGTAATATAAGATTTAGTTTTTCACATCAATCCCGTTTTTTGCTTGTTTTAAGCAAACAATAGCCAAAACGGGCTTAATTTTTCAAGCACGTTTTTTGGCTAAAATTGAGAATAGAAAAGTTCATTTTAGCACGCCGTTTTTCTTTCTGTGTACCTACTAGACTTCGATAACCTCAACAACCGCAAAGGAGATATTGAAATCATCCTGACTTTGACTTACCCTGTATGAATCCGACTGAGATCCTTGAACAGGGAATAAAAGCGAACTTCGGTACTATATATCGTAGCAGAACACAGTAAATAATTATGATTTGAGGTTAGATTAGGTTATTCTGAATGGGCAGGCGTATCATAGCTTTCTTACTTATTCTATCATATAATTATAACTGCTGGCTGTCATTGAAGTCATCGTAGTCTAGTACGTAGTGCGTTCGCTTGGCGTGAGGCCGTGGTTTAAACCCCATCTCAGACATCTCGAACAAAAAAGATTTCTTCGACTGCTTCCTCTCAGCAGTTTTCTGGCAAAAACCCTGAATGTAAATAAAAAGGTTCTAAGAGGCCAGTGTACCTTTATAATTCTGTAAATTTCCTTAGCATAATCGAAAAGTCATATGTCATTGAATTGAGTAAATCATAGGTAATCTGATAAAGTCGCCGTGGTCTAGTAGGTAGAGTGTTGGCTTATTAGACGTAAAGGCCGGGTTCGTATCCCAGGTCAGGCATCGAAACGAAATATGAAAAAAAAATATTTCTTCGGCGATTTCCTCTCAGCAGATTTTTGGCAAAAACTCTGAGAGTAAATAAAATTGCCATGAAAAAGTTGCTAAAAATTCTGTCGTTCGGAGTCGACGTTAAACTGTAGGTCCCGCCACTCACGTATAAAATTAACGCACACAACATGAGTAGTTTGAGAAGCTAGGCCGTAATACTGACTGAAGGGTTGTAATGGCCAATTATGTATGTATGTACAGCTGTGTTCAAAATAATAGGAGTGCAACCATGTAATATTTTCAAAGTTAAAAATTTTATTGTACCAATTTGCAAAACATGCAAAAAAATAGGAGTGTGAGGGTTCTTTTAAAAATAAAAATATAACAGCATATAATTTAAAAAAAAGTGAACAGTAAGTATGAAAAATGAAGTTAAATTTTTGTAATAGTGGGACGACGAAAGCACTCTACTGAAGAAAAGAGAGAACTAATTAAAAATCATCGAAAAAAAAAGGCAAAACTTACAAAGAAATTAAGGAAATCTTAAGCTACTCCGATCAAATGATCCCAAATGCATTAAAATATAAAAAAACCCCAAACGCGTGGGCGCAAGGGCAAAACATCAACTGTCGATGACCGCCGAATTGTGCGATACAGCAAACAAAATCCTTCGGCGTCTTCAAAAAAATTCAAAAGGATCTGAATCTTGCCGTAAGTGGCCCTACTATTCGTAGGCGTCTGATGGACAACAATTTATTCGCAAGAAGTCCACAAAAGGTGCCATTGCTGACAAAAAAAAACAGGTAGCAGCACGCTTAAAGTTTGCCCAAGAACATATCAAATATCTGAAAGAAAAATGGAGAAACATACTGTGGACCGACGAAATCAAAATTGTTTTATTTGGTGGCACTGGGTCTAGACCGTATGTTAGACGTCTGCTCAACACCAAATATAAAGCTCAGTATACACAGAAGACAGTTAAACATGGTGGTGCAAAACTAATGATATGGGGAAGCTTTTCATATAATGGTGTAGGCCCAATACATCCAATTAGCGACATAATGGATAGGAACGTCTATGTCGGCACTTTGTCCACACCTCTAAAATGGATATTCCAACAAGATAAGGACACGAAACACACCAGTAAATTGGCAAATGAGTGGTTTCGTGTTAATGGGATAAAGGTTATAGCGTGGTCAGCTCAGTCTCCTGACCTTAATCCCATAGAACATCTATGGGGAGATGTTAAAAAGTATGCTGCAGAGAAACAACCTTCAAATGCAGAAGAACTATGGATCATAGTGCGCGGATGCGTGGCATCAAATTCGTTTAAACAGATGCCAAGATTTTATTGACTCAATGCCTCGTAGATGTGCTAAAGTCATTAAAAACAAAGGTTATTCAAACAAATACTAAAATAGATTTACTATTTTAAGATAATATCAAACTTTTGTGCCTTTTGTTTAAAAATTATTAGGTTGTGTGCTTACCTATTATTTTGAATAATTAATTTTGAGAGTAAGCTTTATTTACATGAAATATTTTTTGTTTTTACTAAATAATTAAGTGTTAAAAAATTTGAAAATGATTTAGAAATAAATTTTAAGTCCAAAAAATTTGATATTTACTTTTTTATTTTTCATAATTTTAAACTTTGCTTTTAAATGAAGGGCACTCCTATTATTTTGAACACAACTGTATGTGTTTTATTTTTTTATTCAGCATAATACAGTATAACATTATATGGTACAACTGTATACACCTTCCATTCCATCCCAAATCTGAAATATTTTCGTCACCGCATTTGATGATTTTAATGGTATATTAACCGCCAAAAATGTTTACCACATTAAAAAGAAAAATAACTCCAAAAAATATTTCATTCATTTCAAATATAAAATTTCTAGTTGAAAAATTCTAAAGCAAACATATAAAAAAATTTATTGAAACAAAATTCCAGAAAATTGAAACCCTAATGTACCACAAATTTTACCCAACACTGTAAAATGATTAACTCTGCAGGCTAAAATATTTCAGGTACCAACAAATTAACACAAAATTAATACAACATTATTGCATTTGCATATGTATGTATGTGTGTGTAGACAAGTAAACAAAAATTTTCTTGTACTCAATAAAGCACATACCTTACACATACGAATACAAATACAACAATAAATAGCAGAGCAATTAGAAGAAGATGTCATTAATGTAGGTTTAATAGGTTTTATTGGTTAGCAAATGCTTACACAACCCACACACAACAACAAATACACACACAGCGCACTTTGGCAGCGCAAGTTCTTTTGCATATCAAAAAACACGAGTGAAATTAACACGAAATATGTACTGTTAAACTGTTAAGTTAAATTCCTGTTTAACATATGCACACACAGCCAAACATACGCTTTCAATTTTGTTCTCTTTGAATGCCATGCTGATACGAAAATTTAACGAAAAGTTAACGAAAGAACCTTAAACCACTACACAGGCAAGACATGGGGTATGGCGTATAGCTCGTGTGTGAGCGGTAATTTTGGTAATGTTTACTAAGATTCAATTTGGGATATTCTTTGAATGTGTTACAAACATCGACACAACTCCACTTGCAGTGGTGTAGAGTGTTAATATGTTTTGAAAATAATTCGTATTAATTTCCAAGAATTACGATTTGATGAACACGTTTAAAGGTTTGTTGTTCTAAGGAAATATTATTGTTGTTGTCGTTCTTTTTTTTAATATGTTATGGCTACTTACCTACACACAGATAGCTAAGCAGACATACATACATATATTTAAAAACATATCACACTGAGTTAATACTTAATGCACGAATTAATTTTGGCTCTCCCATGATAACCAGAGCTATAAAGATATGCTTTCTTAAAGTTCTGGAAGGACTATTTGGGAACAAAATGTCTGAGTTTTAAATATGTATTACAATTCGTTATAAAGAAAAGCTAACACAAACTCATTTAAAAGTTAAGGTTTAAAAAAAAGGTTTTAAAAATGGTTTTTAAAAGCAATTGTTACGTCTTTTAAAATGCAAATTGAAAAATGATATTTCAAGTGCTATTTTTGTAGAGAAGATAGATCTTTCCATCCGTCACACTTGTTGAAAATTATGTATGAGTACAATAACTGAACAGATGTTAAAAAAAAGAGGCAAGAATCTGTCACAAAATTTATAAAAATCCGTGGTAAAAGTGACATTCATTGAATGTCAGACCAAGTATTTGATAAACGTACGTATGTAATTGGTCATTACAACCCTTCAGTCAGGATTACGACCTAGTTTCTCACACCACTTCTGTTGTGTGTGTTAATTGTATACATGAGTGGTGGGACCTACAGTTTAAAGTCGACTCCGAACAACAGATTTTTAAGAAACTTTTCATTCCGAATTTATTTACTCTGTGAGAGTTTTTGCCAAATATCTGCTGAGAGGAAGTCGCCGAAGAGATATTTTTTCATATTTACCTTTTGATGTCTGACTTAGGGTTTGAACCGTAGCCGCCTTACGTCTAATAAGCCAACACACTACCTACTAGACCACGGCGACTTAAATGATGACTAGATTCATACCAGAGAACAGCAATAAACCTTTTTTATAGCTACTCATAAGTACTCATGAAATTTTGAATATAAGTGAGTCAACGATATTGAAATTTAACTATGTACTCTGATGATTTTTTGGCAATTTTATTTGCCAGACATCTGCTGAAAGGAAGTCGCTGAAGAAATATTTTTTCAATATTCGTTTTGATGTCTGACCTGGGCTTTACGTTCAAAAAAGCCAACACACTATCCACTAGCCTACGGCGACTTCAGAATCTGATAAACTTTTTACTAAAGAAGTAAATTAAATTACATAACACCTGCACACCAGATGTCAGATGGTGTCAGAGGCAATAAACATGACTGTTTGCAATCTTTTAAGAAAAGACTGGCTCCTCAAACAAACTCAGTGCTTATGTGACGTACACAAAATTAATTTTTTCTTTAACAAAACCGTATTTAAAATTTACAATAAAATTTATTGTAAAGGGTGATATTTTAGCTATTATCTTTTTGGCAACACTGGTTTAAACAGCTCACGCACGTTTCGTGTTTTGTTTCACTGTCAAACATCTTCAGTTTGGTCTATAATTTAACCATGAATCGTCTTACAAACGAACAACGCTTGCAAATCATTGAATTTTATTATCAAAATGGGCTCTTGGAAAGTTGGCCGAAGATCCACTTCTTTATCGAAAAATTGTGTTCAGCGACGAAGCTCATTTTTGGCTCAATGGATACGTAAATAAGCAGAATTGTCGATTTTGGAGTGAAGATCAGCCAGAAGCATTGCAAAAGCTACCAATGCATCCAGAAAAAGTCACAGTTTGTTGCGGTTTATGGGCTGGTGGCATCATTGGACCGTACTTCTTCAAAGACTTGTATCTTGTATTCGGTATTAATCGTGCATGACGTTCTTCTCTTTACTTGAAAACGAACAGAGTAATTGAAAATAAACGGTGTTTTGCTTTCGGAATTCTTGCTCTCTAAGAAATAAAAATTAACTGCATTTGTGTGTGTGTGTGTGTGTGTGAGAGTTTTACAATTTGCATGTGAAAATTCCTACATAAACAGTAGCATTAAGGAGTAGCATTATGTGCAAAGCATTGCTAACGATAATTAGAACACATTTAATGCGTACGTGTGTGCGTGTATTAGTTTGTATGCATGTGTGTTTTTATTATTTATTGTGCTTTTATTATACAGATTATGATAATTACGCTGTCATCAATAATTTAAATCAATTGATTATTTTCTCCCTCTTTCTCTTTCTCTTTGACTCTTACATACACACTCACACACACATTGATAGTTTCTGCAACTGATACGTACATAACTGTATTCTCGTTTGTATTTGCAGCGATATCCAATTACTTCTCTTTCATGTTCTAAACAAAGTTACAGAATTTATTTTCAAGTCGTCATAATAGCTGGCATAAATACTCTTTCAAATTGGAAATTTTCCATAAAAAAATTACTTTTTTTTTTACTTAAATCATCTTCAAAAATGCTTCTGCGTGTGCTCTTAATGCCTACGAAAAATAAAATCAAAACCTTTAAAACACCACCCGGTATAACAAACAAAAATTATTCAAAATCTTTAAACAACAATTAATACAACAACAACAAAAAATAAAAATAAAATAAAAATGAAAAAAAACCAAAGATTTTAGCACGCAACAATCATTAACTCGAAATTACATCGACTAAATCGTAGGAAACAAAAAAAATTTTTGAATAAATTTTATTTGCTGTTATTGCTGCTGCTGTTGTTGTTGTTGTTTTTCATTTCTAATACACCCAAGAAAATAATTTTGGTAAAATAGCCAACACGCGATTAGATTTTTGAACGAATTGAAGCGAAAAAAGAAAACAAATGCTCACAATAAAAACAACGTTTACAATGAAAATTAATCGATTCATTCGATTCAATACATCGAATACTTTTATATGTAGTGTGAATAGAAACTGTTCACGCTGGCCACCCTACTTTTAAGTATAGATTTAAGTTTGTTAAAGTGTATAAACCACCACTATAATTACGTTTATTATATTGTGAATTATAAAGATTATAAACGAAAAGAGATCACTACCCGATCCACCCCCGAAGCTAAAGGTACGTTTATGTACACAAATAAATAATAATTTGATTATTTTGAAACTAATACTTTTGTATTTTTATTCCCCCAACATCTCGATAAATATTTTATTTTATTATTTCCCCGCTCACCCCCACATTTTGGTCCTTCGAGCCGGATGTAAACGATGGATCAATGGCATTATCTGATTCTATATTTACTTGGGCAGTTCCTAACAGAACTGTTGAAGACGGGGTGGACTGTAGCCGGGTAGCGAAGTTCTGAAAAGATCGAGTAGCAGCGGATGTAGATGGGCCGTTCTCTACTTCATTCCGCCTCTGTGCAGGAGAAGGCCGAGGGATTTCTGGAGAACTATCAGGGGTAAAAGGGTTAGTGGGGTTAGAGCTAGTCCTCAGTTCCTCCCGGGGGGAAGATTCGATACGATGAAGTAGCGAATGATGTTTTTGTTTGCAAATATAGCAAACGTTAGAGCTATGGCATCTTTTTGACTCATGGGAAACGGCCAAACAATTGGTGCAACACTTATGATCTTTAACAGATAATAGGCGTTCATTAACCGACATTCTCAGAAAATCAGAACACAGACGAATAGGGTGGTTGTGATTACAAATGGGACACTTTCCTCGGGGTATAGTCGGAGCGACAGAAACATATTCAGCTGGCAAACAAGCAACTGTTATTTGCTGACTGCTTACCCGGAATGTTTAGTAGGTATGTAGTATGTTGCCTTATTAGACGTAAGGCCACGGTTCAAACCTCAGGTCAGAAGATATCAAAACGAAAATATTTCTTCGGCACCTTACTCTCAGCAGATTTCTAGCAAAATTCTTAAAAAATTTTCTTAAAAAAAATTTGTCGTTCGGAATTGACTTTAAACTGTAGGTCCCGCCCGCCATTCATGTATAAAATTAACGCACACAACATAAGTGGTATGAGAAGCTAGGCCCATAGTCCTGACTGAAAATTCCGACAGTCTTTGACTGCCTGTCTAGCTGGCACCGGTGTTTTCCCGGCATCTTATAAAGACCGTTTCATTGATGATATCTGAAGTGTTTTACTCCTAATCTCCAGAACTAGCAGGAAAAGACTATGCACGGTTGATTTGGTGATTGCTAATGGGTTCATCCAGCAACTTATGTTTTCCAATAATTTCCTTGAAGGCATAGAGACCTTAATACGATCGTTTCTTCCATTTCGAAAACAGTTGGGTGCTCGGAATCAAAAAGACAGATAATGCAAATGGAACGCGCAATTACGGCTTCATGTGATTAAAATGGATTAATCAGAACTATTCTAACTAAGGCTCGGTAGTCGAATTGCAACAGCAGTAAGGTTAAAGTCTGTTCCAATAGTATTGGCTCCTACACTGAAAAAAAGAATCAAGCCATCCGGGCTTGAATCAATCCATATCGGTCACAATAGTACGGTAAGTACGGTTTGGCTTGAATCAAGTACAAAAGAGTTGAATCAAGCCCGAATCAGCCAAGTACAAAAGTGTTGATTTTAGCCCTTTTGGGATCAAAGTGATCTCATCATGTATTTGGTTTAAGCATATTTTTTCTTGATTTAAGATCGAATTCGTACTTGATTCAAGAGAATCAGAAGTTGAAGTAATCCTTAAGCGCACTTGTTTCAAGAATTATAAAGTTGATTTAGGCTAGATTAACTTATAAATGGGATCGAATTGAGGCAAATCGTACTTTATTCGAGCACAATGAACTTGATTTAAGCCCTAAATTATACTTGATTTAAACCTAAATTTATCCAAAAACGAGCTTGTTTCAAGAATTTTGAACTTGATTTAAGCTCGAACTCGTACTTGATTTAATCCCAAAATCGATTGATTTGAAAAAAATGCAAGTCATCTACACAAAAAAATGCAAGTCATCGACCGGAATAATCCAAATCATCTACCAAAGAAATGCAACTTGCGAAAAATACGACATTTTGTTGGATATATATTGTATAAAACACATGAACTAAATGAGAATTATTAAAATTTTTACTTTTGAACTTAAAATCCACAATTCCATAACTCAAATAACAAATAAGTCAAAATTACTCTTTTTTAGATAGATTTGAGCTTTTTAGTGTTGATTTTAGTAATATAAGGCTTAGTTTTTCACATCAATCCCGTTTTTTGCTTGTTTTAAGCCAAACGGGCTTAATTTTTCAAGCACGTTTTTTGGCTTAAATTGAGAATAGAAAAGTTGATTTTAGCACGCCGTTTTTCTTTCTGTGTACAAGCAGAAAATGTTTTTCAAATGTATGGTAGAATTGTATCCGAACTGCGATGCGAAAAAATATTTATCGTTTGAAATAAAGAGTCTCTAAACTTTTTGAACAAATCTTTCCAATTAAATTTTTAACACGAGGTTTTGGTAAAAAGTTTTCTTAAGAATTTCACGCCTTAAAAGTTCTAACGTCTATGCTGATAAAATTTTATGATTTTTCCGCGTGTCAGGAGCTCATACGTCTACCGACGGCAACACACATCCTACTGTTGGAGTTCTTGAAGTTGAGTTACCTTAAGGAGTAGAGAAGACGTGGTAGAGAAGAAGAATTTGGATTCTCTTGAGGTAAAGGTTATCTTGTGGTAAAGCTCTCTACCAAAGTTAAGTTTGAGGATACGTATGGCCCGTAATAGCTAATATATAAATCCGAAGGTTGATGGCCATTCGAAAAAAAAGAATAAAGAAAGAAAGATCGATAGAGATGGTGAAAATAAACAGAAAATAAAAGTATCGGCTGAACAAGAGTGGACGTAAGGCATATCCATCAGAGAGATGGAGTTCCAGGGTATTCAATTTGCCTCTACCAAGAGGCGGACAACCACATGCATACACATATGTATATGTCAATACAACCCTTCAGTCAGGATTAGGACCTAGCTTCTCACACCACTTATGTTGTCTGCGTTAATTTTATACATGAGTGGTGGGGCCTACAGTTTAAAGTCGACTACGAACGACAAATTTTTTTTTTGAGAAACTCTTTCATGGGGATTTTATTTTCTGCTCAGAGTTTTTGCCAGAAATCTGCTGAGAGGAAGTCGCCGAAGAAATATTTTTTCATATTTCGTTTTGATGTCTGATGATGATGCCTCCACTCAACCTCCACTCAATTTGACTAAGATCCTTGAACAGGGAATAAAAGCGCTCTTCGGTACTATATAGACTAGTTGAACACAGTAAGTAATTATGATTCGAGGTTAGATTAGGTTATTCTGAATGGGAAGCCGTCTCAATGATCATAGCTTACTTGGATACAATAAGGTCCCGTTGTAACACCGATATTGCTTATTTCACCATGTAATTTCAACTACTGGTTGCAACTGAAGTTGCCGTAGTCTAGTAATGTGTGGGCTTATTAAACGTAAGGCCGTGGTTTAAACCCCATCCCAGATACCTCTAACGGATTCAAGTTTGAAAAAAATATTTCTTCGGCTACTTTCTCTTAGCAGTCTTCTGGTAAAAACTCTTACAGAGTAAATAAAATTGCCATGAAAAGTTTAAAAAAAAAGAATGTGTCGGTCGAAAGCGAGTTTAAACTCACAACATAGGTCGTGTGAGAAGCTAAGTCCAATTTAGTAAGTAAGGTTGCTATATCTAAATCATTCCGAGAATTTTATTCAAATTGCCTATGGCCTGACACATTCTGTCTGCCTAACAATTCTTCGTCTTAGGTTTCCAAATGCCAGACAATGATAGAGAAGAAGTTCTGTGGTCTCCTCTTCTTTCTCATCGTTACAGCTTCTGCGTAAGCCTTTATAAGCTATTTCCAGACTCCGTACAAGTTCATCCAGAGGCCAGTGTACTTTTATAACTTCCTATGACGGAATCTGATCAAGTTTAATGAAAATTGTGTTTCCATACATTCATATCGGACGATTTGATGTTACCGTCGGTAATTTTCAAAATTATTCTTTCCAGAAAATGAGTCTCGATTCTTCTTTGTTCTATTGCTTTGCGTTCCATATCAGTGACCCACTGTAGAGTTCTTAAAAGGCTTACAAAATTTCGTTGCTTAAAATGGATTTAAAATTTTTGCCGACGGTCGAATGGTGTTAGGCTGCATAGCGACACTTCAAATTTAATTCAACAAATTTACGTACGTGTTGGGTCTTTTGCCAAAACACATCAAAATTATATTTTCTAACTTTATTGCACAGTTGATGTGAAGAAGAAGAGCAACACTGATAGTGTAAATAATTCTTCATATTCACCTCGCTGTATATGTGTGTGTATTATTTACCAACACAATAACCAAAAAGGTGAGTTTGATCCGTTATTTGATATGAGGCCAGGCAGCAGAGGTACTAGTAGAGAGCCATTACATGTGGTATTAATAACGGTTATAGTGTACGGCGGGTGTTGAAGAACCCTCTTTAACCCTGTTGTGCTTAATATTGTAGATGTAGAGCAGAGATCAGCAATGAGGCGTTTTTTCGCTACTCATAAGCACTCATGAAATTTTGAATATATGTAAGTGAGTCAACAATATTGAAATTTAACGATGCACTCTGATTCATTCGTACTCACTACAAAGTTGATTTATAAGTACAGGTTGCAATGAGTATGAGTACAACGTTCGACTTCAAACTCATACCATACGAAATATGTTTGATTCACATAAGCCTACTCATTTCATATTTATAACTTTATAAAAGTACTTGTAATGCTTATAGATGATTCAAGTAACTCGAATCATTCTTCAAAATTTACAGTCTTAGTTATTGTTGTATTAACAAAAAAAAAATATGAAAGACACATAAGCAAAACAGACAGAGCAGCAAGCAGAGCAAACACACAACCTATTAGTGAGTATTTTAGTGTTCGTACGAAATTCATACTTATTTTGTGATTCGTGTATATGTAGGGGGTGATTTTTTAAGAGCTATAGGAAAATTATTCAAAAAATAACACATGAAATTCAGCAAAATGCATGAAATCTTTATTTGAATCGTTAGTACGGTCCATATAATTTAATGTTTGAAGATTATTTCAGGCAAATGCTGACCGCGACTGCGCCTCAAATGGTCCATCCGCTTATTGCAATTTTGGCATATTTTTTCCAACATTTCGGCCGGTATCTCACCAATAAATGCTTCAATGTTGTCTTCCAATGCGTCAATTGAAGCGGGCTTGTCTGCATAGACATGAGCTTTAACATAGCCCCACAAAAAATAGTCTAAAGGCGTTAAATCGCACGATCTAGGCGGCCAATTGACCGGTCCCGAACGTGAAATAAAATGTTCACCGAACTCGCCTCTCAATAAGTCCATTGTTACGCGTGCTGTGTGGCATGTGGCACCGTCTTGTTGAAACCACATGTCATGCAAGTCAAGCTCTTGCATATTGGGCAAAAAAAAGTTGGATATCATCTCACGGTAGCGCTCACCATTCACAGTTACGTTACGATTCGCAGCATCTTTGAAGAAGTACGGTCCAAGGATGCCAAATTCAATGATTTGCAAGCGTTGTTCGTTTGTAAGACGATTCATGGTTAAATTATAGACCAAACTGATGAAGATGTTTGACAGTGAAACAAAACACGAAACGTGTGTGAGCTGTTTAAATCAGTGTTGCCAAAAAGATAATTACCCTTATTCTGGTTGTCGTCGTCGTCGTTACCAAAAATGATGTCGATAAAATCAGAGTCGACAAAATCAGAGTCGACAAAATCAGAGTCGACACAACACAATATCGACGGCGTATTGACTCACAGAATACCAAATGTGTGTCGACAGTCATCTATAACTGTCAATAACGACAAACAGAATACCAATTTTAAACTGTCGACGCTAGACGACGTCGACGACGACAACCAGAATAAGGGTGAATAGCTAAAAAATCACCCTTTATATGTTGAGATCTGGAGAGTCAAAATCAACAATATCATACGTGATGCTAAGTATGAATATGATGAGCATTTCAAACTTTGAATATGAGTAGAGGAGGTTGCATGATATTAAAATAAGTATGAATGCGTGCGTATAAGTATTAGAAATTATGAGTATGATTCAGTTCTAATCATCTTTTTGAATGCTCATTACTGATCTCTGATACAGTAAAAGGTAGTAGTAGCAGTCATGGCTCATTACAATTTTAAATGCATATTCTTTTACTTTTTTTGGATTCTTTTTCTCCACACCCCATTGATATAATAACACATCAATAGCCATGAAATTGATAGAAAAGTAACCGAAACTTAATATGATTGCCAATATGATTGCCATAAGAAAAGCCTTTGAAGAAAAAAAATATTGTTCAGCGCTTTTTATTGACGTCTCTCAAGCATTCGACAAAGTATGGCATGAAGGTCTTTTATCGAAATTGAAGCAGTCGTTACCATTGAATTTTTTCAATCTATTCCAAAAATATGTTATCGATCGAAAGTTCATAATTAAAGAAGGAGATTTTTTAAGTTGCCCTCAACTTATAAAGGCTGGTGTTCCACAAGGCAGTATCCTAGGACCAATTTTATATTTGCTATACACCGCAGATATGCCAACAAGCAGTACTACACACACACATCAACTTTTGCTGATGATACGGCTTTTCTTTGCTCCCACAAAAATCCAAAAGATGACTCAAGTCAATTACAGCACCATGCTACCCAGGTGGAGAAATGGGCTAATCAGTGTGGAATTAAAATCAATGAACAAAAATGCATCCACATCACCTTTACCCTACGAAAAGAAACATGTCCGCCCATCAGTATTAACAACCAGAGGGTGCCGCAACATACTCATGTTAAATATCTCGGTATTCACTTGGATAGACGTCTCACATGGAAATATCACATCGATGCAAAATTTACCCAAATGAAACTGAAAGCAGTCCAAATCCTGCTTAGCCTCGATTGTAAACTCTTGCTCTACAAATCTATATTGAAGCCAATATGGAGTTATGGTATCCAGTTATGGGGCACGGCTTCTGCTTCTAATATTGAAAAAATACAACGCCGTCAAAATAAAATCCTACGAATGATAACTGCCGCTCCTTGGTATATTAAAAACAGCAATATTCATAAAGACCTTGACGTCCCACTGGTCAAAAGCGAAATCTCAAAATATGTGACCAAATATTTAAAGAAGCTGGAAGTACATCCAAATCCTATCGCTCGATGAAGATACAATAAAAAACTATCGAAAAAAAAAAAATTATTTATTTGAATATGAATGCGTATAAATATCAGAAATTATGAGTATGATTCGAATCTACTCATCTTTTTGAATACTCATTGCTGATCTCTGGTGTGCAGTGAGTACAATAACCTTATGGGAACTTGATTGAAAATTTCAAACCTTTGCCTGTGTTAATTAATAAGACTTTTTTAAATTAAATTTTTTTTTTAAAGAATTTCTTTAATTTTTTTCAAAATAAATTTTTAATAAATTTTTTTAAAAATAATTCTTTGTAATATTTTTAATTGTTTTTGTTGGTTTTTTGTCATTTTTACTAAACTAAACAATACTTAAAAATTAAAAAAGAGACACGATTTCTTTAGAATTAATCACTAAATATTTACAAAAATACGTGAGGGAGATTAGCTTTAGGAAAAGAAAAAAAAATTAAATTTTAAATATAAAATCGACGTATAAATATTAATACAATACAATGGTAAAATGTTAAATTCTAAATGGAGAAGATAAAGGAGGGGGTGAATGGCATTTTATATAAAAAGAAGGAAATTTTTAAAAAAATTCTTATGAATTTAAAATTTTTTTTCCAACATTTTTCTTAAATTTTCAATTTTTTTTTTTTTAAATTTTTATAATTTTTACCAAAAACTTTTAAGTAAAGAAGAGAAAAATTATAAAAGATTTCCACTAAAAAGAAAAACATAGTATTCAGGCCCTAGGAATGGGCCTTATATGTTGAGGGTTTAGAAAATATATCACAAGTCTTATACGCAACAAAACTAAAAAAAATCATTTACAAAGTCAGACACAAATACCCCCTTAAGCCCATGATTTCTTCATTGAAAACACAAGGGCTGTAGTAGGGGTATATGGTGGCCCTTAGGCTTTTTGTCTCTTGCCTTTAACTGCCTTCTTGGCCTACCGTTTAAAGGGACTCTTGTTTGTTAATCAATTAAGGAACTGGTACTCTGGCTTAGTTTATATACAGGATTTTGGATTGTTTTTCTCCGCTTTTTTGTTTTTTTTTTTGTTTTCTATTTACAATGGATTCCCAGAATCCAAATTGAGTCCCTCAATGATTGTGTTCAAATTCATGTTCCTCATCACTGGGGCAATCGTCCATTTCCATGTCGATCAGTTCGTCATCATCCTCATCACAGCTGGCATTTTGTGAATTGCGATCGGAGCCCTCTTTGCCGTCCTCCTGCTGCATGCGTTTGTGTTTTGTGCGTCGATTTTGGAACCACACTTTCACTTGTGTTTCACTGAGGTTCAGGGACTGCGCTAAAGCTTTACGTTCCGCGCCCACCACATACTGATTGCTTTCAAACGCGTGTTCCAATTTCAGCAGCTGGGAGGGAGAGAAGGCAGTGCGTATGCGTTTGGGTTTACGAAAGGGTTGTAAAAGGAAATCTAAAATAATGAAGAAGAAGAAGCAATAAAGGAACGTTAGAAAATCAAGGTTTTCTTCAAAAGGATTTTAGAGGAGGAAATAAGAGAGTTCGCGAAAATGTGTGTGTGTGTGTGCGTGTGCATTCAAAATACTTACTGCCTGGAAAGCGATGTGGAAATATTCTGCCGTGTCTGCTTAAAAGCCATGGATATAAAGGGTAACTGTCTCTGGGCAGGCCGGGTGCAGCCATAAAAGGCCCTGCATGTGGAGGTAAACCAGCTGCGGCCGCCGCTGCTGCTGCTGGTCCTAAAACATGGCCCGCTTGCAAAGCCATTTGAAATTGGGCAGCTGCTATTAAATGGGGATTGTGTTGAGGCGGTAATTCTGGCGGCGCATTTATGTAGGGAGGTAAAGCTTTAATATCAGGCATGCCTGGCTGATTGGGAGGTCCTGGGGGAGGCGCTTGTCCCGCACCCAATGGGAACGGTCTGACAATATTGTTTGGCGGCAAACCGGGCACCATTAAAGGCAGGCCATTGGGTGTTAAAGGGTTGCCCAAAGGCTTATTATAATGCTGGCTAGGCGTATTAGGGCTCATGTGCAGATGGGCTGCTGTTGCCGTTGTTTGAACGTTTGGTGGTGGCGGTGAATTGTGTGTTGAAGACTGTGGTGATACTGATTTGGGTGGCGTATGCGGCGGTTGATGTCTTTGAGCAGGATTTTGTCCGCTGTCTCTAACCGGTTCAGGGGAACGTTCACGTTTTAAAGGGTGTTGGTGTTGCTGTTGTTGTTGCTGTTGTGAAACCATGCCACTATTGTCCTGTTCGGGCGATAGGCGTGTGTGTAAGGGAGGACTATAGGGTCTATTAGCAGCATTTAAATGATGGGCTGCTTGAGCTGTATGATGCAAGCGTTGTAAAATATCCGTTATATCCGGTTTTTGATGGTTACCCGTGTGCTGTTGTTGTTGTTGTTGCTGCATTATCAGGTGATGATGCAAAGCCTGTTGTTGGGCCAACGACAAATGTTGAGCCATATGGGGATGCTGTGCTAAAAAATTATGACTGTGATGTAGACCCGCTAACGACGGAACACACGCCGGTGGAGTTTGTGGCGGTGATGTGGGCTGTTGGACTGTGGTGGCATTGTTGTCGTCAGAATTTTGGCTTAAGGCTGTAGTAGCGGTTACGGTGGCGACATTGTTTGGTGTGGTGGAGGTATTGTTGGTAGTGGTGTTGGCATCATTGCCAACGATCGACTCAATGCTAAAGCCGATCTTTTGTTTGGGCGTAGGCATCATAACGGCTGATGTGGGTACCGGCGGAATCATTTTAGTCATCAATACGCGTTTTTTTAATGCGCTATGCGTGTCACGTTAATCGAAACAATTTAAAAACGTTTGGTTTGCTCTTTTGGCGTTTTTTTTTTTTTTTTTTAATAAAACTTCACTTTAATTCAATGCGTTTTTTAAAATAATTTGTTTCTCTTTTTAATTTTTTGTTAACACAACACTTGTTTTTTTATTATTTAATGAGGCTTTAATAAGTCCTTTAATTTGTTGAAATTCTTTGAAGAGAAACATGAATTCTGTTTTCTTTTTGTTTCGTTCTTTAATATTTTTTTATATACAAAACTCTTTTTCTTTTTTGATTTGAATTTTGTTATTTTTCTATTTTTTTAATTTTATTTTAATACGCTTGGCACGCTTTCTGTTATTTTGTAACGTGTGTGTTTACTCAACGACAACCACTGTCCGAATAATCGACAAACACTCATCGCAAACACTAAGTATACGCTGTGGGAATTTTTGTTTGCTCTTTCGGAGAGCCATTTCTATAGCTGTAGCTTTTGTACAACAAAACTAAATGAAAACAACCGGTTTTGTACTCTCTTTGGATATTAACAATACGCTCTCTCTCTCTCAGAGTGCTTCTGTTCAAAACATTATTTCTCTCTTTCTAGCATTTGTTGTTGTCGTATGGTGGTAACATTTTATCTCGCTTAAGCACTGAATCAACCATTTAAAATTGTGGATTTTATCTTTCTTGTTACCCTTGTTGTGTGGTGGGAAATTTCTTTTGCTTTTTTTTTCTCTCTACAGAGTAGTTAAAAGATTGAGTGATGTAGTCTTTTACTCTTTCTCTCTTCTGTTTTCCTTGGTAGTTTGCATTATAAATGCTGAAATGTTCGTTTGTTTATTCAATAACATGTCTGCTGTTCTGTTTATTGTTTGTTTAGAAAAAAGTTTGTATGATTGTGTGTAAATGCATGTGTGCTGTTCAGTGTGTGTTTGCGTGTGTGTGTTTATTACAGGGGCGTTACTTAGTTTAATGGTTACATTTTATGCTCGTTAAGAGTGTTTGTGTTTGTGTTTCTGTTTTTTTTTTTAATTTGAATGGTGCTGCTGCTGCTATTGCCACTGGCTTTACATTATTCTCTCTTATTTATAAACAATTATTACTGTTGTTACTATCATCGTTGTTATTGTTGTTATTGGTATTTTGCATATGGCTTCCGATAAATGTAGCGGTTAGTAGTGGTGAGTGATAGTGATGGGTTTTATTTTGAAAAAAAAAAAAAAAAAATCATCCAGAAAAGGATGTAAAATAGACAAAAAAAAAAAAAGATTTGATTGCTCTAGTTGTTGTTGTTAGTGTTCGTAATCGAAGTTCCTAACTAAACATTAATGCTACGAATGCATGTGTTGTTATTGTTGCCAGAGTCATCGTTTTTATTGATCCAAATGACTTAAAAAAGAGAAATTAAAACGATTCATTATCATCGTTAGGGATGTGTTATCGTTATCACTACTAGTACTGGTACTGGGGTACTGGTAAATGGCAAAGGCTTTAAAAATAGAAATTCAAACCCGTTCAATAAAAAAATGTCTGAGAACAAGAGTTAGGCACCAGATAATTGAATCTATAAAGAGCATAAGAAGTCTGAAGGAATTTTCTTTACTTTCTTTAGGTACAGTAATAATCGATATTTTTCAATTGTGGTGTAGGGTAAATGTACCTAATGTCGGCATGTACCAGTAGTCGGCAGTTTTTGTAAAAAAATGCAAATAAATAAGAAAAACGACCTTTATTTATTAAAGTTAAAACTGATTTTGGTAGAAAAAATAGTTTTCTTTTCTTATGAAATGAGTAAATTTGAGTGGGATGAATAATTTTGCCAATTTTTGTTCTCATTCAGTGAAGGTTTTTCAAAAAGTGGAGTAGTGCCAGTTTTTTAAAAAATTTTTTAGTTTAGGTGCCTCCTTAAACAAGTAATTATTTATATTAAATTAAGTGTTTTTGAAGAAAGTAAGTGATTTTAATGAAAGAAAATAGTTCAAATTTTAAATTAAGAGTGAAAAATTAAGGAAATTAATATTTTTTTTATAATTTATATTGCTGCCGGCATTAGGAACAAAAAATTATATGATTTCCAATTGTCGGCAGGGAGGTGCCGACTAAAATTCTCATACACCAATACTCCCAAGATTCCCTAAAATGTGCTTTAATGGAAGTAAGAAATGGCACATCTAAAATATTGAGTGCAAGCAAAAAATATAGCGTCCCGCGTTCCACCATACAGGATAGAATCCATCCATCGGATGATGCCAGAAAAATGAGTCCACAAACAGTCTTGACTGAATCAGAAGAGGAATGTCTTGAGAAATCTGTACAGTATCCAAAAGGGAATTGATAACGTAATATTAACAGTGCTGCTGGTTTTCTCAACAAATGGTCAGATAGTGGCCCCAATGATTGTCTTTACATATGTGCGACCACCTAAAGATGTAGTAAATAGTTTGCCGGAAGAAAAGAAGTTTTGGAGCTATTTTGTTGATAATATCGATAGCTATGTCGAATTCTGCTGCCTTTATTTCTGTATTAATTTCATGTGCAATGGCCAAGAATAGCTCCAAAACTTCTTTTCTTTAACAAAAATTTTAATGCCGACAATAGGATAATTTTTTGCCGAACTTAGGAACACATGTGCCGAGCACTGGAAAAATCGATGATTTAAACAAAATATTTAAATTACTTATAATTTACTATTTTAATGTTCAAAGTTGGTAAATGGATCTAAAACTAAACTAATCACAGAATTGTAATAACTAAACATCATCTCAACAATACTTTCCCACTTCTAATCAGACCAGTTTGAAAAACAGAAAAAAATAAAACTGCCGACTACTGGTACATTTACCCTAGGTATTATTTTTTCCTACACTCTGTGTTTAATTGCACTTTAAATTATGTATTCCGAAATGAAGGCTGATATTAAAAAATTCGTAAAAATTTAGATTTAAAACAGAAACCGATAAAAGCAAAAAAAAGAAAAACGAATGTAAAGCTTTAGTCCAGTTCCTTAGTCTCTGCCAAATATACAAAAAAATAAAAACAAAAAATACAAACGTTTGTAACAGGATGACGTCAACGAGGGCTCTTACTTACTTATTGAATTAGTCTTTATAGGTAAGTCTTAAGTTAGGATTACGACTTAGCTTCTCATACCAACAATGTTGTGAGCGCTAATTTTGTCTGTTTAACCCATTCGCTGCCAAGGACGAGTATACTCGTCTTTGACAGGGTATCCCGATCTTCCAAGACGAGTATACTCGTCCTTGACAGGGTATCACGATCTGCCAAGACGAGTATACTCGTCCTACTTTAAATATATTATAACATGCAAGCTTTTAAATTAGCAAATTTTTTTTTGCCACAAACATAATATAAATATGTAAAAAACTTGAAAAATACTACAAATAAAATTTTTTACAAAAATAATACTTTATTTCTTACATACATACATAATTGGTCATTACAACCCTTCAGTCAAGATTACGACCTAGCTTCTCACACCACTTATGTTGTGTGCGTTAATTTTATACATGAGTGGCGGGACCTACAGTTTAAAGTCGACTCCGAACGACAGATTTTTTGAAAAGCTTTTCATGGCAATTTTATTTACTCTCAGAGTTTTTGCCATAAATCTGCTGAGAGAAAATCGCCGAAGAAATATTTTCATATTTTCGTTTTGATGTCTGACCTGGGATTCGAACTCGGGCCTTCAGTCTAATAAGCCAACACACTACCTACTAGACTACGGCGGCTTTATTCTTACTTCTACTAAAACGTAAGCAAATACGAAAAATGATACCTATATCGAGTCCTTCTGCCTTCCTATTGCCAACGACGAGTATACTCGTCTTTGGTTTTCTGCTTGTAAATGATTATGTATGATACTGTATGTGCTCTTACCAAGAAATAACAGGGTTTTGGTAAACAATTACACTCAAAATATAAATGGCAATGGGAATGACTTCATATAATTTAGGCTTGGCAGCGAATGGGTTAAGGCGACATCAACAGTTTAAAGATGACTCCGAATGACAGAATTTTTGAAAAACTTTTCATTTCAAATTCATTTTACTCTCAGAGTTTTTGCCAGAAATCTTCTGAAATGAAGTCGTCCAAAGAAATGTTTATTTTATATGTATTTCGATGGTGTTCTCTGGACTGAGATTTGAATCACAACCTCACATCTAATAAGCCAACACTCTACCTATTACATTACAGCGCTTCAGAGTTTCTGATTCAGCATCCTTGAAAGTATTCGAAAGAAAAATCCTACATAAGATCTTCGGTCCAGTGCGAGTTGGCGATGATTTCCGCTTTCGATCCAACAGTGAGCTCCTCAACGTCTTAGACGTTGTGCAGCGTATATCAAGCGGCTGCGCTGGCTCGGCCGTGTCGGTCGAATGGAGGAGGGTGGTCCAGCGATACGGGTATTTGATGCTGGGATCTGCGGAAATCGGAATGTTTGCATTGGAAGGACCAAATCGAGGAAGCCCTCTCATTGATTGGTGTGACCGACTGGCATAGGCGCACAAGAAGCAGACGCGCCTGGAAGGATGTGTTAAGGCAGGCCGAAATCCGTTAATCGGGTTGTTAATGCCCAATTAAGTAACTAAATAAAGTAAGACTTCAGAGTCTCTTACAGCTGCAAATTTCATGATGACATCATGCTGCAGAGTAGTTTTACTTCTTTGACTAGAAGCAATGGATTACAACGAAGTCGCCGTAGTCTAGTAGGTAGTGTGTTGGCTTATTAGACGTAAGGCCTCGGTTCAAACCTCTGGTCAGACAAGAAAACGAAAATATGAAAAGAAAAAATATGTGTTCTGAGCAGATTTCTGGCAAAAACTCTCGCAGAGTAAATAAAAAGTTGCCATGAAAAATTTCTCAAAAAATCTGTCGTTCGTAGTCGCCTTTAAGCTGTAGGTTCCGCCACTCATGTATAAAATTAACGCACACAAGATAAGTGGTGTGAGAAGCTAGGTCGTAATCCTAATTGAAGGGTTATAATACCCAATTATATATGTAAAGCGATCAAAGCGATCACTCTAAAGAGTGTGTGCATCTCATCGAAGATTGAACAAAGTCTCTGAACGAGACGCTGACGCCTGCACGCTGACGATCGCCAAGAAACACCAGCATTGTTCTTCAGCTTTGTTTCTAGATATGTAAACCTGGCTTAAGACATCCATACTTCCTTAAATGAAATGATCTTTATTAAGTTTCTTTTGTCATGAATCAGTACAGTGTTCCCAGTAAACCCCCTCAAATAGTGGTGAGAGTGTCAACTGGTTCTGTGCCCGATCTCAGTAGAACAGAAGACAATTTGACAGCCAAACTGGCTTTAGAGAGAGTGGCATGCCCATTATTTTGGTTATTGTGCCAATTCAGCAGGAAAAGCAAAAATAAATCAAGTTAAACCGAACTTTCTAAATAAATTAATAAAAGTTTAGTGTTGGAATGTATAAACTGAGCATAATTGTTTTAAGAAACTTTTCACTTAAAACATGAAAAACATTCATCGAAATTCTGCAAAACTGCTTAGGAAAATTAAAAATTCTAATAAAGTAGCATCAATTCCATTGACAGCTGATTGATTTGTTACCCTTTTTATCGTTTGACAAATATTTTCATGTTTTAAAAATTCAATGAAAAAATGATTCGCGAAAAATATGCAAAATTTTGCAAAAAAAAAAAATTTGCAAAATTTCTCAATTATTTTCGATATTTTTTTTCGATAATTTTTTCGATATTTTTTTGACATTTTTTTTAAATAAATAATCAATTGGTATTGTTTTAATAATTTCATGAAATACAACAATTTATATGCAATTTGTGTAGAAATTAGAAAAAAAAAAAATAAACAGAAAATCATGTCATAAATTAGAGCACGCCTGTAATAGGAACGCATGTCAAACGTACTGCCGACAAAGGCAACAACAACAATAAGAGAGAAGAAAAAAAAATTATGAAAATCAGATCAGTTTCGATCAGTTTTTATCAATTTAAACATGTGCCAGCCGATAAAGCAAAAATTAAAACAAACAAACAGAATCGAGGCGATAATAATTGGAGTTACGGACAGACAACCCAAAACGATTGCGGCTTATATTTGAAAAACAAATACAAATTGTCTGGCTGTCACTGTCATAGTCATATTCACACGAACATATTCTTCGTATAATTTAATAAAAAAAAAACCAGAAATGAATGAAAATTAATTTTGTTTTCATAATTTTTTTCTTTGTTAACAAAAAAAAAAACAGAAAAAATTAATTTCTTATGCTACAATAATATTACGAGCAATACAACATCAACAACAACAGTACTAGTGTAGTATTCATATGAGTAGACGGTAGTCGAGAGTAGTGAAATCCATTTAAAATAATTTGTTTCGTTTCGTTTATTTTTTTTTCATAATAATTTATGGTTTTACTGAAATCATTTGCAAACAAATTACTTTTGCCACTTAAAAAAATTAAAATAAAAAACAAAAAAAAAAAAAAAAAATATGGAAATTAAATACGAAAAAAAAAATAAAAAAAAATTCCAATTGAAATCAGTTCAATAACATTAATGACAAGCCATTTAATTAGACTTGTAAGGAAGCATAAATCACTTCATAGAGGCTTTTGTTTTTAAGCAACACATAGATGCCTAGATAGAGATCAGCAATGAGTATTCAAAATATGTAGATGAGTAGAATCGAATCATACTCATAATTTCTGATACTTATACGAATTCAAAGTTATTTTAATATCATTTAACCTCTCCTCTATTTACTCATATTCAAAGTTTGAAGAACTCATCATATTCATGCTTAACAACTCGTATGATGTTGTTGATTTCGACTCTCCATAACTCCTCAACATGTACACGAATCACAAAATATGTATGAATCGCGTACGAAGACTAAAATACTTACTAAAAGGTTGTGTGTTTGCTCTGCTTGCTGCTATATCTTTTTTGCTTATGTGCAGTCGTCGGCACAAAGGGAACATATGAACATATAAAGCCGAAAAAAATCTTCCCCTGAGGGACATTGATGCCAACGTCTGCTTATGTGTCTTTTTCCTTTTTTTTTTTTGTAAATGCAACAACAACTAAGACTGTAAATTTTGTTAAATAATTCGAGCCACTCGTTTCATTTATAAGTATTTTTCTAAAGTTAAGAATCTGAAATGAATAGGCTTATGAATCAAACATATTTCGAATGGTATGAGTTTGATGTCAACGTTGTACTCATACTCATTGCAACCATTGTACTTATAAATCAGTGTTGAAAAATTCAGTACTTTGGTACTTTTTTCAGTACTTTTTCCTTTCAAAAATACCGCAGTACCCCCGCAAGGCTTTTAGTACTTTTTTATTATCACATATTTTATGTCTTATACGCTTTTCAACTATTAATGCATTAGCAACATGTTCCACGTAATGCTAAAAGTAGAATTAGGCTTTAGTCCCGGTTAGCCAAACGTGCACGGAACGTACATTCGTTTTTAGAACACGAAAAGCAATGAAAATGCTTGCCGAACTGTAATGTTATTTTCGGTAAGCATTTACATTGCTTTTCATATGCTAAAAACGAACGTATGTTACATTACGTTGCATCGATGTTTGACAGCTGTTTTTGTCTTGTATGTGAGATACACGAATAAATCGTTAGTTTTTCTATTCCATGCCGTATGTGTATTGAATATAAATAAATAAATAATTTAGTAGGCAGTGTGCTGGCTTACTAGACGTGAGCACACGGTTCGTACCCCATGTCAGACATCTCCATCAAAACGAAATATGAAAAAAATATTTCTCCGGCGACTTCCTTCTGGCAAAATCGCTGAGAATAAATAAAATTGCCCTGAAAAAGTTTCTCAAAATGTCCCACTACTCACGTATAAAATTAACACACACAAAATAAGTGGTGTGAGAAGTTAGGTTATATTTAAGGTTATAATTTGACGACGTAAATCGAAACAACGTTAATCGAAACGACGTAAATCGAAGGATTACTGTAATCCTGATTGAAGGGTTATAATGACCAATATGTATGCATGTATGTATTCTTTTACAAAAGTACCATTTGATGCAAAAAAGTACTCTTTCAGTTATAGTTCAGTACCATTTGAAAATTTCAGTTTTGCAACACTGTTATAAATCAACGTTGTAATGAGTATGAATGAATCAGAGTACATAGTTAAATTTCAATATTGTTGACTCTCACTTATATTCAAAACTTCATGAGTGCTTATGAGTAGAGAAAAAACTATTCATAGCTGATCTTTGGTGAACAGATAGAGGTGGCCATCCACCCAGAGAAGCCATATAAGGCCCATTTTAATACCACATCTTTTAATTTTTTTGTCCCAGACCTAAAACCCTTCAGACCTTCTGCTGAAGCTACTTAAAGCATTTGAAAGGCAATGAGAACGATTACAAAAAACGTATTTGAATTTCGGTAACCATTGGCAGTAAATTGCCCTAGTTAGACGAGAGTTCGTGGCTCAATCCCTGGCGCAAACACCTCAAACATAACGAAATATGAAAATGAAATATTTCTTCGGTGACTTCCTCTCACCAGCTGATTTCTGTCGTTCGGAGTCGACTCTAATCTGTAGGTACCTCCACATATAGATTGAAATTAACATAAAATTATGGAAGTATTTGCATTATTTTCGTATGGTTTAAACGAACGTACGTTACGTTGTGTTCGGTGAACGTTTGGCTTTACATTCCTTGTATCAATTACTGTCACGACATTCAAATGTGTAGTGAGACACCAAGCCAACATTTTTGCTTCCGAGCTAGTGTTGTCTATGCACCAAATAGATGAAGAACAGTTGCCTCCTCTTTGGTATCTTTAAAGCTTCGGCACAAGTCATTTGCCATGTTCCCAGGACCATTGTGGAGTATATGTACGTAAATGTGTCGCAATTTTTCAGATTAAAAAGTTACGTTTATTTGAAATCGTTTTTTTATTAAAATACATGAAAAATAATGAATGTGGGACATGCGGTAACGACATCCAAACGATCGAGCACTTTTTATAACAGTGATCAGGATTCGTAAGCTCGAAATCCCAATATTTTGGACATGACCCTATACCAAACATAACTCGTCTTTGAGGAGTGGGACTAGAAGAACTTAATGAAGTTTGTACAACATACAGACATGCTATTAGAAAGTCTGGTTGGTATCCCTAACAATTGTTAGTGATGGTTAAGGGGTATGTCATCCTCTCCTTCAACCTACCCACCTACCTACCAGAGGTCAGCAATGAATCGTTTTTTTCGCTACTCATAAGCACTCATGAAATTTTGAATATAAGTGAGTCAACAATATTGAAATTTAACTATGTACTCTGATTCCTTCTCATACTCATTACAACGTTGATTTATAAGTACAGTGTGCAATGAGTATGCGTACAACGTTGACATCAAACTCATACCATTCGAAATATGTTTGATTCATAAGCCTACTCATTTAGATTAATAACTTTAGAAAAATACTTCTTATAATATTTATAAATGGTTCGGGTGACTCGAATCATTCATCAAAATTTACAGTCTTAGTTTATACATGAGTGGCTAGAGTTTCAGTTTAAAGTCGACTCCGAACGACAGATTTTTGAAAAGCTGGCAATTTTATTTGCTCTCAGAGTTCTTGCCAGAAATCTGCTGAGAAGCAGTCGCCGAAGGAATATTTTTTTCATAATTTCGTTTTGATGTCTGACCTGGGCTTTGAACTGTGGCCTTACGTCACTACCTACTAGACAACGGTGACTAAATCTTCTTGCTTAGCATATCGCCCGTAAATTGTAAATGTAGGGTATCATTGTATATGTAGTCGTGCCAGAGGCTCTATAATTTCCCACATGATTTTATTTTTAAATTCCGACTAAAAATAAATTAAAAACCATCCAAAAAAAAAAAAAACAATCACATGAGAAGCTTCAAAAATCATTGTCAGTCAGTCATCTGATCTGAATGTTCATGCGTTCATGAATTTCTGTTTTTGTTGCGTTAAGCAAAAGGTTATCGTTACAATAAATTAATGAGTACAACCCCCCTCTCTCTCTTTTTCAGGTTTTCTGTGTTGGAATCTCTATATGATGGATGCGGCTTAATAGAGCCAAGCTTTGAAAGTCTTTATCGCCATTTCCGCATGTGTGTTGGATTGGTACGCATTTCATTATAAATTGTCGTTTAATGTTGGCAATTAAAATGACACACAACGCTCTTTGACCTTTTGTTTTGCGGCATTTTTTTTTTTTTGTAATGTTTGTTGTTGCAAAAGCTGCTGCTGCTGTTGTCTTCTTAACACTTTATGAAGCTAACGAAGGTTTTCAAAGGTCGATTTCGCTGTAGCAATTTAATCATGAAACTGAAAACGTAAGAAAATCCATCTTGAATTGTAAAAGACGTACAACTGATGTAGTCGCCGTAGTCTAGTAGGTAGTGTGTTGGCTTATTAGACTGAAGGCCCGAGTTCGAATCCCAGGTCAGATATCAAAACGAAAATATGAAAATATTTCTTCGGCGACTTCCTCTCAGCAGATTTCTGGCAAAAACTCTGAGAGTAAATAAAATTGCCATGAAAAGCTTCTCAAAATACTGTCGTTCGGAGTCGACTTTAAACTGTAGGTCCCGCCACTCATGTATAAAATTAACGCACACAACATAAGTGGTGTGAGAAGCTAGGTCGTAATCCTGACTGAAGGGTTGTAATGACCAACTATGTATGTATCAGAGATCAGCAACGAGTATTCAAAACGATGAGTAGATTCGAGTCATACTTATAATTTCAGCTACTTATACGCATTCATACTTATTTTAATATCATACTCATACTACTCATATTCAAAGTTATAAATACTCATCGTACTCATACTTAACAATACCCACGATGTTTTTGATTTCGACTCTCCATGACTCAAATTATACACGAAGCACAAAATAAGTATGATTCGAGTACGAACACCACATACTCGCTAAAAGGTTGTGTGTGTGCTTTGCTTGCTGTCTTTGTCTTTTCTTTTTTCTTCTTTTGTAAATGCAACAATAACTACTACTGTAAATTTTAATGAATGATTCGAGTGACTCGAGTCATTCGTAAGTATTATAAGTATTTTTCTAAATTTATGAATCGGAATGAGTAGGCGTATGAATCAAACAATGAATCGAATGTTGTGAGTTTGATGACAACGTTGTACTCATACTCATTGCAACCTATACTTATAAATCAATGTTGTAGCGAGTACGAATGAATCAGAGTAGTTGAATTTCAATACTCTTGACTCACTCATACTCAAAATTTCATGAGTACTTATAAGTAGCGAAAATACGATTCATTGCTGATCTCTGGTATGTATGTACAACTGATGATGCCATCAAACGAGTGCAACTACTGAATTGAAAGTCTTCAAGTAAGATCTTGCTGCTGTGAAATAAATTTTAAAAAGTTTTAAAAATACTCATCGCAATACAAACGAAGTTGTAGAGTTCTGTGTATTGGCCCATGAGTGGCGGCGGTGACAAATATTTGAGAAACTTTTCATTGCAATTTTGCTTTACTCTCAGAGTGTTTGCCAGAAAACTGCTGAGAGGAATTCGACGAAGAAATATATATGTTTACTTATTTTGTTTTGTTCGATTTATGTATTTCGGTTGGGTAGTGAACAACGTGATGAAGGACTTGGTAGGTGGAAATTTGGTCAGCTACTTGCGTCAGGATTCGCTAACAGGAGAAACAGACGGTGACAATTGCTTGCCTCGTTACTCCGGGTAACGTAAATACTGAGCTTTGCTTCTAAACAAAAACAGGTAGTCTCTACAATTGGATATCATATGTACCAGCTCTCCTTTGGTAACAGGTGGTCAGGCAAAAATATAAGTTTTCCCCATAATAGGCTACATTTGATAGTATTGCACCTCATATGGATCTAATGAAGGTACCGGACAAGGAGCTATTCTTCCTTTAATAGAATGAATACAACGTTCTCTGCCTTAGCATTTGAACAAATGGATTCCAAATAACATGAGGTGCCAATTTAACATTAACGCAACTTAAATTGTTTTATTTCACCCGCCTAAAGGAAGGGTTTTAAAGCGTTTGTGTAAAATATTTGTTTGGTGGGTCTTTTTTAGAAGAGGTAGGAAGGTTAAAGAAAAGGAGACCAACCAATCATGCCTATAGGCGGCATACACCTCAGCCTTCAGTGGACGTCTTTTGCGTTCACTACTAAGCGATACCAAATTCTATAGGAAATCCACATCTCGTAGAAACTTCCTTAACTTCTTACAGTCCACTTGTCACAATGGGCCACTATGCGTGTTCAAGTAAGCTTTTGGTATCAAAGCTAACACACCAACCTACCTACCTGCAGTCCACTTCTCTGAGACGAGTTGTGTCTGAGTGTATCATTTCTTAAATATAGGAATCTCGAGGTCGCGAAGGCTGGATAATGTTAATGTTTTTGCACCACGCCAATACGGTGCGTATACAAAATAAGTCGGAGTGCCGCATCGTGCAATTACGATGCCATATATTGTGGTAACCTTTGTTATGTTTTTGTAAGAGAAAGAATATTCAGAATCGTATTTTTGCCTCAAAGACAATTCACTTATACTACGTTCAGACATGAGTAAATTGAGTAAATCGCAATAAACGGCATTATTGATCTCAATATTTCATATAAAATGTCAATTAATTACACGGTGCGACAGAGAAAATACACCCAAATAACCACATAGTCCACGTTGTTCAGTTAGTTGAGTAGAACTCAAAAATAGCTTTTTTATATTTGTCGAACCCTCCAAACTTGTTTTATTTGACAAAAACTGTTTTTTTTTTACTTTACGCAGAAATTTCTGGACTACTCAAACATTTCTGAACCGATTTCCAAAATTTAAATCTTATTAGAAAGGGTAGAGATGGACCTTTAAAACGGTATACATATATCTATTATTCGACTTAATATGCTATGAGATTTGATGAGGTAAACTTGAAAAATTCGAATTTTTTTCATATTTTTTCAAGTTTGTCCATTCATAGTAGCAAATTTTAATAAAAAAAATGTAGGATAAGTGACAATATTCTTAAAGTTTGTTCTCTTGTGAAGAGATTGAGTCATCATTTGATCAAATCGGACAAAAATTACCGTAGTTATTATTTAAAGAGTCTAACAGTCGAGTGATATTTTTTATATATGTCATCTCATCAAATGAACTTTTAGTTAAAAAATTTTCAGAATTTTTGATGGATCTTGATTGTTTATCACAAAATGTGTCAATTTCATGTTTTAGCGATGACCAGAAGCTGGCCAATGTTTGCGCAAAGGGAAATATTAATATTTGCAAAAAATACAAACATTAGCCGACTTCTGGAAGTCGTGCAAACGTGAAATTGACACATTTTGTGATAAACAATCAAGATCCATCAAAAATTCTGAAAATTTTTGAACTAAAAGTTCAATTGTTGAGGTGGCATATACATATATCTCTCTCCTTTCCAACAAGATTTAAATTTTTTAAATCGGATCAGAAATGTTTGAGTAATCCAAAAATTTGTGCGTAAAGTTCAAAAAAACAGTTTCTGTCAAATAAAAAAAGTTTGGAAAGTTCGAGAAATATAAAAAAAAATATTTTTGAGATCTACTTAACAAAACTCACAACCTACACTATGTCATTAGCCGGGTGTATTTAATTTTTTTTTATTTTGTCGCATAGTGTTATTGCTCAATAAATTCATAAATTGTTATAATATTGATTAAAACTTGAAATACAGCACTGTCATAAGTACGTTCAGTGAGCATATTACAATTTTCCGAATACTTTCTATTGATATTTGACAACTCAAATATTAACAACGACAAACAAGAAAAACAAAAACAACGAAAAAAACTAAAACAATGTTGTTGAAACAACCAGCTGTTTTGTTTACCAGCTGTCAAATGAATATTGAATAAGCAGCTGAACTGCGTATATTGTTATGTCTAAACACTTAAAATATTGTAATCAATAAACTAAATATTGACTCAATAAAAGTGCATGTCTGAACATACTATTAAGCTGGGATTAAAAGTTATTGTCCAGATTTTCACTGAATCCTAGTGGAAGCATCATAAAGCATATCGCTTTAGAAAAATCTAAGAATTTAAGGTTTTTCTTTTGTCTTTTAGTTAAAAATCTAAAATGGAATTGTGAAATAATTACAAAGTTTTGGCCAAAACAGCAAAAAAAAAAAAAATTGAAAAAAATCGAATAAAAATTGCATCATGCTGGGCCTGATACCAAAGAATATGGATATAAAGAATGCGCATTATGTAGAAGTAAAATTTCTTATGGCGGGTTGTAGAAGTACGACCCGCTCTCACCAAAAAAGACTCAGTACACTTATTGTACTCAGAGATCTTATTATATTTAGAGAACGTATTGCTCTCTTTTCAAGTGCAACATCTTCATATATTTATAGTCTTTGATCTCATCGCGATGAGAGTAAAGAATGAGAGCAACGCATTGTTACGCTCTTCGTTTCTGTTTCCTTCCCTCCTATCTTTCCCCCCGCGTCATGAAATATTTTTGAAAAATATTCCAAAATATGTTAAAATGGACATTCTTTATACTTTATTTTCTTTGCTGATACTCAGATGGATGCATCATTTTCATCTTTTATTGTAGTTTCTTTGGCATTTCTTATGTTATTGCCGTTGTGCTCTACTGAATTTTAAAAACATTATTTAAAAACTAAAATAAGACATTCGATGTAATGACATACACACATAGTGATACAAATTCAAGTATTTGATCCCGAGGCCTACTATACTTGTACGGCGAATTCAAGCTTTTCATGACAATTTTATTTATCTGCAGAGTTTTTACCAGATGAAGTCGTTGAAAAAAAATATTTTTTTTAAAGACATCAGAGTTGGGGTGTAAACTCGTGAGCTTTCGTCTAATATGCCAACACACTATATGCTACTAGGCCACGACAACTTATGCTATTAACTACTCACGGTGAAACCGAGCCTTCATGCTACAGGGAAGATTTCTGAGAATGAAAAAAAAGGTTTTCTTATTATATTTAGTTTTTAGTTCGTTTGTTTGTTTACTTGTTTAATACATATTAAACCATTGACAACCATAATTATTATTATGACAACATCTGATTATTATAATTATTTTTTAGGTTTTTATTTTAATTAAACACTGTTTTAAACATAATTTGCCATCGTAATCAACACTTAATGATTGTTGGGAAAGTTTTTTTTTTCTTGTTTTTAATTTTTTTTTTTTTTATTATTATTTCTATTCATTTAATAATAATTTTATGTCATAATTTTTAGTTTGTTTTTCTAAAATTATATTTTTTGTTTTTCTTCTTTTTAATTTGATTCACGCGTATTTCTGAACACACAGAGATTCATAATGGAATTGAAATTATTTCTCTAGACACACTTGCGACGTCATGTATAATTTTAAAAACATCATCATGATTATGAAGGAAATCCATGGGATTAGAATATTTGGTCAATTCACACAAGCCGTTGTATCGTTGTATTGAGTGTATTGTTGGACGATTATACAACAGTGTATGCTTTTTGTTGATAATTTTCATGTAAAAATCCGATACACTTATACACATTTTTTTCATATGTTTTTCAAAAGTTGTGTTGGTTTCGTGCTATCAAATTGTTTGAATGCCAAAAAATTATATTTGGAATACGAAATAAATAATACAGCATAGCATTGAGCGTTCACAAACAACCAAGAGTAATCAATACAACATACACGATACAAAGTCGTGTGAATTGCCCAATAATTTAATTATTGCGGAGGTAATTACACTATGCGACAAAATAAAAATAATCAAATACACCCATCTAATGACATAGTGTAGGTAGGTTGTGAGTTTTGTTGAGTAGAACTCAAAAAAATTTTTCCTTTTTTTATATTTCTCGAACCCTCCAAACTTGTTTTATTTGACAAAAACTGTTTTTTTTTTACTTTACGCACAAATTTATTGATTATACACACATTTCTGAACCAATGTCACAAATTTAAACTCTCTCAGAAAGTGGAGAGATGGGCCTTTAAAACGGTATAAATATGTATATTATTCAACTTAATATTCTATGAGTTTTGATGAGGTGAAGTTGGCAAATGCAAATTTTTTCATATTTTTTTCAAGTTTGTCCATTCATAGTAGCAAACTTTAATTAAAAACTATCAAATAAGTGATGTCATTCTGAAATTACATTCTCTTGGGAAGAGATTGACATTTCGTTTGATCAAATCGGACAAAAATTACCGCAGTTATTATTTAATGAGTATAACAGTCGTGTTATATTTTTTTTTATATGTCATCTTATCAAATGAACTATAAGTTTAAACATCTTCAAAAGTTTTGATGGATCTTGATTGTTTTTCGGAAACTAGGTCAATTTCACGTTTGGGCAACTACCTGAAGTGGGCTAATATTTGTGTTTTTTTGCAAATATTTTTATTTTATACATTTTCCAATAAACAATCAAGATCCATCAAAAATTCTGAAAATTTTTGAACTAAAAGTTCATTTGAAAAAAAAATAATGGGTCCGCCATCTAACGTTTTTTTTTTTCAACTAGTGCTTATTTCGTGAATGGTAACACTTAGCTCATGTCTGATTTGACAGATAATTAGTTTTATCCTTCCGCTGAACGAATATGGTTGTGTATACGCTTGAACAACGCTGGGAAATATTGCCACATTACTTTGAAAATCATGGTAATGTTGCAGAATGTGTGCGAAAATTGCATACGGATTTTGGAAGAATAGAAGCACCGGCAGCGGGTATGTAAACAAGCAAAATTGTTGCATTTGGGGCACAGAAAACCCGCACGCATACATTGAAAAGCCGACGCACCCAAAACGAGTCACTGTTTGGTGCGGATTTTGGTCCAAAGGCATAATTGGGCCATTTTTCTTCGAAAATGAGCAAGGAGTGGCCGTTACAGTCAATGGCGATCGTTATCGGGCCATGTTGAATGAATTTTTGTTCACAGAAATTGAAGAGGAGGATATTGGCAACATTTGGTTTCAACAGGACGGCGCTACGTGCCACACAGCCGAAGCTACACTCGATGTTTTGCGCCCTGTTTTTGAAGATCGCATTATCAGCCGCAGAGCTGATGTCGTTTGGCCACCTCGGAGCTGCGATTTGACACCGTTGGACTATTATTTGTGGGGTGCCGTCAAAGATAAGTGTTACGCCGAGACAAGCCAGAGACAATTGACGCTTTAAAGGACAATATTCGTGAAGCCATTGGTGAAATACAGTTGCACACAATCGATAATGTGCTTAAAAATGGGACTGATCGTGTAGGCTACTGTATGGCCAGCCGAGGCAGCCATTTGAATGAAATTATTTTCCATTATTAACCGGAAGGTTTGTACTTTCAAATAAAAAAAGAAATTTGAGAAAATATTCAGTAGTTTTTTTTTAAAGCATTTAAAAAAAAAAAAAGAAGTTATTTGGCGGGCCCTTTATACATATATGAAAAATATAACATGACTGTTGTACTCATTAAATAGTAACTACGGTAAATTTTGTCCGATTTGATCAAACAAAGTGTCAATCTCTTCACAAGAGGATGGACTTTCAGAATGTTTTCATTTATTTTATAGTTTTTAATTAAAGTTTGCTACTATGAACGGACAAACTTGAAAAAATATGAAAAAAATTCGAATTTGCCAAGTTTATCATATCAAACCTCATAGCATATTCAGTCAAATAATATATATATGTATATCGTTTTAAAGGCCCATCTCTCCTCTTTCGAAAGAAGTTTAAATTTGTGACATTGATTCAGAATTATGTGTGTAATCAATAAATTTGTGCGTAAAGTCAAGAAAAAAACCCTTTTTGTCAAATAAAACAAATTTGGAGGGATCAAGAAATATAAAAAAAATATTTTTTTCAGTTCTACTCAACAAAACTCTTAATCTGCACTATGTCATTGGATGAGTGTATTTAATTTTTTTTTATTTTGTCATTCAAAAATAATTTCCTTTAAAATGAACCAGCTAGTCAAGTGGTTTGGGGTTTGAAAATTCATGTTTTTCTGTTCTTGCTGTTTAATAAACATATTTTTTTTTTACTTTTAAAATGTTTCTCTAAATAATGAAATAATTGAGCACAATTACCAGAAAACATTTGCAATAAATTTATCGAAATTCTTATGAAAAAATAATTTTTAAATTGACACACTGCCTGCTGCCCTCCTACAGCGTAGCATCACACTTGCAATACTTGTCATGTCCTTTTCATGTTAAATTACCAAAAACAAATGCTGGACAAAAGGTTTGCTATCCTCTACAGAGGCAAAAGGACAATATAATTATGGAAACCATAGCAAATGATCATTTTTTTTCTCTTTTCTTTTTAAATCAGAAAAAAAGAAAAAAGAAAAACAATGATGCTGCTGATGATGATCGTCATCATGATGCAAAATACCAGAAAATAGAAACAAATGACCAATTTTATTACCAAAAAAAAAAAAAAACCAAAAACAATGAAATGAAATGAAAACAATTGTTGTTAACAAAAGGGAAATAGTTTTTTGCTGTTTTACAAAGAAGAAAAAGGTGCCAAAACAATGAAATGGTACTTTAACTAACAATTGCATCCCAAACCAAACATAAATTTAAAGACAAATGAACACAAAAAACAAAAGAAAAAATCCAACAACAGCATCATAAACAGCATAAAAGGTGTCAAAAGCAATACAACACCCGTTGAGTATCGTTATCGAGTTTTTTTCACAAAGTTTTTCATTTTCCATTTCCATTTCAATTTGACTCAATTTTTCTTTTTTTTGCACAAATGTATGTGCATATGTATGTACATAGGTATGTACAATGTAATGTTTTGTATAAAAAAGTACTTCAAAAATAATGTTCTTTAAGGGTTTTTCTTATTTTCCTTTCTACCTTTTTTTGTATCAGTAATGTATGTATGTATGTCAGTACATACATCGAATGTCTTATTTTAGTTTTTAAATAATGTTTTTAAAATTCAGTAGAGCACAACGGCAATAACATAAGAAATGCCAAAAAAAAACTACAATAAAAGATGAAAATGATGCATCCATCTGAGTATCAGGCCCAGCACGATGCAATTTTTATTCGTTTTTCGATTTTTTGTTTGTTTTTTTTCTGTTTTGGCCAAAACTTTGTAATTATTTCACAATTCCATTTTAGATTTTTAAATAAAAGACAAAAGAGACCAAAAAAAAAAACCATTAAATTGTTAGATTTTCGAAAAAGATATGCATTATGATGCTTCCACTAGGGTTCAGTGAAAATCTGGACAATAACTTTTGTTTCGATCTTAAGTGAATTGTATTGGAGGCTAAAAATCAATACGATTCTGAATATTCTTTCTCCTAAAAAAAAACATAACAAAGGTTACCACAATATATGGCATTTTAAACCTACTAAAGAGACACTCCGCCTTATATTGTATACGCACCGTATTGGCGTGGTAGAAAAAAATCAAAACGATGGAACACTTTTTATATTAAAAGGTCCGCCAAATAACTTTTTTTTTTTTGAAAATGCTTTAAAAAAAACCTGCTGAATATTTTCTCAAATTTCTTTTTTTATTTGAAAGTACAATCCTTCCGATTAATAATGGAATATAATTTCATTCAAATGGCTGCCTCGGCTGGCCATGCAGTAGCCTACACGATCTCTGCAATTTTTAAGCACATTATCGATTGTGTGCAGCTGTATTTCACCAATGGCTTCACGAATATTGTCCTTTAAAGCGTCAATTGTCTCTGGCTTGTCTCGGCGTAACAATTATCTTTGACGGCACCCCACAAATAATAGTCCAACGGAGTCAAATCGCAGCTCCGAGGTGGCCAAACGACATCAGCTCTGCGGCTGATAATGCAATCTTCAAAAACAGGGCGCAAAATATCGAGTGTAGCTTAAGCTGTGTGGCACGTAGCGCCGTCCTGTTGAAACCAAATGTTGCCAATATCCTCCTCTTCAATTTTTGTGAACAAAAATTCGTTCAACATGGACCGATAACGATCGCCATTGACTGTAACAGCCACTCCTTGCTCATTTTCGAAGAAAAATGGCCCAATTATGCCTCTGGACCAAAATCCGCACCAAACGGTGACTCGTTTTGGGAGCGTCGGCTTTTCAATGTATGCGTGCGGGTTTTCTGTGCCCTAAATGCGACAATTTTGCTTGTTTACATACTCGCCAAGATCAAAATGAGCTTTCTCTGAAAAGATGATTTTTTGCCAAAATCGGCATCTTCTGTAAGTCGTTCGCAGGCCCACTTAGCGAAGCGAAAACTCATTGGATGCTCAATTGGCTTCAACTCCTGAACCAATTGGACTTTGTATGGCGCCATACCAAGGTCTTTATGCAAAATTCGTCTCAATGATGTCTCCGAAATGTTCAATTGTTAAGAACGACGATGAATTGATGTTGATGGCGCTTCACGCACACTTTCTGCCACAGCAGCAATATTCTCGGGTGTACGCACTGTTTTTGGCTTTTCACGCTTTGGTTTATCGATGAGGATGCCAGTTTCTTTCACTTTTTTCACAAAATAACGAACATACGGACGGCTGACGGTGCTTCTTTTCTTCCAAAATCCGTATGCAATTTTCGCACACATATTCTGCAACATTACCATGATTTTCAAAGTAATGTCGCAATATTTCGCAGCGTTGTTCAAGCGTATACACAACCATATTCGTTCAGCGGAAGTATTAAAACTAATTATCTGTCAAATCAGACATGAGCTAAGTGTTACCATTCACGAAATAAGCACTAGTTGAAAAAAAAAACGTTAGATGGCAGACCCGATATTAACCAGCCTTCACGACCTCAAGATTTCAATATTTAAGAAATGATACACTCAGACCAGAGATCAGCAAAGAGTATTCAAAAAGATGAGTACAAACGAATCATAATTTCTGTTACTTGTACGCCTTCGTACTTATGTTACTATTCTGTAAGCGAATCCTAACGTAAGGAGTTAACTAAATTTTCACGTACAAAATCGTTAATCCTAGAACATCAACTGAAGCATACTTTCTAACCAAGCTAGTGAATTTCCTGCCGAATCACTACCGATGTATGTGCCTAAGCATTATACACATGTAACGCAAGTCCTCTTGTATTGCTCACATCTAGCCGTTTGTAGGTGATAACTTCCTAGTCTCCAATCAGAGGAAAATGATTACGAATATTTTCACTTGATATTATCATAAATCATCTACTTTTTGTCACACTTCGCTTCAGAAACAAGTCGAATGAAATTTATTCACTTTTTTTTATCCAAGTTTCTCTGTTTTTTGTGCATTCCTTAGCTTTTGATCTAAAACCTATGATTTTCAGAGTTTGGTGCTTGTTGAGATCAAAATTACCACAACAGAACCTTTGCGGGTATACTGTTTTGATGAGAACTCAAAGAATGTGTGTGGAGATAGAGTCATCATTTGATCAAATCGAACAAAAATTACCGTAGTTATTATATAAATAGTCTAACAGTTGTGTTATATTTTTTATATATGTCATCTCATCAAATGAACTTTTAGTTCAAAAATTTTCAGAATTTGTGATGGATCTTGATTGTTTATCACAAAGTGTGTCAATTTCACGTTTGAACGACTTCCAGAAGTCGGCTAATATTTGTGTTTTTTTGCAAATATTATTATTTCTCTGGTGGTCACTCAAACGTGGAATTGACATATTTTGCGATAAACAATCAAGGTCCATCAAAAGTTCTGAAAATTTTTGAACTAAAAGTTCATTTGAAAATATATATATATATAAAAAATATCACTCGACTGTTAGACTCTTTAACCCTGAACGGTTACTCTTCGTCGAATCGACGAAGCTCATTCACACTTTATCATATAACTCTTTTATGGTTGACCAAATTTTGCAATTTTTTTCAACAGCGTTATTTGATAATGAAAGCTTGCTGTCAGTAAACAAAAAAAAATTTTTTTTTTGTTCGTCGATTCGACGAAGAGTAACCTTACTGTACAAAAATGACCATCCCGGATTAAAAAATGGGTGGTCCGGGTACGTTAACTCACTACAAGCTTTCGTAATCAATCAACATTGTTTATAAAGAGAGCGAAATTTGGTCAAACAAAGGATTTATATGATAAACAGTAAATGAGCTTCGTCGATTCGACGAACAGTAACCAATTAGGGTGAAAGTGTTCGTCGATTCAACGAAGAGTAACCTTAATGTACAAAATAGAAGAGTAACCGTCTAGGGTTAAATAATAACTACGGTAATTTTTATCCGATTTGATCAACTGATGACTCAATGGCTGCCTTCCAAAATGTTAGTTGCTTTGTGTTTGAACAAAGTATCGTGTTTCATAAGGCCGCTGTACAAAATAAATACAATGTATTCTATTTCAAAACGTCGTCAATGTGTATTTTTAACGCAGTCAAAAAGCAATCAAGCATCGGGTTTATAGTTGATGCATTGTTTGGTTACTTTGCATATCTACATAGTTTATATACAGTAGTAGAACTGCATACAAACTTTGTATTGATACATTTTGGAAGGCAGCCAATCTCTTCACAAGAGAACAGACTTTAAGAATATTATCACTTATCCTATATTTTTTTTATTAAAGTTTGCGACAAACTTGAAAAAATATGAAAAAAATTCGAATTTTCCAAGTTTACCTCATCAAATCTCATAGCATATTAAGTCGCATAATAGATATATGTATACCGTTTTAAAGGTCCATATCTCTCCTTTCCAACAAGATTTAAATTTTGGAAATCGGTTCAGAAATGTTTGAGTAATCAAGAAATTTGTGCCTAAAGTAAAAAAAAACAGTTTTTGTCAAATAAAACAAGTTTGGAGGGTTCAAGAAATATAAAAAAGGTATTTTTGAGTTCTACTCGGCTAACTGAACAACGTGGACTATGTAGTTACTCGGGTGTATTTTCACTGTCGCACCGTGTTATTACCAATAAAACGTATGGGGACTAGGCACAAATCTGATTAAAATGCATTTAAATTTGTTGCAAAATTTTAGTCACTAAAAGTGGAATTATTGTTGATATTCTCTGGTGGTACTATGTTCACAGATGTCCCTCTTCACTGATACAGATTTTTGGTGAACCCTCTTCTGTAACATGTGCAGTTATTAGCCTCTGTATTGACTTCTTCGTAAATGGCTTTTGATTTTTCTCTCATTGTTTTGCAATCAAGACAATACGAAACGTGGCAATTTTTTCATTGTTTTTCTAAAAAAAAAAAACAAAAATTTGTTGTCTTAGAAAACTAACATAAAGAACCGTTTTAATGAGGATGATGAGTTTGCGATTAAATAATGCACTTTGAATAAAACTGATTCGTCGATGGAATGCTGATTTCACACCAGACGACGACCATCACTCAGAGGTAAAAAAAAATTAGAAACAAAAAAAAAAAAAATACACTCGAAATTTGTTGTTCAATTTATTTTGTTGGCCCTCTTTTGTGCTGTTGGTGTTGGTTTGTATTGTATTTTATTGTCGATTCATAATCAAGATGTTACAATGACTGATTGTGTCTTCCATTGTTTTAGGGCCCTCTTCTAGTAGGGGTAGGTTACCAAATAATTGCAATCGAACGAACGTTTTTTCATTTCATTTCAAATGAATTTTGAAAAGATGAAATTAAAAACGAATACATTTTTCGTAATACTTGTGTACGTACATACGTACACAAATGGTAACAAATTTATTTGGAATTTATAATGGATGGAGATCTAAACACAGTTTAAGTTACAGAAAAATATCAAAAATATGTTCGCTTTCTAACGGCTACACGGGGTGTGTTAAAAAGGTCATCATGCAACACGTTTTTAATTAATCGTTTCATGAAAACTGAAATACAATTGCTTTTAACGTTGTTTAAACGATTTACGGGGATAATTGAAATGAAATGAAATAAATTATTTAAGTAGCAAACATTTTTGGAATTGCGTTCTTCATCGTTGGAAGTACAGGGTGGGGCAAAAGTCACGAAGGGGTTTAATCGTTTAATCGTTCTTGGGAATCTCGTGGCTTTAGTTGTTGCACTAACTGCAGCTTGTATGGGAAAAGATGTAAATTTCCCTTTAATATTCTGCGTAAAGACCGCCGAGACATTTGCAGCTCAGCAGAGCGCCTTCGAGTTGATGTTTCAGGATTCTCCTCAACACTCTCCAGAACGCGTTGAATATTTGCTTCATTAATTACAGAATGTGGTCTTCCGCTTCGTGGAAGATCCCTTACTGAGCCTTGTTCCTGAATACGTGTCACTAATTGATTCGGATGGTGAATTCCGCACATTAAAATGACGACGATAGGCTCGTTGAGTTTGAATTATTGATCGATGCTGTTCAAAATAAAGTTCTATGATTTTGGTTCGCTGGATAATGTTGTAACCTTCCATAATTAATCTCCCAGATTTATTTTACAAGTCCTAAAAAGAAAAATAAAAACAAAAATTAAATTAGAAAAGTTATTAATTTTTCAAATCCCTTCGCGACTTTTGCCCCACCCTGTATTTGTGTGTATAAAAGGTTTTAATATCAAGTTGAATTTAAAATTGGAAGACAAAATTATGAAATTCAACACGTTGGTAGATAGGTAGGTATGTATAGGTGACCGTCCCCCAAGGAATATGATGGACACACTTTGGCCCCATGGGACCCATTGTGATATCACAGTTCATGTCAATTATTCCCTAGCCCTGGAACCACTTAGAGCTTCCAATGAAGCGACTCAAACTGCCGATGTCAATGTTCGACAAATCACTTAGATCATCGATGTATTAGGCAACTTTCTCCTTTGACATAGTGTCGGGCATGTTCTCAGGACAAGGTGATTGATCCTGGCTGCATTTATTGCGAGGAAATGAGTGACGACGCTGAACACACATTCTTCCATTGCATCAAATGTCAAGACGAGAAGAACATGTTGATAGAGCAAATTGGTGAATTTACACCCGACAACATTGTGGACGCAATGCTCGAAAGCGAGACGAAATGGAGCGCTGTAAGAAGATACGTTGAATGTGTACTCCGCAGGAAGAAGGTCGACCTTGACACAATACAAAGAAATGATACATGAGAAGACGATCCAATAGCATGAAGCTGGCTTCAAATATGGCGTACCCAGACGTGGGAGAGTAGACACCGGTCCCTAACGGGACTTCGTTCTGCGCCCTTCCCGAAGTAATGCAGATAGCCGTCCCGGGAAGGGAGTATCCCCAGAAGAGGAGGAGGGATTGTTTTAGTGGAAGCACCACTCGACGCAGTTGACGACGGTCACTGTAAGTGCGAAGGCATTTTGAACCCTACCTCACACGCCAAAAAAAAAAAAATAAATCCCTACAGGTTCTACAAAAATCATTTGGCAAAAATTCAACACGTAACACATGAATTTTTATTTCAAGGGGATAGACTTACTTATGCCACATTTGATCATAACACTAGAACCGTTCTCAGCTTCTGAAACAGACATTTAAACTCTGTCTGCGTGGGTGCTATCATCCTTTACGACACATGCGGAGACCAAGAGGTTCCAGTTTGGCCTCCTTCCTTATCTTTGAAACTCTTGCAAACATTGTTGTTCGTATTGACAAGAAGTTACCGTAGTCTAGTAGGTAGTGTGTTGGCTTATTACACGTAAGGCCATGGTTCAAACCCCAGGCCAGACATTAAAACAATAATATGACAAAAATAGTTGTTCGGCGACTTCCTCTCAGCAGATTTCTGGCAAAAACTCAGTGAACGAAATAAAAATTACCATGAAAAGTTTCTCAAAAAAAAAAAATAAGTCGTTCGGAGGCGACTTTAAACTGTAGGTCCCGCCACTCATGTATAAAATTAACACACACAACATAAGTGGTATGAGAAACTAGGTCCATAATCCTGACTGAAGGGTTGTAATGACCAATTATGTATGTATGTATTGACAAGACCAATTAGTCCGTCGAACATGAGTATTTACAACGCTGTGTCCACCAATGACTCCGACAACTATGCTAAGTTTGTTCCTGTGGAGTTTGAGCGTACTTTCCATGCGCCTTGCATCCCCATCCGAAGTCTAACAAGCAGATTTAACAGAATCTGTTACAGAATCAATTCTAAGCATTGAATGAAGTCCCCAAATGCGGAGAAATCACTCAAAACTTCGATATGCGATACCATATCTGACTAATGAATCTGTTCTGCAGTGTTGCGGTGTGCTATTATGGTTCGAAACACATGTGATGTTGAAGATAACATCGCTCTCTCATCTCGTTGAGAGCCTCGCAGTAGGTGGAAGTGGTAGCCTCGACACCAAATGCACACTTGAGCACGCATAGCGGCCCGTTGTGACCCGAGTTCCATCAAGTTGGTGAAGAAGTTGGTCATGGCAAGCAGGGCTACACTACCGCACTACGCAGTAGTCGTAGATCATTCTAGAGGTCGCTGTATTAAAATTTAAAGCCCTGACAGCCACTTGGATATTGGAAAGTATGATATTATATTCCCCAAAGGCATTGTCATTCTTAATAACCATTACCGAAACTCACATGCTATAAAACCCGATGAAATCAAGCAATTATTTGCAGTAAACCTGTGTTTAAAAGTCTCATTTATTTTATGACGCATTCAAAATGTAATTTCAAAGCCAATTTTAAATGATTGTTGCAATATAAACGAAATTTTTTTTGCTAAATAATGAGAATTTTGTTTGATTATCACACGGCAATTGCATCATTTACAAGGGCCCATAACATTTTTGGGGCAATTTTAAAATTTTTCACACGTCGT